>SJYQ01007686.1:19909-127385 GCA_006410935.1 Redunca redunca
TTAACCTGTTACAAAGAGGAAAAACGTTGATGGGGAAAGCTGGGTTTGTTTATCAGACTTGTCTTTGACCAACTACCTGATTCTCTGGATGCCTTCTTTGGTTTGTGTCTTAACCAGGCTCTGATCCCTTGCAGCCATCCCCTGCAGCCGGGGACCTTCCTTGTGGTCAGTCTTCAGAATAGAGCCCTCTTCCTAGAGCCCCTTGGCATGCCCACCTGCCCTTGCTGAGCTCAAGACTCCTGAGTTGGATTCAAGGCTGCCTCTCCCAGCCTCCATCTGTGACTTAAAAGGACAGACCTAGATCATTCCTATGGCCCCTTGCAGCTCAGACTTTGAATGAGTCTAGTGAAATATCCAAGAATACAAGCTATGTTGAAGCAACAGAGCAGTGGATCCAATATCCAGCTCTGTTCCTCTTTGAGACGATTGTCACCGAGTCCCTGGATCTAAATAAATCCAATTAGAATCTGCAGTGCCTCAAGTAATCCCCATTCTGCTTTTAGTGCAGTCAGTATTTCTCCCTTCGCTCAGTTCCCATATTTGAGGAGCCTCTTCTCTGTAAACTACACTAAATGTCTTCCTTTCTCTGCTTACCTGAGTGCTCGACCCTGTTCTTACACCAGCTGTTTCTGACCGAAAAACCTTTCCTTTCTTAACCTCATTGTTGTCTTACCTTCCTGGGTGTCTGAGCCTTTTCTTAATTGTTTCCTCAACTCCTGAGTCAGAAGGCTACTTCTGGAGGTTACTGAATTGCATTTTATTTACTCATTAGCAAGTAATACATGACTAGGGACAAGAAACATAAATAAGAGCTACAGTCCATGGGGTGGCTAGGAGTCAGGACTGAGTGACTTCACTTTCACTTTTCACTTTCCTGCATTGGAGAAGAAAATGGCAACCCACTCCAGTATTCTTGCCTGGAGAATCCCAGGGACGGGGGAGCCTGGTGGGCTGCTGTCTGTCTCTGGGGTCGCAGAGAGTCAGACACGACTGAAGCGACTTAGCAGCAGCAGCAGCACAGCACTTGCAAGGCTCTGCTGAATGGCTGAAACAGACAAGAACAGACAAAGGTACAGTGTCAGGGGCTAGAAAGTAGATTACAGTGCCACTCTGCTTGGGAGGAGAGAGATGGAGAGCTCAGAAGAGTCACAGCAGATCTTGATCTAGGGATTTAGAGGCAAGTTGAAGTCTTTTGGGCCAAGAAGTAGGGAAGGGCACTACAGACAGAGGGAACAGCTTGTGCAAAGTGAATGCATTTTCTAGCGCAGGGGTCAGTGGCAGTGCAGCACATAGCTGCTGAATTTTTCTCCTTACACCAACTCCATTAAAAGTTGATAAAGATGATAAAAAGATATTTGCCCACTTAAAAATCATCACCACAATTTTGTGCTGAGGCTGTAGGCCAGCCTTACATCAAACTTAAGATGTACCTTGAAGGACTTCCCCCGTGGGCCAGTGGTTAAGACTTCATGTTTCCAATGAAGGGGGCATGGGTTTGATCCTTGGTTCGGGAACTAAGATCCCACATGCTGAGTGGCAAAAAAAAAAAAAAATTATCTCACTATACAAATATCCTCAATGTGTTCAATGTGCTTCTCAGCTCCAAATTAAACCTTAAAAAAAATATGTACCCTGATACCCAATCTCTGATCAAAACTATTCAGAAAATTCCACAAATTTCCCAAAAGCAGAACTTGATGCCCTCTGTACCAGCAGCTATTTACATAGCATCTACCTCTAGAGATGATTTCAAGTCTATAGGAATGTTAGGTAGTTAGAATAGGGAAACAGGTTCCAAGATGGCAGTCAGAGGAAATGGTAAGAAGCATGCAGAGACCAGACAAAGGAAAGGAAAAAGCCTGAGAAAAGGAAAACCACAGCTGGGGGTGAGAACCTATTGGGGAAAACATGCCTAACATGCCCCTTTCCCTGATTGGCCTTGAGCATACACCCTATCTGCATTCCCTTCCCTGATTGGTCTTAGGTGCAAACCCCATTTTACATGGAGAATAGCCTCAAGAACCTCCAAAGTATAACCTCCAAAAAGTATAAAAAGGGAAGCCCGAATGGGTTGAGGCCATTCCTACCAGGGTTGGTCTGCTCTAACATCTCAACCGTGTACTGCATGCCACTTACTTAATGAATCCTGCCTGTTTGAGCTATCCTGGTCTGTCGTTGCAATTCTTTGCTACAAGACAAGAACTGAGCGGAAAAAAGTGACCCAACAGGAAGATACGCTTAGGTTATATGCAAATACTATGCCATCTTATATAGTATAAGGGACTTGAGCATCCAAAAACGTTGCTATCTTCAGGAGGTCCTGGACCAGTCCACCACAGATAGGAAGGGATGTCTACTCTCTCCTAAAGCTATCTTGACAAATAGACAAGAAATGCCAAACAATTCTGCTGAGACAGAGACAAAGTTCAGTGAGTATCCTTTTTGCAATGACTTTACAGAAAGCAGTCTTGATCCAGCTTTCTGTGTAGGATTTGGCAACTGATTTTATTGCCCCCAGATGTATCACTTCCCTGACTCAGTGTTATTGGGCATTTGAAAGGTTTTCCAATGGAAGAAAAAAAAATCTCTCTGGGTCTGACTACAGTACTTCTTTTTTTGTGTACCAAACTCTTTGAGAATCTGATAACAACAGTGAAGACTTTGGCCAGAAACACTGATCTATGCAAATACACACCGAATTTTGCATCCCATTTCCGTGGGTTCATGAACACCTGAAACCAATTTATGGATCCTGCAAGGTCCCATTACTCCTAATCTAAAGGCAACGATCAAACGAACAGCACTGGCGATATCCCATACGTATGTGTTCCAGAGGACTTCCCTGGTGGTTCGGTGGTAAAGAATCTGCCTGCCCTCATGCAGGGGATGCAGGTTTGATCCTTGGGTTGGAAAGATCCCCCGGAGGAGGAAACATCAACCTGTTCCAGTATTCTTGCCTGGGGTCAGAGAAGAGCCTGGCAGGCCACATTCCATGTGGTCGCAAAGAGTCAGACACGACTTAGTGGCTAAAGAACAACAACAAAATTAGTATGTGTAAAACGCATGTGCTAGCCTTTGCTCTGAAACCAGCAAGTTCTATGGCCCTAGGGAAATCTGTTTGGAATATCGTGCAGAGGATCCTTGGTGGGAGTAAACAGCTCTAAAACATGCCTCTTGAGAAGACACGTCTAGACCTGAGCTGGTGCCTCTGAGACCAGCGGTTACATCAAACTAACCTTTACAGTCTTCTGTAGATCTAGGAGTCTTTTACTTTTCACCTAAACATCAAGTTTTAAAAAATAATTGTGAGACTTCCCTGGTGGTCCAGTGGTTGAGAGCCCACCTGCCAATGCAGGAAACACAGGTTTGATGCCTGGTCTGAGAAGATTCCGCTTGCGAAGGGCAACTAATCCCATGTGCCACAGCTATTGAAGGCTGCATCTCCTAGAGCCTGTGCTCTGCAATGAGAAGCCGCCGCAGTGAGAAGCTCATCCAGCTAGAGAGTGGCCCCCGCTCACCTCAGCAAGAGGAAGCCTGCTCACAGCAACAAAGACCCAGCACAACCAATAAATAAATAAAGATTTAAAAACAATTACGATTAATTAGCACATTCATCCATTCTTTTATGCCCAGAAGGCTTTAGGATCTTTCTCTAAATTACAACCTAAACTTGATGCAAGTCTTAGTATGTTATTATCATTGGTAAGGTGTTTTACTTTTTCTCCCTGATTGAAACTTTTATTGAGATAATGGTTTTAAACATGAAGTTGTAAAAAATAATACAGAGAGCTTCTAGATACTTTGCTAGTTTCCCATAATGGTAACATTTTGCAAAACTGTAGTATAATATCACAACCAGGGTATTGACAATGATGCAATCCAATCACGTTCAGATTTTCCCAGTTTTACTTATACTGGGGTGTGTGCTAAGTTCTATACAGTTTTAACATTTGGTAGGTTCAAGTATCCATCACCATGGTCAAAACACTAAACACTTCCAATGCCACATGGATCCCTCATGTTGCCCTTTTATTTTATTTTTTAAGTATTTACTTATTTATTTAGTTTTTGGCTACACTGGGTCTTGGTTGCTGCACGCAGGCTTTCTCTAGTTGTGGTGTGTGGGCTTCTCATTGCGGTGGCTTCTCTTGTTGTGGGTGACAGAGTGCAGCCTCAATGGTTGTGGGGCACAGGCTCAGTCGCTCCGTGGCATGTGGGATCTTCCCAGACCAGGGATTGAACCCATGTCCGCTTCATTAGCAGCCAGATTCTTAACCACTGGACCACCAGGGGAGTCCCATGTTGCCCTTTTATACCCACACCTTTTGTCCCACTCTGAACACCTGGCAACTACTAATCTGACCTCCATTTTAAATATTGTTCATTCTAAATGTTACATAAATGAAATCATATAGAATGTAATCCTTGGGGATAGATTTTTTTTTTCATGCAGCATCATTCCCTGGAGAGTCATCCAAGTGGTTACAAGTATCAGTAGTTCTTTCCTGTTTATTACTAAGCAGTGTTCCACAGTATGGATTATCAGTTTGTCTAACCGGCCACCCTTTGAAGGGCACGTGGACTAACTCCAATTCTTGGTTATTTCAAATAAACTACTATGAACGTTTGTGTACAGGTATTGATGGCAACAGAATTTTTCATTTCTCTGGGATAAGCTACCCTAGAGTATAATTGCTGAGTCATAAGGAAAGGACAATGTTTAGTTTTATAATAAACTGCCAAGCTTTTCCAGAGTGGTTATAATGCTTCACTTAACCTACAAGCAAGACTCCTCAGCATTCTTGCCAGCATTCCGTATTACTATTTTTCCTTTCGGCCATCCTGTTAGGTGTTTAGTTGCTGTGTTTTATGGCTGTGGAATTATTTGAGATATAGATTATTTCTTCAAAGAGATGCAGCCAAGCAATTAGGGGAAATCCCAGAAAAATAACTCTAAAGTCTTTCTTTAAGGATCATAGCTGAACCTCACAGTCTGTGTTCAGAAACAAGTAAGGTCATGAGTGAAAATGAGAAAATAATTGAACCGCTATTATTCATTTAAAAATGTAATTTTGTTTATAGAGTAGCTCTCACTTAGATTAGCAGTGTTCTAAGCAATTAAATTGATTTTCCAAATAAAAGTAAGACACTATTAAGAATATAAGCTTGATTTTAAGGAATCTTTGATATTAATTTTTCATTTAAATGCTTTATTCTCTGCAATTACCCTCTGTGTTTTTTCAGTCTTTTAACTTTATTGAGGTTTTCAATGGCTAAGTCAAAGATCTATCTTAGTAAATGTTACATTGCACTTGAAAATATGTGGGCTATTTTCAAATATCTTTTGATATTGTTATCTATCATAATTCCACAGAGATAAGAGAACAGACTCAGTACGATTTCAATACTTTTAGACCATAACATTTTTGCACTTTGTTTTATGTCCCTGGATATGTTCCAGTGTATCCTGGTTTATAGTCTATGGGAACTTGAGTAGAATTTGTATCCTGCTCTTGTGTTAAAGGGCTTCCCTGGTGGCTCAGACGGTAAAGCGTCTGCCTGCGATGTGGGAGACCTGGGTTTGATCCCTGGGTCAGGAAGATCTCTTGGAGAAGGAAATGGCAACCCACTTCAGTACTCTTGCCTGGAAAATTCCATGGATGGAGGAGCCTGGTAGGCTACAGTCCAAGGGGTCACAAAGAGTCGGACACGACTGAGCAACTTCACTGTGTGTGTGGTGTAGAAATTGTATAAATCTTAATTATGTTGAAATGGTTCATAGTGCTTTTCAGGTCTTCTATATCCTTCTGCTTTTCTGTCCATTCTATTACTTTATGAGAATCTGATATTGAACCTCCAACTAAAAATCATTAATTTATCTACTTAAATAATTGTAATATATAGTAGAATCATATGTAACTTTGTTCTGTATTTTCCAAGTTTCCTGTAAATGTGTTATCATACTTTCATAAGTTAAAAAGTAAAAAAGAAAGAAAGAAAATCAGACACAATGACTTTATTATTAGTAAACAAAAGATGTCTAAAGATCCGGTTTATTACTCTTTACAGATTTCATGATTTCTTTGGCCCAAAAAAATAAGATTAGAAATTCTCTAAATTGGTTATATCTCATCTGCAATATATAGGCAATAACCAAGGATATCAGCAAACCAAAGGAAATCTTCAGTCCCCAAATCACTTGTCTGTTGGCTAAATATTTTTGCTAGTCTTACAGCAAGCTTGGAGGAAGTGCTTGTATATTCTAACTAAGACAATGGGTCTCAAAAGTGTGGTCACCAGAGCAGCAGCGACACCTGGGGACTGTTAGAAATGCAAATTCTTTGCTGAATGACCCAAGGAGTTCAAAGGAGGTGCTCTCTGATAACCTGGAGGGGTGGGATGGAGTGGGAGGTGGGAGGGGCGTTCAAGAGGAGAGGACATACCCACACCTATGACTGATTCACGTTGATGTGTGGCAGAAGCTGGCACAGCGTTGTTAAGCAACTATCCTCCAATTAAAAATAAATTAAAAAAAAAAACATCTTTTAGAATAAAAATAAGAAAGGCAAATTCTCTGGCACCACCCAGCTTACTACAGCATCAAACTCAAAAGGCGAGCACAGCAGTCTGGTTTTGAACAAGCCCTCCAGGCGATTCTGACGCAAGCTCAGGTTTGAGAACACCTGTGAAAGGCATCCAGTTGCTTTTCTAGTGTCTCAACCAAAGGAAGAGAGCAAGGAAATGCAAAAATCCGCAACAAGGTTATGTTGGCCAGAATGTCCAAATCAACGCCAGGTAATCTAAGCAAAAAATGAGATCTGTTAGAAAAACTTCAGGGGGTCATAAGATCCTTGCTAGATTTTAAGATAAATCATGGACTGATCAATACATCTGATCAGCCAAAGAGCAGATTCTTCGATCAGAAACTGTGGCCAGGATGCCACCCCTGCTCCCCTAGGAATCAACGCCATCTGTCCTTGCATGTCAGGCTTATAAACTCTAATAGAGTCACAGATGTAGAAAACAAACTTATGTTTACCAGGGGGAAAGTGGGGGAGGGATAAATTGTGAGATTGGGATTGGCGTATATACATATACTACATATAAAATAGATAACTAATAAGGACTCCCTGTATAGCACAGCAAACTCTACTCAGCACTCTGTAATGGCCTGTATGGACAAATAATCTTAAAAAAGTGAATATATGCATGTGTTTAACTGGTTCATTTTGCTGTACATCAGAAACTAACACAACACTGTAAATGAACTATACTCCAATAAAAAATTTTTAAAGATTATAAGTTCTAGGAGTTCCCGATTTGTTGCACTGAAAGCAAGCCCCCTGTTTTCACTGTCTGGGGACAGTGAGAAGGACAAATAAAGCCCCTTTTACCTGCATAGAGGGAACTGGGGTGCTGACTCCTGCCTAAACCACACACAGTAGGTTCTTTCTCCCTAAGAGGATGAGAACTGAACAGCCCCTAAAAGGCTAATATCTGTCTCAGAAACAAGGAGAGCCTTGAATTAACATTCCCTATCATTTGATTTAAACAGATACCAATAATTTAGAGTTTCGTTTTTTTACTCCCCAAGCACACACTGACTCATAGGAAGATGGAGACAGCTTAACAGGAAGAAAGGAAGTCTGTGATTTAAAACAAACTGGAAAATTCATGAATCACACACCCTTGCGCTAATTATCAAAGAAGAGCTGGAGCAAGTGCCCGTCTGCGGAGAATATCAACCAAAGTTTCTGACGGCAAGGAGGTGACCCAATTCCCTAGTCCTACAGATACGCTGGACTGGTCACCAAATCATTGCTGTTTGTCTTCTGCACCGTGTTGAAATCAAACTCAATGAGAGATCAGGTGGGGCTCTAATCTCAACTGTGATTGGGCAAAAATAGAAACAAGTGCAGATGAATGAGAGAGACTCCCCGAGTACCAAGAAAGGAAGCGGGGAGCAGTGCCTCATTATTTAAAGGCATTAATAGAAACAAGTTAATTTGGGGTTCTGGCTTGTGTGAGGGAGGGATGCTACATAATTACTAGCTTCTATTTCTGCTTGGTGAACTTGATAAAGATTTTCAAGGATCGCCCTTTCAAGTGCCTGCTGCTGCACTAAAGTATGCCGAAAACCCCGAAGCCTACATCAGCCCTCTACCTGCCAGGACCTCCCTGGATGAACGAGGCCCATAGGAAAGATGCTTAGACTTCCATTTCTCCCCTCTCTTGAACTGTATTTTAAAAACACAGTCAGTGGCCCAGACGGTAAAGAATTCACCAGCAATGTGGAAGACTTGGGCTCAATCGCTGGGTTGGGAAGATCCCCTGGAGGAGGTCATGGCAACCCACTCTAGTATTTTTGCCTGGAGAATCCCATGGACAGAGGACCCTGGCGGGCTACAGTCCATGGGGTCGCAAAGAGCTGGACACAACTGAGTGAGTATGCCCACTCTATATAATAATTTAAGCAAACATTTATTAAGAACCCCAGTGTACCGGGTTCTTGTGCTGCTGTGCAAGTATTTTTTTTTTTCTTTTGCTGTTAGAAACATTTTTATTGTGAAAGACAACACACTTATGGAAAAGTGAACTCCTGTGTCGCCATCACTAGATGAAGAAATAGAACGCTGCCAACCCAGGAAGACATCTGAATTCACCTTCCTGATTCCAACCCCTCCCAGGCACCCTCCCCAGGTAACCGCTCTCCTGACTCTTGGGGTAATCATTTCCTCCTGGGGTAAAGCATTTCCTGCTTTTATTCACAGTTTGACCCATTAAGTATGAACCCAGCTTTCTTTTGCCTCTTTTTGACCTTTCTAAAAATGGAACCATACAATTTGGGGCATTTTTTTTCAATTCAGCGTCATGTCTTTGAGATTCATCTATATTTTTGTGTTATGGCTCCAGTTCCTGTATCTTTATTGTCTGTACAGTATTCTATTGTATGCCTATATTTCAATTTATCCATTTATGGACATTTGGATTGTTCTAATGGGGGGATAATATGAAGATTATGTGTTAAATTGCACTTTGAATAATATGAATATTACATTAAATTGTGGTGCAGCGCGTGTGCAGTGCATGAACGCTCAGTCGTGTCCAGCTGTTTGCAACCCCGTGGACTGTAGCCCACCAGGCTCCTCTGTCCATGGGATTCTCCAGGCAAGAATATGGGAGCGGTTTGCCATTTCCTCCTCCAGGGGATCTTCCTGACTCAGGGATCGAAACTGCGTCTCCTGCGGATTCTTTACCACTGAGCCACCTGGGAAGCACTTCCTGGTTAATAATAGGTATTGCTTTGGCTGTTAGGAATCCTTTAGTGATGTGTGTACTCAAGGTTTTGGGGGCTTGAAGAGGGTTGTCCATTTTGCTTTGGGATTTTTTCTTTCTTACTGATGTATTTGCATCCTTTATGTTATTTGGATATAAGTTTTCTGCTGGTTTTCCTTTTTCCAATCTTTTTGTTGAGGCAAAATACACATAATATAAAATGTACCATGGTCACCCCTTTTAAGTATAAAATCACAGTGTTGTGTTACATCATCTTGCTCTGTCTCTGGAGCTCTTTTCATCTTGTAAAACTGAAACTGTATCCTCTAAAGAATAACACCTGCATTTCCTCCCTTTCCCCCATCCCTGGCAGCCACCCTTCTACTCTGCGAATGTTTTACCTCATGTAAGTGGAATCACACAATATTTGTCTTTTTGTATTTAGCCGATTTCACTTAATGTCCTCAAGATGGAGAACAGTATGGAAATTCTATAAAAAACTAAAAATAGAGCTACCATGTGATCCTGCATTCTGACTCCTGGGCACCAATCTGGAGAAAACCATAATTCAAAAAGATACATGGCGGGGGGGCATCCAGTGGTTAAGACTCTGCGCTTTGAATGCAAGCGGCGTGGGTTCAATCCTTGGGCAGGGAACTAAGATCCCACATGCAGTGAAACCAAAAAAATAAACACTTTTTAAAAATAGAAAGAAAAGATACATGCACCCCAGTGTTCACAGTAGCACTATTTACAACAGCCAAGACATGGGAGCAGCTAAACGTCCATTCACAGACGAATGGATAAAAAAGATGTGGTGCTGTAATCTGAAACTAACAAAACACTGTAAATCCACTATACATCAATTTAAAAAAATAAAAGTCACAAAAAGATTCATCTTCGTTGTAGAATGTGTCAGAATTTCCTTCCTTTTTAAGGCTGAATCATATTCCGCGGTATGGATGGACCACACTTTGCTCATCCATTCATTTGTCCATGGACGCTTGAGTTCTCTCCACCTTTTAGATACCATGAAAAATGCCACTATGAATATGGGTGTACAGATATCACTTAGAGATCCGTGTTTTAATTCTTTGGGGTAGATACCCGGAAGTGCTGAATCATATGCTATTCTATTTTTAATTTTTAAGGGACCACCAAACCATCTTCTGTACCAGCCGCACCATCTTCCATTCCCACCAACAGCGCGTGAGGGTTTCAGTCTCACTGCATCCTGGCCGTCACTTGTTACTTTCTGGGTTTCTGTCATCCTAGTGGGTGTGAAGTGGTATCTCATGCGGTTTCGATTTGTATTTCCCTGGTGAGTCACGACATTTAGCATCTGTTTCTGTGCTTGTTGACCATTCATATCGCTTCTTTGGAGAAATGTCTATTCAAGTCCTTTGCCTGGTTTTGAATCGGGTTGTTTGGCAAGCAATTTTAAAAGATCAGTTAGGTATGGTCCCTTCATTTTGTCTAGTACTGGAAACCCATCACATAAGCAAATCATTCAAACCATGTATAAATGAGACAGAAGAGCCAAACCGAACGCTCCCCTTTTCTCGGTATGCTGTGGGTGTCTGTGGAGAAAGGAACACGTCAGTCGCTTCACCTGGATGCATGTGGAGGGTGACTTGCTCGCTGAGTGTTTTCACCTCGTTATCTTAAGCAGCAAGTTTCTAAAGCGGCTCAAAAATTGTCAGCGATTAGTTCAGGAGCATCGTTCATTTCAATACACTTGGGAGGTATGGTCGGTCACTTTACCTTTCAGAAGGCAGCCCCCAACCTTTGCTTCTTAAAAGGCTTGAGCAGCTTTCTTGACAAGCCCCATCTATTTCTGCTGTGAATTTTCATCTCAGGTTGTCACTTAGAGGTATAATCAACGTAGATGTTGCAATTTGCTCAAAGTCTGTGATGTCTTAACTGAACTCAGGATAAGGCTGTCATACTTCTCTTTCATGAGAGTCTCTGGAATCAGGTGAGAACACAGTTGATTTTCGCTCAGGAAAGTATTCGCTGCATAGGAGACAGGCTGTCCTTACTGCAGTTGAACTCATAGATTCTGGTTAGATTCTCAACTCACGGATGAAAATTAAGAGACTTGAATAAATAAACCAGGGAGAATCCAAGGGGAATGTTATGCTAACTATGGGCTAGTCTTAGGAGAAAGCTTCAGTTGGAAAAAGGGTGGGGCTGAGTATCATTAGAGACGTTTCGTGGAACCGGAACAGTCTGGCTGACACATCATTCCCTGAAGGAGTTTCCACCCCCCGAATGCAATCCTTTGCAGAATACTTCATATCTAAGTGGGTGGGACAAGGGGGTGAGAGGGGGTTGGTGCCAACAGTGGGTGACTTAGGAAAGCCATGAGCCGCCCCAACATTTCTTTCCTCAAATCTAGAGACTTGCCACGAATTGTTTAGCAGTCCTCAGAGTTTCCTTCCCTCAAATGCAGAGATCTAAAAACGCAAGGCATATAAGAGCCAGGATAAACCCCAGAGCGTAAGTCCCTGGCAATCTTCACATTACACATATGACCTAGAGCAGATTTGGTATCAGCAGGTCAGTGGGTTTAAGAGTTTCTCCGATGGCTCAGCAGGTAAAGAACCCGCCTGCCAATGCAGGAGACCCAGGTTCGATCCCTGGGTCAGGAAGATCCCCTGAAGCAGGAACCGGCAACTACTCCAGCGGTGGTGACAGTGGTTTAGTCGCTAAGTCATATCCAGCTCTTGCGACCCCACAGGCTGTAGCCTGCCAGAATCCCTTTCCATGGGATTCTCCAGGCAAGAACACTGGAGTGGGTAGCCATTTCCTTCTCCAGGGGATCTTCCCAACCCAGGAATGGAACCCAGGTCTCCTGCATTGCAGGCAGATTTTTTACCAACCGAGCTACGAGGGAAGCCCAACTACTCCAGTATTCTTGCCTAAAAAACCCCACTGACAGAGAAGCCTGATGGGTTACAGTCCAAAGGGTTGCAAAGAGTCAGACTCAACTGAGTGCACACATGGGTGGGTTTAAACACTTCCCTGTTGACCGGCTATGGGATCCTGGGCGATTCCTCTAAATCTGAGTTTCAACTTCTTCATCTATAAAGTAGATATAATACCAACATCATACTGTTACTATGAGCATTACAGGTATGGAGGATATCTGTAAAAACATTTTGTGTATCCTGTGACTGTTCTTAATCCAGGTGTATTTGTATCTAAGCCACCTTCTAGAGAGGGATCTTGGTTTGTGTGTTCATTTAACTGAATGTGCAGGTAGTGACCAGGACTTTGTAAACAATAAAAGTTCCCCTAATTTTGATTTTTTGTTAAATGTTATGCCTCTCTGCCCTCCCCCTGAAAAAGGAAACTGCTTCAAGTTTTCTAAACAGTCACATTTCTCAAAGACAAGCAAATCAGGAACATTGGAATATATTTCCAATTATGATTCACCCAAACTGAGTGAAAGGGCGCTTACTTTGTGTTTTCTATTTTCTTTTCTTAAAAGAAAAATTATCTGGCTGCACTGCCTGTTTTTATTTTTATTTGTTAATACTTACTTATTTGGCTAGTTAGCAAACCAACTGGCTAATTAAATTGGCTGTGCTAGGTCTTAGTCTCAGCACACGGGATCGAGTTCTATCTTTGTTGCGGCATGTGGGATCCAGCTCCCTGACCAGGGATCGAACCTGGGCTCCCTGCACTGGGAGTGAGGAGTCTTAGCCACCAGACCCACCAAGGAAGTCCCTCTTTTTAACTTTTAATTATGGAGAACTTCAAATATCCACATGGGAAAAAAATACAGAGTAGTATAATAACTACCCCTACCATGAACCCGTCACCAGCCATCACCACATTGCCAGACGTACAAAATATCTTTCTCTTCCATTTCCCACGCCCCATATTAGTCATTGCTCAGGTGCTAAGTGTCTGAGTCTTCACGACCTCATGGATGGTAGTCTGCCAGGCTCCCCTGTCCTTCACTATTACTTTGAAACAAATTCCAAATGTTATTGCATCTGTAATCATTCAGTACATATCTCTTAAGAGTGACATTTTAAATTAACCTTAACGTGAAACCTAAAAAGTTAACAATTCTTTAATATCAAATCTCAATTCAACGTTCAAGCTTCCAATGTCTCAAATATCCAATGTATCTTATTTTTACATTTGTTGCAATCAGAATACAAGTAAGGTATCACACCCATGAAATTAAAAGATGCTTGCTCTTTGGAAGAAAAGCTATGACCAACCTAGATAGCATACTGAAAAGCAGAGACATTACTTTGCCAACAAAGGTCTGTCTAGTCAAGGCTATGGTTTTTCCAGTGGTCATGTATGGATGTGAGAGTTGGACTATGAAGAAAGCTAAGCGCTGAAGAATTGATGCTTTTGAACTGTGGTGTTGGAGAAGACTCTTGAGAGTCCCTTGGACTGCAAGGAGATCAGCCCTGGGATTTCTTTGGAGGGAATAATGCTGAAGCTGAAACTCCAGTACTTTGGCCACCTCATGCGAAGAGTTGACTTATTGGAAAAGACTCATGCTGGAAGGGATTGGGGGCAGGAGAAAAAGGGGACGACAGAGGATGAGATGGCCGGATGGCATCACTGACTCGATGGATGTGAGTCTGAGTGAACTCCGGGAGGTGGTGATAGACAGGGAGGCCTGGCATGCTGCAATTCATGGGGTCGCAAAGAGCTGGACACGACTGAATGACCGAACTGAACTGATCACGGTCTAGCTGGTCAATATGTCTTTTATAGGTTTCCCTATATGTAATTTTTATTTGGAACTTATTAAATGAAGAAACTGAGTTGTCTGTCCTGCAGTTTCTCACAGTCTGGATTTTGCTGACTGCTTATCTAAAGCTCAGCTTAACATTTTTCTCTGTCTTCTGTATTTCCTGTAAATTGATAGTTGGGTTGAGATGTTAACTACTTCTTTCTTTTTTAAATATTTGGTTGTGCTGGGTCTTCATATGGCGTGAGAGATCGAGTTCCCTGACCAGGGATTGAACCTGGGCCCCCTGCATTGGAAGCTCAGAGTCTCAGCCACTGGACCCCCAGGGAAGCCCCTCACTGCTGCTTCCTCATGTTTTCTCTTCACATCTACAAGTCCTTTCCTCTGTCTTCTCCACTCTGCTGTTGGGTGCACCCAGTCAAGTCTTAGTTTCAGTTATTTTATTTTTCAGTTCTAAAATTCCCCTTTGGTTCTTATCTCTATTTCTTTGCTGAGACTTCACAGGCTCCAGGCTCTCACCTGAATGCAGTCTTCTAACATGTGAACACGTGGCAGAGCCTCCAAGGTGGTCCCCAGTGGTCCTGTCTCCTGGTCTTCTACATCTGTGTAGCCTCTCCCGCTTTCTATGGGGGTTCGCCAGTACCACCAGCGCACATGGTGGAAGGGATGCTGTACCCTGTCTGAGATTAGGTTATGAAGCACTGTGGCTTCTGTCCTGGGCATTCTCATGCACAGACGCTCAGGTGACTTGCTCTGGCAGAAGCAGCCAGGTGGTGCCCGAGCCCCTGCTCTGTCCCTTACCAAAAGACGCAGGACAAATCAGACAAGCTTGTGAGCTCTGACTTCTTTACTGGGAAATTGCTTTTGCCCCACCTACTTCCCAGGGTTATGAGTCTCATATACGATAAAATGCTTGAAAACATTATATGACTATTAATTTATCTAAACCAACACCTTTAATTCACAGATGAAAACCTGAAACCCAAAGGAATGGGGAGAATTGACAGATGAGACACGAAGGGAACAGAGGCTTTACAGGGGGAAAAAAAGGCAGGGTTTCCCTGGGGGTCCAGTGGTGAAGAGTCTGCCTTGCAATAAGGAAGACACGGGTTCAATCCTTGGCCTCGGAAGATCGCAGATGCTGTGGGGCAACTAAGCCGGCGCACCTCAGCTAGCGAGGCTGTGGCGCAACTACTGAAGCTCGTGTGCCACAAGAAGCCCGTGCAGCGTGACGAGAGCGCAGCCCCCGCTCAGCACAACCAGAGAAAGCCCACTGCAGCTGCGAAGACCCAGCACGGCCAAAAGTAAACAACTATCCTTTCAAAAGAGAAAAGAGGACAAGCCAGGTCTGGAATCCAGAGCTTGCGACTTCAATCGAGGCCAGTTGTTTTCTCTGCTATTCCTAAAGGGTCACGTGCTATTCTTGTTCAGCAGTCACTCCACGCTTCAGAGGAAGAAGATGGATTATGGATGGCACATGGTCAACCAAGAGATCGGTATCTCTTGCATGGCACATAACCGCTTGAGGGTAGATGCAAGAGGATCGGAGTTTGTTTGTTTAGCTTTTACATCACAAATTTTTCGGAGCCAGTTACTCCTTCCTCTCTGTTTCTCTGCCAGTCATCTCAATCTGCTGAGTCCAAGCACACGAGCACCCAGCCAGAAGGTGACTAATACCATCTCTGTGCACCCAAACCATAGGCAAATAGTTCCTGGTTTAAAAACCCTGCTAGACAAGTTGGTATCAGAATCTAAACTACAAATACTCCTTTGTTGTGCAATTTAGTAAAGAATAGTTGAGATAAAAGAGGCTAACAGTTGGAGCCAACATGGTCAGACTATTTGGGCAAATGTAACTAATCTTAACATAGCTATGCTAGAATGGTACAATTATCATTTTTTCCTCCATTCTTAGTTTTGTCTGTTTAAAATTCAAATTTTATACAATGTCTATCTTGACAGAATGACCAGATAGATCTTTTGAATTTCAATAATAACTAGTCATAGTTTAGTTCTTCACGCTCCATGGGTCTCTGTTAAGATTCTTTCAGTCGCAAGCCAGCAGAAACCAACTGTAGCTACTTGAAACGAGACAAGCTAGGGAATTCCCTAGCAGTCTACTGGTCAGGACCCGGCACTTTTCACCACCAGGGGCCACGAGTTCAATCCCTGGTCAGAGAACTAAGGGCCCGCAAGTCACAAGGCATGGCCAAAAATAAAAAAGACAGTCTATGGGAGGGACAAAGGACAATGTAGAGGGCCAAAGGGCAGCCCTGCAGAAGCAGGAAGCAGGCGTCACTGGGGCCACCCATCCCACTGCGTGTAAACTGCTGCTGCTGAAGCAAACCCTCGCCAATCCTTTGTTTCTGCTGGGCGCAACCCCTGGGTCTCAGATTCAAAGTCCTCAGAGAGTGAAATTCTGTTTGGCCAAAGATGTGCCCAACTAGATGTCATGAGCTGATTTAAAAAAAGAGAGAGAGGGAGTTGAGAGGAATCTCCCAGGCCCTTTCCACTTCCATGTGGGAGAGTGGAACCCTTTGAGGCTCCCATCCCACCAACACAGCCCTCAGAAGCTGGCAGAGTCACCCCAGAAGCTGAGGATACTCACGGGAAAGCCCAGAGTCCACTGAAGCACAGATTTGTTCTCACCATTGAATGAGACCACGAGCTGCCTTCCAGTCATTTCGGAGGGACACCCACACACCAACTTCCCTGCCCACCTATCAAGGACCAGCGAGAACATGCTTTGGGCATGACGTTTGGGGTGATGCTTTAGAGCAAAATATAACGTGATTTCATCTACACGCACATCAGACAAACCGAGTCCAATCCCGCTTTAAACCTCCCATATCCATTCCCACACCACCCCATGCTGTGTCTCCAGGCTCTTCCCATCCTCGTCACTCTCCTTGTGACCACTGCCCACACAGCCTTCCCTGCAGAACGTTCTGTATGAACAAGCCTCTCCTGACAAGGAAAAGGGCCGGGGATCCACAGTCAAATAAATATAAGAAATACTGGTCAAACCATACCTACGACTCACCCAAGTTTGTCTGGAGAGCTCTAGGCTGCCCCGCTCTGAAGATCTTTGAAGATCCTGAAAGGGAACTGCTAAACCACACGCTTAGGAGATGGATTCCACGTGGCTTTGGGGCACAAGTGGCTTAATTGCATCTTTGATAGATGGAGGTGAAAATGTGGAAAATTTTATTAAGGTTCAGTTTTAAAAGCTTTACACCTGTGGTACACCAAGGGGAAGGGGTTTTCTTAAAGAAGTGAGTCTAGGGTCTGGGTCCCGGTTTAGGAGTTGTACAGCAGTGGTATGTGTTTGTTAAGTCCTTTAAGAATTTTTGCTCTTGGTCCCGGGCTGGTAAGGCTGTGACAGTTTCTTCTTCCTTCGGGGAAGAAGAGACACCGTTATACCTTCAGGCTCTCAGCACATATCCCTGCGTGATGGACTCCTTCACATCTTCTGTGGATTCGAATTTGCTCTGAGTCAGCCTTGAGGCTCTCCCAGAGGAGAGACGAAAGGAGAGAAGCCTTGAACTATTTCTCCAGATGGACCTTAAATGCAGTTTGTGTGTGTACATCCCATAAAATGTACCATCTTATACCACGAAGCAGACAATTCAGTGGCTTAGAAATTCACACCCACAGTAGACAAATCACATTGCTTTGAACCACCATCATCTGTCTCCGAGTGTTATCATTTCCAATCAAAACTCTACCCCTTCAACAAGGCAGCATTCCCTTCCCCCTTCCAGCCTCTGGCAACCACTGTTTGACTTTCTCTCTGTGAATTTGACACCTGTGTGTCCCTCATGTAGGGGGAATCATATAGTATTTGCCTTTTGTGTCTGGCTTGTTTACAAAAGCAGTTTGCTATATAGAACATTAACCTTATAGCGAGTAAGGATACAATAGGTATAGATAGCTATTACTTCTAGATCAGAAGTCTTTAACTGGGAGCCCTTATAGGGCTCCTCAAGAACTGTCTCCCTTTTAAAGGATGAGTTTCCTAATTATAAGGTTTCCTTAGGCGCCTTTAACCCAGAAGATGCTAATCACTATCCCGGGTCATTTCTCCTTTGAGAGCATCCTCTAGGTCCCAAACTAAAATCAGCTACCTCTCATTAGGAAGAGCCACTAACCTGGTCATATTGATTGTATAGCTCTGGATTTTGCTAATGATTCAAGTTGGACATTTAATAGAGAGTAACCCCTAGCCCCATGTTTACCTGGCCACTTAACTTTGATCTCACCTTCCTCAAATGAAAAACATCTAATGTAAAACTACAGAGCGTCCATGAATCTATGACAAAGGAGGCAACACTATACAATGGGGACAAGACAGCCTCTTCAATAAATGGTGTTGGGAAAACTGGACAGCTACACACCAAAGAATCAAACTGGACAACTTTTTCACACCATGTACAAAACTAAACTCAAAATGGATTAAAGACTTAAAAGAGCTGAAACCACAAAATTTCTAGAAGACAACATAGACGGCATGCTGCTTGTCATCAACCTCAGTAACATGTTTTTTTGATAGGTCTCCTCAGGCAAGGGAAAACAAAAGCAAAAGTAATAAACAAATGGGACTATAGCAAAAGAAAAAGCTTTCGTGTAGCAAAGGAAACAACCAACCAACAAAATGAAAAGGGCTGCCTACTGGATGGGAAAAGATATTTGCAAATGATACATCTGGTACAGGGTTAATATCCAACATACACAAAGAACTCAAACAACTCAACGTTAAAACTTGAATACGAGTGGGTCAAAGACTTGAAGAGACTTGTCTTCCCAGATGAGACACATAGATGGACAATAGGCACTTGAAAAGATGCTCAACAGCTAATCATCAAGGAAATGCAAGTCAAAACCACAGTGAGATATCAGCTTATATCTGTCACAGTGACTTATCAAAAAAGCAAACAAAAAGTGTTGGCGAGGATCTGGAGAAAAGGGAACCCTTATGCAGTATTTGTGGAAATATAAATTGGTGCAGCCACTGCGGAAAATAGTATGGAGGTTCCTCAAAAAAAAAAAAAAAAATCAAAAGTAGAACTACCATATGACACAGCAATTCCACTCCTGGATACATAGCCAAAGAAAAGGAAGGACTGATGCTGAAGCTCCAACACTTTGGCCACCTGATGCGTAGAGCCAACTCATTGGAAAAGACCCTGATGCTGGAAAGACTGGGGGTAGGAGGAGATGGGGGTGACAGAGGATGAGATGGTTGGATAACATCGCCGACTCAATGGTCAGGAATTTGAGCAAACTCTGAGAGATAGTGGAGGACAGAGGAGGCTGGCGCGCTGCAGTCCATGGGGTCACAAAGAGTCAGACACGACTTAGTGACGGAAAACAGTCTGAAAGACCCCTGCGCCCCGTGTTCACCGCAGCATCAATTATAAAAGCCAGGATATGCACGCAGCCTAAATGCCCATCGATAGAGGAATGTGTAAGGAAGATGCACAACATCACTCAGCCATAGACAGAACCTCCTCTTGTAATCTGTGGCAACATGGATGGACCTAGAGGGTACTGTGCTAACTGAAGTCAGACAAACACAAATACACTATGGCTTCACATATATGGGATCTACAAAACAAAAACACACCCAACAGAAACAGTCATAGGCAGAGAGAACAGACACATGACTGCCTGAGGGGCATGAAAGAAATGGGTGAGGGAGATTAAGAGGTACAAACTATAAATGAGCCATGGGCATGAAATATACAGTGTGGGGAATATAGGCAGCGACTATGTGATACCTCTGTAAGGCAGCAGACGGGAATTGGACTTTTCCTGATTTCTATACATTTAAAAATGTATAGGAATATCAAATCATTATATCATGTGGCAGGTACTAACACAGTGTGGTAGGTTAATTATCCTTCAAAAACAAACTCATAGAGAGATCAGATTCGTGGTAACCACAGGTGTGAGTCGGGGGGAGGGGAATTGGATGCAGGTAGGCTTAAGGCATAAACTTCCCATTATAAGATAAATAAGTATAATGAGTATAATACATATTGATAAGGATAATTAACATGAGTAATGTAATTAGCACTGCCGTATGTTATATGTGAAAGTTGTTAAGAGAGTAAATCCTAAGAGTTCTCACCGCAAGGAAAAAAGTTTTTTTCTTCTATTTCATATCTCTGAGATTATGGATGTTCACTAAACTAATTGTGCTAATCATTTCAGGATGTATATACTTCAAATCATTACGCTGGGTACCTTAAACTTACACAGTTCTCTGTGTCAATCACATCTCAATAAAACTGCGAGAAAGAAAAAATGGGATACTACTTAATACACATTAAAATGCCTATGATAAAAAAAAGTACAAAGAAAACAGTTTCACCAAAAAAAAGTTAAAGCAAAAAGAAGAAATTTAAAAACCACAGAAAACAAGTATTGATGAGGATGTTCAAAAAATGGGAAAGTGTGTGTGTTGATGTAAAATGGTACATCCACTATGGATAACAATATGGTGGTTCCTCAAAAATAAAAAATAAAAAAACCAGAATTGCCATATGACCCAGCAATCCCGCTTCTGGGTATATACCCGGAGAGATAAAAGGAGGAATTGCAACATACCTGTACTCCCATGCTCACAGCAACATTACTCACAGTAGACGAAAGGATAAGCCCAGGTCCATCCATGGATGGCTAGATGAAGTGCAGCATATCCATATGATGGGATATTTTTTAGGCTTAGAGGAGGAAACCGATACATTCTACAACACGGATGAACTCTGAGGACATTATGCTAAGTGAGACAAGTCAGAAAAGGACAAATACTGTGCGATTCCACTTACGAGGTGCTTAGGACTTAAATTCAGAGGTGGAATATGAGATGGTGGTTTCCAGGGCCTGGTGGGGGCAGGGGGTAATAACTGTTTAACGGGGACAGAGTTTCAGTTTGGAAAAGTTCTGGAGATGGTTGGTGATGGTGGCCGTACGACAATGTGAAATGTACTTAATGTTACTGAACCAGACACTTAAACATGATTTAAACAGTCAATTTATGTCACATGTGTTTTACTACAATAAAAAGTCTTTAAAAGTATCTAATGCTATCTGATCATGATTCCCTGCTCCTACAGGAAGCTTAGGAGCCTTTATCATAGAGTTCATTCCCAAACATCCTATTCTGGAAAGACAATTTCTTGTTGCTGTTGTTCAACTGCTAAGTCGTGTCTGACTCTCTTGCAACCCCATGGACTGTAGCCCACCAAGCTCCTCGGTCCATGGAGTTTTCCAGGCAAGATTACTAGAGAGGGCTGCCATTTCCTCCTCCAAGGGATCCTCCTGACCCAGGGATTGAACCCACACCTCCCGCATTGGCGGGCGGCTTCTTTACCACTGAGCCACCAGGGAAGCCCAGAAAGAGACAAAATACAATCAAAGAGCAAAATGGTTGTTCAAAAGCTGGCCTCCCTTCGTTGTTTGAATTTCTCAGTACAAAGTCCCTTTAACATCATACTCCTTCCCTCTCCCTGCCCCAGAAGAGGCAAGTAGGGAAAAATAACAAAAAACAAGAGTGAGATTCTACATCAGAGGAGGTAGGACAAGCATCTATGAGATTAAAGGGGTCTGGAAGCTTCCTAGGACCAAGAAGCTGCCACTCAAAGGTGGCCCCCATAACACGGAAGAGAAGAAACTCAGGGCCGAGTCATGGGAGAAGCCTGCCTGTCCATCACCAGCTTCCCAGGAACGGCCCAGGTACCGGCCAGGTGATCACCTGCACAGGAGGTCTGAGCACTTACCTCGGAGAAGTGTCTCTCGATAATGTTCAGCGCAGTCAGGGCGACCTGATGGTTCTCGTGAAGTTGCAGAGCCTCGATTCTATCAAGCCCACCGAGTCCTTCTATCAGCAGACACATGTTTTCCTTCTGAGAAATCTTCTCCGCTGCCTGCAGGCCATAAAAGAGCGAGACTCGACCGAAGCCCTTAGGACATGGGGCTCTACCTCAGTGGAATCAGACCAAAGCCGCCCAGTGGGCTGCTGCAGTGTTATTTCCCCAGATTGAATTAAAATTGCATTGTCTTCCTCTCATTTGGGGGTAACTGTCATTTATCTATTGAGGTTTGTCTTCATCACACAAAATACAGTATTTTTTTTTTCTGAATATGCCACCACCCATACACACATTGCTAAACACTATTTTGCAGGTATCCGCTTTCTAATTGGGCTTCTCTGGTGGCTCAGATGTAAAGAATCTGCCTGCAATGCGGGATACCTGGGTTTGATCCCGTTGGGAAGATCCCCTGGAGGAGGGCATGGCAGCTCACTCCAGTATTGTTGCCTGGAGAATCCCCATGGACAGAGGAGCCTGGCAGGTTACAGTCCATGGGGTCACAAAGAGTCTGACACAACTGAGCGACTAAGCACACCCCTTCTAATTAATGGAGATTGTTTTCAAAACAGAGAAAAAATGTTCAAGTGATGCTACATAAATGCAGATGTTCTGGCCCTGTGCTCCCTGGAAAGCCTTGAGAGGGCAGGCAGGAGAACTTCGGTAACAGAAGCCACACATGGCAGCTAGTGAGGTCCCTGGAAACACATGATGGGACTGGATTTCTCATCCATGGGCGTTCACTCACTCAACATTCGTATGTACACTAGGGGCAAGGGCCACGAAACTGTCAATAAGGGTGGGACGTAGAGAAAGCCTTTTCACAACTCACACTATCAAGGAGACAAGAATTGTTACAGTACAGAAAGGTAATATTCTGGGATAAACCATGATAGGAAAGAACATAAAAAAGGGTGTATATACAGGTATAACTGAATCATTTTGCTATACAGCCGAAATGAACACAATGTCAATCAGCTATACTTCAATAAAAACAGAAAGGACAATAGAGTAAGTGGTCAGAGGTTTAAGTTATAGAAGATGCGCACAAAGGCTTGGGAAGCACCCAGTTCTTAATGAACAGCACAGTACCAGGGTCCATCACAGAATAATGGCATCCCCTAGAGAAGGAAGGGCAAGGACAAAGTGCTGAGGGAGTAAGTGTTGCGTATCAAGGGGAAAGCACACACTACAGTGTACGCTCAGTTGTGTCCGATTCTTTGCAACCCCAGGGACTGTAGAGCCTGCCAGGCTCCTCTGTCCATAGAATTTTCCAGGCAAGAATACTGGAGTGGGGTGCCATTTCCTTCTCCAGGGGATCATCCCAACCCAGGGATCGAATCCACACCTCTTCGAGGAAAGGAATAGTTCACCTAAGTAGAATCTTTGAGGGAAGCATAGAGAGAGAGAGACACCTTTGTCACCCTGTAGGAGTCTGCTGGCTATTGTGTGAGCAGTAAGAAACACACATACAAACAAAACGTCCTGTGGATCAAATTAAAGATTGGTTAGGCCATAATTTATCTGATGAGAGCCTGCACTTTTGTCTAAGTCTTGATACCCTCTAGTCCTCTCTCTACGTCCAGAGTGAGCTCTTGGCTTTGGGTAAAAGAAACAGAGGCAGGAACCAATGTCCTAGGTTAGTCTCTAAGAAAACTGGGAAGTGGGCGATGACCCAGAGCAGGAGGAGCCCTGGAGCATTCTGGACTTGGACAGAACAGCAGATGGCCCCCAAGTTACTTCAAAGAGCCTCAGCCGCACTCGGCTGCCCACCTGAAGCTTCTTCTATCTTAGCCCAATCTTTCTATCCCATGGGCCACTGCTGGATACAGGGGCTTCACTGGTCCTCCAGAGGGGATGTGCCCAGACTCCTCCCAAGAAAAAGATCCCAAGCGTTTAATTCAAATGAATGAGATGAACAGATTTCTACAGCTCCAAGTGTGCTCCCACACATTATGCCCAACTTGGCCTTGTTGTTGGTTTTCAGTCGCTAAGGCCTGTCCAGCTCTCTGTGACCCTATGGGCCGCAGCACACCAGGCTCCCCCGTCCTTCGCTGCTTCTCCGAGTTTGGTGGGATTCATGTCCACTGAGTCGGTGATGCTCTCTACCCATTTAATCCTCAGCCGTCCCCTTCTCCTTTTTCCTTCAATCTTTCCCAGCACCAGGGTCTTTTTCTAGAGTCAGCTTTGCTACTTTGCCTACTGGCTGCCAAGTCTCTACTCCATATCTGTGATTTGCTCAAAGTTTTAGTATCTAATTGGGCTGTTTCCAATCTGTTTTTGACTGGGGTCAGTTCTTTCTGGGACAGGTGCATGAAAAGAGTGCTTTAAGTGAGCTTTTTAAAGGAGTCCTCTGGTGTTACTTTGAACCTTTTCAAATGGCTTAGTCACATAAAAAAGACCTTCACCCAATGAATAAAGCCAGACTCTAAGATGGCCTGAGATGATCCCTGCCTCTGGGATATTCATTTCCTTGTGTAGCCCCTCCCATGCTGAAATGGGGTCATCTGTGTAACCAATAGGATGTCGTTGAAATGACCTCCTTCCTAAGTCATACGAGACATTGGCGCTTCCACCTTGCTAGAAGGTGAAGATAGCTTGCTGCAGGGGAAGCCAGCAGCCACGATGGAAGGGCACTCAAGCAGTCCCAGGCAACCCATGTGGTAAGAAGAACTTTCTAGGCAGGTAGTGGGTCTTTGTGGAAGCTGATTCTTCAGCCTCCATCAAACCTTCAGATGAGACTGCACCCCCGTTTCCATCTTGAACTTCTAAGACCCTGATCTAGAACCAGCCACCTCAGATCTAAGCTGCCTCAGATCCCTAAACCCAGAAACTGTGTGAGACAATGTTTGTTTTAAGCCACCAGAGGGGTAATTTGTTGTTCAGTGTACACCTAACACAGATAGTATGTAAATATTGGCTTAACTCACCTTTATTTCAGAAATAAGACTTCTCTAGAATTATCTCAAGGCTTTGTAGTCCATTTTCCTAGCCACGCAGCTAAACGGAAAGGAACTCTAGTACGGTCCCTCAAGGTCTATCCTTGCTAACGTCCTGCTGCTTTCTCCAAGTATATTGTTTCATCTTCTAGAAGAACCAGCCATCTGACTCACTGACTGTTTCTTCCTTGCTTCAAACCTTTGGTTAGTTTCTCTATCTCACTCAGACTACGTCCACATTCTCTCACAGACCGTCCATGCTCTGGCTCCTGGATATCACGAGCCTGTCTTCCAGGACCTTCCACCCTTTGCTTCTCTCTGGCCACACCCCCATCCTTGCTTTTTAAGGTCTCCTTCACTTAGAGACCACTTTCCCAGGTGCCCACAAGACTCACTCACTTCTTTCAGGCCTTTATTCAAACCTCCTTCCTCAGTGAAGTTTCTCCAAACTATTGCATAAGAGATCACCACGCCCTCCCCACTCTGAGCCATCAGTAACTACCCCTCCAACAGATATATTCTACCGGCAGCTCTCTACTCAATGCATCTGCTCCTCACCCCTCTAATACATAAACTCTATGGGACAAGGACTTTGCCTTGTCATTTCCTGAGCATCTAAAACAATGCGGGCCACCCAGACACTTCTGTGGGAAAATGAAGATGGTGGACCTTCATTGAAAGGCCTCTTGTCTTGCTATCCATTGGATGTGTGGACAGAGGGCGGTGGGGGGGGGGGGGTGGAAGTGGAGAGGAAAAGAGAATCCTAGTTAGGTTTTTAGAGCCAAATGAAATGTCTTAACGCAGAGACTGTTATTTAGAAACCAACCTGCTCAGAACAGCTCACCTGGAGGATGAAGAAGAGAATGTCAAGTATGATGATAACCATTTTGTTGTCTGGGATGGTGAGGAGATTTATGAGTGGCTCCAAGACTCCAGCCTGGACAAGCTGGATCAGCTGATCCGCGGAGCCCCCGGTTGTGAAGTTAGCCACCGTCCAGACAGCCTCTTTCTGGACTTTAAACTCTCCCTGCACAAAGAGAACATTTCCATTCTTTACAGATTCTGAAGCATTTAAATACAGGGATACAGATATGGTTCAATTCCTAGGGACACTTGGCTACCTATTCCCAGGACTCTACGTGCAATTTACACTGAGTCCCTTGGTAACCGGCCTCTAGTTTTTTTTAACAGAAGACACCATCTTTGAGAAGCCAAGAAGGAAGGAAGGCAGATTCATGTAGGGTCTTCGAGGGAGGTTCTACATTCAGACAGACTCATTTCCTTACGTCAGGTTATAGGAAAAAGAGAATCAACATGAACCAATACAGGTGAACAGTACTGATTAGGAATGACACCTGGGGTTTTAAGATTATAGTGACTCATGTCTACATTTCTAGTCTTTCTGCCCCAGTAAAACTGTGCACAAGGAGCTCCAGAGCTGAGCACACCACCCAGTGAGGACACAGGAAAGCCACTGAAATCTCACTCAATGCATCCCTTTCATTTACGAAAAGCACTTGGGGGTTTCCCTGGTGGCTCAGTGGCAAAGAGTCTGCCTGCCAAAGCAGGGACACAGGTTTGATCCCTGGTCCAGGAGGATTCTACGAGTCAAGGAGCGCTAAACCTGGGCACCACAACTACTGAGCAAGTGAGCCGCAACTGCCGAATTCCACGCACCCGAGAGCCTGTGCTCCGCAACAACCACAAAGTGAGAACACCACAGTGAGAAGCCCTCGCGCTGCAGCTGAAGAGCGGCCCTGCACGCCACAACTAGAGACGAGCCCATGCAGCCAAACAGACTCAGCAGAGCAAAAAAACAAAAAGAGGCAGTTGGCTCAGAGAGATGGAATTCATCTATCAGGCATCCTTCTATCCATTTACAGGAGGAGTTAGTCCCACTTTATGGCTGGGGGAAACTGCGACCTCAGTTTAAACCAAAGCAAAAAAAAAAAAAAAAAAAAANTTAAAAACCAAAGAAAAAAAAAAAAAAAAAAAAACACAAAACACTAAAATAACATGGCTGCAAGCAAGTTCTAGTTCAAAAGGCACGGTTTGAAAAAAGATCACTCCTTGATTTCCAACTAGATGCCTCTGATTAGAATAGATACAGACTCTGGGGAGGACGCAGGATAGGAAGCATCTGACAGACTGGAAGATGCCATGGTTTGGGTAGCACTCCTGGCTTAGCTTTCCGTACCTAATGCACACCTGGGGACCTACCAGCCAGCCTGAGATTAACCGCCCTCCCCAACCCGAGGTCACCACTCCTGACCTGTTTCCCAAGTTGATGGTTTAAACATAGCTCATCCACTAAAAGGTGACAAAAAGAAACGCTGATGGTAGCAGTTGTCTTGGGGAAAGGAAGTGGCCATCGGGAGGAAGAGGGAAGCTTTAGTGTATTTCTCCTGGTATATCTGGATTTACGGTTTCATCAATGGGATTTTTATACTGAAAAGGCAGGCCCTTTCTTCAGTGTATAACATCACTGCAACCCGATATGTTTTTCCTCCTAAAACAAAATGAAACCAAATCTCCTCCCATTTTTGCCAAGGAAAGTAGATGGCACACTTTTTTAACACTAGAGATTGGCCAGTATTTACCGGCTCCATATTTTTCTGGATATTTGAGCTGTGGGATCACCTTTTCATTGAGTTGTTAAGTCTTCTAAATTTTTAATGGGCTATCCAAAGTGGCATGCCCCCTTTTTTTTTCAGGGAGAGTTGGGAAACTAATGTTTTGTAGATTTGTCATGATCTCAATTAATTTTGCTTCTCAATCTACACCTGAATACCTAAGGGAGTTGAACACATGGCCCAATGCAAAGTAGCCTTTTGTCAGGGATGCCGAGTGGGCCACTCACATTTTTTAGCACGGCCACCAAAGGAGGCAGGGCGCCACAGGCGATTAGCTGCTGGATGTGTTGGCGCGGCCCAGCAGCCACGTTGCTCAGGGCCCAGGCTGCCTCCTTCTGGATGGAGGAGCGGGGATGCGTCAGGAGCTGGGGCAGCACACCCAGGATGCCTGCGTCCAGGGCCAGCTGGGTCTGGTGGTCCGTTCCTGTGACAATGTTGCCCACGGTGCGGAGAGAGGGGGTCTGGGGGACCAAGGTGAGAAGCGTAACCAATATTGCAAATTTGTCATCGTGGAAGATAACCATCGCACCAAACTCCATGCCCTCCCAAACGTTTGTCGTACTGTTCGGATGGTTTTCCGGAAGCCTGTGAATAATGATTATATCCGTGACCCTCATCGACTCAGAGCGTCCATGGCTGTTTACATAGTTTAAAGGTACCTGTCAGCCTCCCAGGAGTTTCAGCTCAAGTGGGTCAGAGGTCGAGGGATACATTTCCCAAACAGTGCAGTCCTTTTCACGTCCTTATATTGGGAAAGTTGCTAAACTGATGGTCATCTTTATAATGCAATAATCTCTACTGAATTTGTATCGGGCATAAATATCACACTTCCTTTGCATATTTAATTAGAGCTAATGAAGTCATTCATAAAGGTCCTCTCAGTATCTCTGAAGGTCCCTAGGATGGGTCTCGGAGAAGGCAAAGGCAACCCACTCCAGTGCTCTTGCCTGGGAAATCCCATGGATGAGGAGCCTGGTAGGCTGCAGTCCATGGGGTCGTGAAGAGTTGGACAGGACTGAGCAACATCACTTTCACTTTTCACTTTCATGCACTGGAGAAGAAAATGGCAACCCACTCCAGTGTGCTTGCCTGGAGAATCCCAGGGACAGGAGCCTGCTGGGCCGCCGTCTATGGGGCCGCACAGAGTCGGACACGACTGACATGACTTAGCAGGATGGGTCTGTGTCTGGACTCGAGACAACTGTCCTAGGAGGGCCATGGGTGCGCATGTGCATACTCAGCAGCTCAGTCGTGTCTGACTCTTTGCGACCCCGTGGACTGTAGCCTGCCAGGCTCCTCTGTCCATGGGATTCTCCAGGTAAGAACACTGGAGTGGGTTGCCATTTCCTCCTCCAGGGGATCTTCCCAACCCAGGGATCGAACCTGAGTCCCCTATGGCTCCTGCGTTGGCAGGTGGATTCTTTACCACTGAGCAACCTAGGAAGCCCAGGAGGGTCGACTGTGGGTTTATTTTGGTTTCTCTGTAGCATGGTGACAGCCCATCAACAGTTCTAGAATCTTCCTAACCTATCACACTAGGTATCTGCTACTCCAGTGAGAGGTGTAAGTAGTGCCATAGGCCAAACACAGCCTTGCCAGTCTGCTGCATTGCGGCCCCAAGCACCCATGATACACAACTTCTAGAAGACGTCTTCACACCTTCATGCCCTCAACACTATCCCCAAACTAGCCTTGACTTCTGAGCAACGATACGCTCACCTCTGAATGGATGATCGCGAAGACTGCATGATACACAATATTAGGCACAGACATCAAAAGGGGTATCCGTGCTTCAAGCTACACGTCCAGTGAAGCACGTTATGCAAGTGACGTATGTCATAGGGTCGTGTGTTTGATGTTGGCTTTACTCACTTCCCACCTATACCTAACGTAGTCTAAGGGAACCAGCTGGGGAGAGGATAAGGGGGAGCTTTTATACTTATGAAAATCAAATGTTACAAGCTTTACACTCAAATGCGCACACACATACCCCAGCTTATTAACGTCTACATGCAGAGGCCAGTAGAAGGAAAGGTCATAAAGACTAGTTCACTAGGGGCTTTCCTAGCGGTCCAGGGGGTGTGGCTTCGATCCCTCGTGGCCAAAGATCCAAAACATAAAACAGAATATTGTAACCAACTCAATAAAGACTTTAACAATGGTCCACATCAAAAAAAAATTCTCAAAACAGAATACTTCACTAGGTGGAGGGATTATAGGCAATTTTAATTGGCGCTTCTCTATCTTTTCTAGTTATCAGATTAAGAGAAAGTAAGTCATTGAATACCCCCACGATTTTGGATCAAAGTTGATTCAGATCTTTGGTTACAGAGTAGCAGAGACCAGGGAAATGCAGAGGACCAGCTTTTGTTCCAGGTAAAGGATGAATACCAACAGAGAAAGACTGGGGGGTGAGGAAGAAGAGAACCTGCTCAAGTGATGATGACCCGCGAATTCTAACCTGAAGGCCCCTACGGAGACCAATGGGACCCAGGACACTTACCAAGACATTGAGTTCCGAGCTGCACATAAGCTCAACCAGCCTGGGCAGGACCCCAGTGTCCACCACCTGGCCAATGCGCGCATCGCAGCCATCAGTGAGGTAGGACAGGGCCCAGCAGGTGTCCGAGAGGACCTCTCTGTCTGGGTGCCCCAGGAGGTAGAAGAGGACAGGCAGCATCTGCTTCACCGCGTGGTCGGAGGGGTATGGGTTCTTGTTCCGGCACAGGTTGGACAGGGTCCAGGCGATGTTGCGCAGGAATGGAACCTGTAACGAGGAGACTGCCGCTAGCACTGGGTAGGAAGAAGAAGGAAACATGCCCCCGGCAACGTGTCCCGGCCATCCTCGATCAATAGTATTGACCCAAAGGAACCAAAGCATTTGAGCTTCAAACAGGAATTTGTTCTAGGCAATAAGCCCTGGAGGGGTGCAGAGAAGGAGCTTTGTTTTTATGTTGTGGTTTGTTCTTTTAAACTAGAGAGCAGCCCTCACTCGCTGCAAGTAGAGAAAGCCCTCACAAAGCAACGAACACCCAGCGCAGCCAAGAATAAAAAATTAATTCATTCATAAAAAAGCAAGCAGGTGGCCAGTTTAGACTTGGCTGAACTTTGCTCTGGCTGACCTCGCCCGGCTGGATGATACATATGTACACGTCATCTAGACAGACAAGCGCAGCTACCTTCCCAGTGTTGCTGCCACGGTGCCTCTCACTGGCATCAACTTAATATGTACAACTAAGGCCCCGATTCCTTCTCCCCTTTACCCTCCCCACATCTCTAAAAGGAGGGTCCTCTAAACAACCTAACCTGAAACCTGGGGGCAATCCTCACTTCCTTCTGCCTCCCCATTCTGTGCCCATCACAGCAGCAAGCCAGGTCCATGTGCCTCTCCATCTCCCTCAGCTCTAATCCTATGATGGCAGCCAGGGGGTCTTTCTGGAACGTCAGGTCGCTTCCCTTCCTGCCATGACATCCTCCAGAGGCTTCCTTTTGCCCCTAGACTGATGTCTAAGTCCCTCGCCCCTCCTGCCATCCGTCCTGCACTGTTCTCTGCTTGCAAGCTCCCTTTGTCGTGCCAGCCTTTTTCCAGCTCAGCATATCAGGTTCTCTCTCACCTTGAGGGCAGGGCATGTAGCTCCTTATTTTTTTAAATAGACTTCTCTCTCTCTCTCTCTCTATTTGGCCATGCCAGGTCGTAGTTGCTGTAGGTGAGATCTTTATTGCAGCATGTGGGCTCCAGTTCCCCAAACAGGGATCAAACCCAGCTACCCTGCATTGGGAACGATGAGTCTCAGCTGCTGGACCGCCACGAAAGTCCCTCCCTTGACATTCAGAAGCAGCCTTCTCATTTTTGTTTAAGGCAAATCTAGAACCCGAATTTCATTCCTAACCCAGGGAGTCCTCTACTGTTGCCACGGCAATCCACGTGGACTCTAAGCTTTGAACCTAGACCCTCTTTCATTACCCAGGAACAGTACTGGTGCGCCACTAATTCTTTCTGTGCCCCTTGAATAGAGAGCTCAGTCATCTACTTTTGCAGGATTGTAAGTTTAGAAAAACTTCCAATGGATCTCTTCCAACCTCCACCCCCACTCCAAAGAGAGACCAGCACTACCATGAGGACAAATGTGAACCAGCCTCTCCCCAAAGTGATACCCAGTCCGAGGCCTTGTTCATCATCGCTGTTGCAAGGGGCCGGGCAGACCACACGGCCTAGCATTGGTTTGGAAGCACATTCCCCATTTCCCATCTTTGGGAACTTGTATACCGAGCTCGTGAACTTCATCAGAAAGACACTCAACTGGTATGCTTGACGAAACCAGGGTCAGCAGATGCGGAATGGCATCACTGGCGATAACACTGTCTCTGAATTCTGGTCCATCACCTGCAAATAGATAAGAACACAACACTCTAAGAGGGAACAGAGAGAGTCCTGGGGTGGGTGACAAATTCTTCAAAAGGCTCTGCAAAGGGTGAGAAGCCAAAACTCATTCCTGGGTTGGGCAAGCAGATAGTATAACCATGAACTAGACCCCTGGGTCTCCAACATGTTGGTCGAGTAGATGGTCTGATGTGGAAAACAGCTACCACACAGCAGGGACTGCTAGAAGGATGGTCTCTGGGAGATGATGGTCTCATCAAGGAGCCAGCCAGCTGGACCCGGGGAAGTACGCTCTAAATGTTGGCGGCATTTCACAGCATGGTTCTCGGGAGACAAAGGCCACTGTCTTCCCAGAAGGCTTTGGCAACTCCCGAATGCAACTCAAAACAAAGTCTGGGAGACAGGCAGATGCTAGCCAACAGCTATCTGCTACTCGGGCTAGATCAACTTTAGACCCTAGACACCTCAGCCCTTCAACCACCAGGCAAGGCATAAGCTACACTACATCACCCAATTTTGCCTGCTCCTTACTGCACCGAGCAAAATGAGAGAGGAAATCTCCGTAACAGATGCTTTACTTCTGTGAGCGTTTAAAAAGCAGACTTATTTTATATTCTGTTTGCTAATCCCATCACACGAAGTCCTTGGGGGTCTAATCACACTGTTTCTGCTGATGCGGTCTTGGAGGACTGTTGACTCTCTGAACTCGAAATTGCTAATATTTGGTTGATCTTAATTTGTCAAAACCCTGAGGGGCCCAGTTGAGTTTTTCCCCCCAAGAGACATCACATTTATATTCAGCCTGGAATCCTGGATTTTCCACCCCAGCAGCCCTCATCCCTAGCTTGTGCTTTCTCGGGCCACGCAGAGTACAGCATCCCGTCCTAAATCCGTGAGGCCGATCTTAGGATTGTGTTTTCAGGGGGAGAGTTTTCCCCTACACTGAGCAAACATTTGTGTGTGTGTTCCCTGGGCAACTTTCACTGAAGGTAGCATTCTTGTACGGTCCTGGGTGATGTAAGGGTCTGTCAGAATATCCTCAGCTTCCATGAGCACTGTCAACAGAGATTTGTCTTTTGTTCCTGAAGCCACTAAGCCCTGAGGCTGGAAGACCCCAGTCTTGGCAGAGGTCCCGAAGCAGCCTGGAGCTTCAGAACACAGCACATCACCTAGTTTCAGCTTCAGTTTTTGGCCTCTGAACTTGACTCTGAGTTTCGGTAAAGCCGGTTCTACTCTTGCCAGCGTTGCTAGGTATTTGTATATTCAAGAGGGTCTGATCTACAGCATTCCCCAAAGAACTCCCTGGCATGCCACATGCCCGGCCCACTGTTTTCCTAGCTCCCTGGGGGAGAGAGCCTCACCTGCTATGTTCCCGAGGGCCCACACGGCCTGTTCACACACAGTCATGTGAGGGGAAGACAGGAGCTCAACCAGGGGCTGGATGGCACCCCCGTCCACGACGGCACGGGTCAGCTCCGAGGCCCCTGAAGCAATGTTGGTCAGAGCCCAGGCTGCCTCGAACTGCAAGCGAGGGTGAAAGGACGACTTCAGGAGCTCCACCAGCCTGGGGATGAGTCCCGCGTCCACAATCAGCTTCAGAGGAGGGTTCTTCTCCCGGGACAGCATTTTTCTTTACAGTGTGAGAGCAAAGAAAGACAAGAACATATCCTGTGAGTCAGGAAGGGAGAAGCCCCTTTATGGATGTTCTTGGCATCCCTAACTATCCAATGAGACGAACGGCTGGGCCAGAGCTCCTTCGGATCCTCACACTCAGCCTGTGGCACTTTGCAGGGATGAAGCAGCATTTTTAGTTATTATCTATGAGCTGCCATTTCTGCAGAGGCCAATTGAAATGAAGCCATTCATCTCTGACAACACTTGCATATCTCAAGCTGTTCTCAAGGACAGTGTAGAGGAACAATTTCATCTCACTTTTGGATGGACTCGCTTTTTCCTACATGATGCGGGTGTTTTGCCACCGTCAAGAGACCAAAGAGGCCAGTGGAATCCGGCTAGGAACAATGATACAAGTCTGTTTGGTGATACCTGGCTGCTTGGGTGGCCTGGAAACATAGTTCTGGATCTGAGGCATTGACACCACTGATTATTTCTTGCAGGGTGAGGCTGACCTGTACAAGGAGACACAGATTCAAGTCAGAGTCTCTGCCAAAAGGAAACATGAAGGCCATCTAGTCTCGCCATCTACCTGATTAGAAGAAGCTGGCTTGAGCAGTACATCTCAAGCTGCATGCTGGTCTGTATTAGGAGAGGGAAGAGCTCTTGGTGGTCTCATAGGTCTCACGGATTCGTGGGACACTTCCCATGCTCTGGGGGAGAGGTAATCCCTAACATCACTTGGGTCCCCAGAGCCTTTTACTCCCATACTCGCTAGTGGGAAGCTAGAGGGACTTCCCTGGTGGTCCAGTGGTTAAGAAGCCACTTGCCAGGACAGGAGACATGGATCTGATCCCTGGTACGGGAAGATCCGGGCTTCCCTGGTGGCTGACAGTAAAGAATCTGCCTGCAATGCAGGAGACCTGGGTTCGATTCCTGGGCTGGGAAGAACCCCTGGAGAACGGAATGGCAACCCACTCCAGTATTCTTGCCTGGAGAATTCCATGGACAGAGGGGCCTGGCAGGCTACAGTCCATGGGGTCACAAAGAGTAGGGGATGACTGAGCAAACTAACACTTGGCACTTTTTTCTTTTTTCCACTTTCAGGAAGATCCCACATGCCCCGGGGCAACTAAGCCTGTGCACTGCAACTGCTGAGCCCGTGAGTGCCCTGGAGCACGTGCTCCACGGGAAGAAGCCCGAGCGCCGCAGGAGAGCAGCCCCCTCTCGCCACAGCTAAAGGAAGCCCCTGCAGCGCACTGAAGACCCGGTGCAGCCAAAAGGAAGACGTGCTAGGGATGTCAGCAAAAATGGCAGAGTCAGGACCTAAAAATGCTCTTCCACGAAAGCAACAAGAAACCTGAAAAATAGAATCAACTTTTCTACAACTCTGGAAACTGACCAAAAGTTTGCAGCGATTTGTTTTATTCAAGCTCAAATGGGTTTACTCAAGAAAACGGTCTAACTCCCAGGAAGAACAGCGAGGACTGCAGCATTTTGCCTTGCCTTATCCCCACCCCTCCTCCCCCAGCTCCGTGGGCACTTTAAAAACCAATAGCCCAGCAGGCACTGGAGGAGGCAGAACAGGTTGGTTCTCCCTTAAAACTTCATTCCCAGAGAGTTATTATTTGATCCTTCTGGTGGCTTCCTGGGAGATCCCATTTGTAAGATTCTATTTTATTGGGCTCAGACCTCACATAACGAAAAAAGACTTTTTCCTGGAGGTTATTTGTTCAAAACAATTCAAGGAAGTGGTACAAATTCGAAGTTGCTTGGGGTGAGAGGGGGTTAGATAATAGTTGGGGGCAAATAATAGACTAATTACACATTGGGGGGGCGCTGTATGACGTGTGGGATCTGTTTCCTGACCAGCAATCACACTGGTACCCTCTGCAGTGGAAGTACGGAGTCCTAACCACCGGACCACCAGGAAATTCCAAGAGATACATAAGATTCAAAGGCAAAAAAGAGCTGAAAGGAAAGGAACCAAAAACAATATACCATGCAAATAGCAACCAAATGGAGCTGGAGGGGGTACACTAATATGAGACAAAAAACCTTTAAGACAAAAGTTGTTATTAAGGACAAAGAAGGACATCTTATAATAATAACGTCAATTCGTGCATTAAAAGATATAATAGTTATAAACACATATTCACCTAACAACAGAGCCCCAAACTAGGCTCAGCAAAAGCTGACAAAACTGAAGGGAGAAAGAGAGAATTCAGCAATACCAGCTGGAGACTTTGAACCCCGCACTCAACGGATGGAACAACCAGATACCCTATCAACAAGGTCACAGAAGACTTAAACATCCCTACAAAGCAATCAGACCCGACAGACAGCTACACCAATAGACAGAATTACAGTTTTTTCAAGGGCACATGGAATATTCTCCATGATAGACCACATACTAGGCCATAAAACATGTCTCAGTAAAGGTGAAAAGACTGCAGTCATACCCAGTATACTCTCTAGCCACAGGGCCATGAAATTAAAACCAGATAATAGAAAATGTGGGGACTCCCAGGGTGTAGTGGTTAACAATCCACCTGCCGAGGCAGGGGACATGGGTTCCAACCCTGGTCTGGGAATATCCCACGTGCATGGAGCAGCCAAGCCTGTGCACCAGAACTCCTGAGGCCTGCGGGCCTAGAGCCTCAGCTCTGCAGCCGAGAAGCCACCTCAGTGAGCAATCCGCGCACCACGAAGAAGAGGAGCCCCGACTTGCCGCAGCTAGAGAAAGTGAGCCCAGCGACAGAGACCCAGTGCAGCCAAAAATAAATGCATTAATTAATTTTTTAAAAGGCATTAACTCTTTAAGAAAAAGAGAAGAAGAAAATTTGGGAAATATAGATTTGTGAAAATTAAACAACACACTCCTAAATAACTGATGGAAAACCACAGGGAAATTAGAAAATAGTTTGAGATGAATGAAACAAACATACAATAAACCCAAGCTGATGAGATGCAAGTAAAGCAGAGCTTAAAGGGAAACATGTAGCCATAAATGCGTGTATTATATTGAAAAAGTAGAAAACTCAAACCCATGACCTATCTTCACACTTTAAAATATGAGAAACAAAAGATAAAAAAAAAACCAAAATAATCAGAAAAAAANAACAAAAGATAAAAAAAAACCCAAAATAATCAGAAAAAAATGAAAATATTTAAAAAATAGAGTGGAAATAAATGAAACAGGATGAGAGAATAGAAAAAAATGAAACAAAAAGTTGGCTCAAAAGAGCAATATAGATGACAAATATTTAACTAGATAGACCAAGAGAAAAATAGGTAAGACTCAAGTTCCTAAAACCAGGAATAAAATTAGGGACACAACTACCAAATTTACAGAATTAAAATTATAGACTCAATAAACAGAGTACACCAACAAATTAAGTGATCTAGATGAAAGGGACAAATTCCAAGAAGCCCAAATCACCAAAGGTGACTGAGAAAATCTGAAGAGACCTATAACAAGAAATTGAGTTACTAATTTTTTTAAATTCCACAAAGAGAAGCCCAAACAGAGAAACTTTCACTGGTGAACTTTCACAAACATTTAATGAAGAAATTACCATATGGGCCTGGAAGTCATCCCAGGATTTGCTTTGAGGGAGGTTGAGATGGATGGAGAATGGAAGAGAGATGACCGCATTCAAGTCCGAGGTAAGACTTGACAAGCTGAGTAACTAGATGCCTCTACTGAGAGAGAACCTTCGTGACCCCTCATTTCCTGCTTCTGGCTGAATGGAAGCAAGTGAATTTTCACTGAGAAGCAGCACCTTCTCTATCTCCTATTAGAACACAGATCCCAGACTTATGGCCACAAAGATAACACCACTTAGCTTTCTGACAACATCTCTCTATGACCATCTCTCTACTCCTTTCCTTAAAGGGCCTCAGTTAGAACTTGCAAGTTCTCAATCAAACATTTTAAGGGCAGAGAAACTTACTAAGGACGTATTCTTACACCCAACTGCTCTAAATGCCATGTTCCCGACGTACCCCTTTGGTCTGCTGATCAGAAGGGTCAAGTGAGACATCGGTGATGTTCCTCCTCTTCAAGGCCTGCTCATCCTTCTTGGCTTTCCGGAGCTCCAGGCTGACGGCTATCCTCTGCTGCCGCCTCGCCTAATGAGGAAAAGAAAGAATGAGCGCCCTTAGAGCTGGGGGTGGGGAGCAGGTTGCCACCACAAGTAGTCTTCAGAATACGCTTCAAAGCATCTGATTTCACATTTCAGCAACAGGCTGAAGAGTTCAGATCGCATAGCTGGTCAACAGTCACCTCAGTTCTCCTTGGCTTCCTCCTCCTACACCTCCCCTAGAGAGTCAGTCTTCCTCCCAAAGTGAAGGAAGTTTATGTCTACCCATTGTCAGGTACAGAGACATCTGAGCTGGAAATCCCATTGCCCTAAATCTGAGTGCATCTTCATTGGTGCTAATTAGTTCCAGAAAAGCAGGTTTGGGCCTGCCCACTGTGGGCACCCAGTGGGGGCAGGGGCCTGAAGGGAGCACCTAGACCCCAGATGGCCTCGACCATTTCCGCTGCTGGGTATCAGCCTATATTTCATTCAAGCCTTGGTCTAATCCCAAGAGTTTTACTTGGACACTAGAGGAAGAAGAAGATGGAAATCCTAAAAAACAAACCAAAAAACAAATTCTTTTCTTCTTTTATTGGGCAAAACTCGGACTTCACAGTATTGAGAATCCTGGGGAAATGATCTAATCTTTATGGATAGGTGAGTTTGGGGTTGAAGACTTTAAAATATTGATTATAAGGAAGTCAGTGTGTATGAGATGCTTGCGGTTCTTTAAAGAAGCTATTTAATCCTTTCTTGAAAATAGGGCCGGGGGAATTCCCTGGTGATCCAGGAGTAGGACTCAGCAATTTTACTTCTGGGCCCCTGGTTCAGTCCCTGAACTGGGAGCTAGGTTCCCACAAGGCACCTGGTGAAGCCAAAAGAAAAAGAAAGAAACTGGGGTCACTGTGGTGTTCTCTGGAAAGGCGGGGACACACTGGGGGCCTGAGGGGCCAGTTGCTGCGCTGCCCCATCACGAAGTGGCCCTTCCCCAAGGAGGGCGCTATACCCTCGGTTTCTACCTTCTCATCTCTTGACCCTTCCCCCTGCTCTCCACATAGAGTTCCATCCCTATGTTCTAACTGGCTTCCTTTAGTCTGCGGTGGTCTTGGAAGACAGACAAGCCACATTTGTTGGAAGGGAGGAAGTAAAAAGAAACTGGCTCGGGTTAGTGTCCTAACTGGGCAACTGTGACCTTGTGCTTTCCTTATCCTCAGCTGCCTTTCAGATTCCCAAGTCATAGCCAACTGGATACGTCAGCTCATCAAGATACACAGACATAGGACATGGAGCTGGACAGGAAATGTGGAGACCAGAGAAACTGAACGAGGGTCAGATTCACACACAGCACAGACTCCCTGGCCCAGGCCTCATGCTCAGCCCAGTAGAGAAAGCAGTCTGGACCTTTCACCCCTGAGTCCCGTTTTTTTTTACAAGGCATGCTTGTCAGTACTTGTATTTCCAACATCTCAGCTCCTTGGTGAGCCCCCCTGACATGCAGAGCTGCAGGTACGCATCTGTATGCACTTGATACCCTACCAAGACTCTTGGAGGTAAGTTACAGCCCTGTTTTATACATGAACAAACTGATGGTCTGAAGTTTAATAGTTTCAAGACCACATGGAGACCCTAATTTGAGTCTACAGCTGTCCAACAAAGTCCACGAGGCTTGATCCTCCCCACCTTCAATATTTTATTATGAAAATTTCAAACATACAGAAAAGTTAAAAGGATTATTCGATGAACATCCATGCACTTACCCACAAAGAACGCTCTGCAACACTTGCTTGGTTACCCTATCTTCTCCCACCCTTCCCTCTATTTTTAATGCATTTCAACCACATGCCTTTTCTGTTTTTGTGTGCAGGATGTGGGATCTTAGTTCCCCAACCAGGGATCAAACTTGCAATCCCTATAGTGGAAGCATGGGGTCTTAACCACCGGACCCCCGCACTCACCCTGACAAAGTAAGGCATTCCTTCATACTCACAGATGCATCTTTGCCCCGATACTTAAATTTTCTCAGCCTCTCTTCCGGAGCATCCAAAGTTGGCATGTTGACTGGAAGAAGTAAAGCACCTGTGGGTAGGACAGTTTCAAAGAGATTTTCAGGGCCCAGTCTGTGGTTACTATGTTAAAGCCATCTAGACTCTAAGCCCTTCAAGGCCCCGCAGCGCAACAGGGAGCAGACTCAGGAAGTCAGCACCCATAGGCGCCACACACCAGCTGAGTAGGCAATGAGCATCATGGGAGCTCAGAGGGGACCAGCCCAGGGCTGCAGGGGTAAGGGGAACGTGCCGCTTCTGGGGACAGTTTGGCTTAAAGTTTATTTGGACAGCTAGGGCAGACCAGAAGGAAAGCACAGAACCCTTCCACGTGGCTGGGTCCAAGGACTGCTGTACAGAGTATATGTACAGGATGCGGAGGAGCCCGAGCAGGCTATGACATGGAGACGGTGGTCTCCTTCCACACGGCACGTTAGTTAGGACTTTATTAAGCATGACCCACTCCTAATTCTTCAGGAGGGTTCCTCCAGCAGGTCCAGCCCATGGTCATCTCTCACCCACACCCTGGCACCTGCCTCCGCTCTCCTCTCCCTGCTTCTACTTCTGCTGTGTTCCACTCTGTTCTCGACAGAAAGCCATGCCATCATTGCAAAAGAAACCGACCGTGTAATCTACCCCACTTTTTCCCCCTCACCCACTGATCTTAGAAGAAAACTCAGATTCACCAAGATGCCTACCCTACACAAGCTGGCCTCAGCCTCCTCGTCCCAACAACTCTTTCCTATTTAAGAAGCTAAGTATCTTCTCAGTCTGTTTCATTTTCTCCACAGCTTTTACCATCACCCAGTATTTTCTCATTTGTGCATCTTTCCTCATTTGTGCAAACTCCCAAGGACAATGGGACCATGAGGGTCTTAGGCCCTTCACAATGCGTGGCATGCAGTAATATCTGCTGGATGAGAGCAGTGAGCAATAAGCTCACAAAAGGAGATGGCGCTTCATTAGAGGTTATTCAAATTGGGCCAAGATTGGACTTTCTACAGGGCAGTATGGAATGACCTTTCTTATAAGTGTGCAGTGAATATCCGTCTAAGTATACAGGATGGGCTGGACTACATATACAGAGAGAAAACTGGATGAAGGTAACCAACAGACTCTTCTTGAGAAGAGAACAGCTGGGGATAATTTTGGTGGGAATGACTCATTTAGACATATCAACTTGGATGGGATGGTGTAGACATCTTGGAGAATTCTGTAGGTAAGGAGAGAGCTAAGGAGAGAGAAGAGGAATTCTGAGTGAGAAGTGAGCAAGAATTGAGTCTTGGTGACATTGTTATTATGGTCCAAGAGAACGAGGGCTGTTCTGCACGGCAGCAAAGAAGGAAGAACTGAACTGTGGTGCTGGAGAAGACTCTTGAGAGTCTCTTGGACAGCAAGGAGATCAAACCAGTCAATCCTAAAGGAAATCAGCCCTGAATATTCACTGGAAAGATTGATGCTGAAACTGAAGCTGAAATACTTTGGCCACCTGATGCAAAGAGCCAACCCATTAGAAAAGACCCGAATGCTGGGAAAGATTGAAGGCAAAAGGAGAAGGGGACGACAGAGGATGAGATGGTTAGATAGCATCACTGACTCAATGGACATGAATTTGAGCAGCTCCAGGAGATGGTGAAGAAGAAGGAAGCCTGTTGTGCTGCAGTCCATGGGGTTGCGAGGAATCAGACACAATGTAGCGACTGAACGCACACATATGTGTATAACTGAAGCACTTTGCTGTACGCCTGAAACTAATACAACATTGTGAATCAACTGCATGACAAATTAAAAAAATTAATGAAGTAACATTAACAGCAAGGGAGAGCCAGCCCTGTTTTGCAAGTGGGGAAATCATCTCAGGCACCATTTGCCAAAGTGCCCGCAGCCGTTAAGCCCCAGAGCCAGGAATCAGCCCAGGTCTGACTGCCACACCATGGTTTGGTTCACTGAGCTTTGCAGTCAATAATCTGTAACAAAATCAGATTAGGAAACACCATGGCTCCACCGTGGCTGGCACGCACACAATAGGAACGCGCACGTTTTAGGCAATGGAAATAGCAGAGGCCGCTTCTGAAACGCTCTGTGTTGCCACCTCATCGCTGCATCTCGCTGTTAACTGAGCCCTGCCAGCTCAGTTCGTGAGGCTGTCTGAATGCGCACAGGAGGGTGGTTTGGTACACGGGGATGAAATGCTTTTGCTTCTGGGGAGACCCAAGGCAAGGCCTCATTCTAGGACTGTTGCCATGGGAACCACGCATCCTTCTGCCACGTCCCAGAAGGTATGGCCGTAAGGTAATTGGGAAATAGTGGGTTTAAGATGGTCACCGCTTTCCTTCAAATCAACTGTCAACAGGGGTTCCCTGGCAGCCCAGTGGTTAGGACTCCGCAGTTTCACTGCTGTGGGTTCAATCCCTGCTGGAGGAACTAGGATCCTGAAAGATGTGCAGTGCAGCCAAAAAAGAAAGAAAACAAAAATCGAGTGGAAGGCCAAAATCAGATGGCACAAGGAGATAAAGCTGGACTTCAGATCAGAGTCCTCCCCGCTCCCCAAGGCAGTTTGAAAGTCACAGATGTGGCCACGCCTCTTCATCTGGGGACGTTCTGCAAAGCCAGCTGCACAGCCAATCCTTCTGGCTTTCACGAGCTTCCCTCCTCACAGCTCGAACGTGCTTCCTTCCCCTCCCATGGCGATCTGTAGCACCAGGAGCGCTGGCTACCCCATCATCCTTCACCAGGAGGAGGAGAACACCAAGCCGGAGGCTTTGAATTAGGCGCCGAAGTCAAAGTCAGTACCTTTCTTCACCCAGTCTCCAAGTTTGAGATCCAGAGAAAGCCCAACTGGTTACTTAGGCAACCATCACCCATTTGGGGGGGCTGATAAGCTGATACCCCTCCCCTCAACCTTAGGCCAGTGCTGCTGCTTTCCACACAGTATGAGACCCCTTCCCTGGATGTCAGGTGGCAGAAGCCCACCTAAGGGACCCCCCCGGGCCATGTTTAATTAATGGCACTGAGTTACTTTCTCTGGTTGGAGCGTTATAGGCCATTTGGTTTTTCCTATCCTTTCCTAGATAGATCTAGTCAAGCTTTGCCATTGAGCATCTTTTGTGAACCCAGAACCGTTTTAAATTAAGATATGTCTCATCACCCCAGGCTTGGCTTCTGCAAGTACAATTTTTCTGATTCTAAATTAATGCATGTTCACAGCTTCAGAAAATGAAACACTTCAGAAGCATAAAGAGCATTAACTCCCAATAACCCCACTTCTCCCCCAAGTTAACCTTTAAAATCCCACACCACCACCCTCTACGCACCCTAGCCACTCTGTATGAGCCCCAAAGTGCTGACTACAGGAGGGGAGCCGATTACAGACACGGTTAGCGACACGTTCATTTCTCCACTTCGTCTGTACCAGGGACATCTTTAGATGTGTTCATATCTACATCACTAACAGCTGCTTCTTCAAACAAAGTGGGATTTAAGTGAAAACCATGCATTGGGTTGGAGTGAGGGAGGTTTATTCTCCAGGAAGGACTGAGCCAACCTTGGCTCCAAAGTCAGCAAATAGGCACCGCAGGGGCTGGAGTGGGGCCTCCGGGGGAGGGAGGGTCTCCAGTTCCAGGGACCACCCCGCTCCGCATTTACTCCAGGCTGGAAGCAGGGAGCCACATAGCCAGGCTTCCCTCCAGGGCCCACCCTGAGCAAGATGGAAGGCAAGTGTCACAGCAAGGAGGAGGCAAGCGACCAGGCCTCCTCCCATGACCCACCTCCAAGGCTGCAGAAGGCTTTGTTCTGCAGGTGAAAACTTCCCAGGGGTATTTCTGGGAGGGGAACACTAGAATACAGGTCTACAGGCTACTGTGTGGTTGATGCAGCTCCAGGCACCCTGCCAACCCCCACCACCCGAGCTCTGCAGGGTGAGCAGCCCCCAACAGTCACTACCGCCTCCCACTCCTTCTGAAAACAAGCCAAGAGCCACTCGGCACAGCACCTGCCAACCAAGGCTGAGGTTCGACAGGGAAAGGCCCCGCCTGGGCCTCCTAGGAGCCACCCCTCGGGGCAAACCACTGGTTTGGCAGAGGGCAAAACCGCAGCAACCTCTCCAGGGACCCCCAAACTGTCTCTAGAGTCCCGGTGCCCTCACGCACAGAGACAAGCCTCCAGCCACCCATCACTCACCTGGTAGGGAGCCACAGTCCCCAGCCTGCTGGTCGGCCTTAAATGCCCTCAGCAGGTAGCACATGTTTGGGGGATGTTTGGTCCCTCCCCACGGCTGGTTCCTGACCAATGTCAATAGCTCTTGGCATCACGTGGTGCACTTTGCACCGCCCACTCACCAAGCCCCGCCCCAAATGCTGATTGAGCTGGTCAAGGAGGAGGTTCGGGTCTCCAGGTGATTTCTCACCTCCCAACGAGGTACAGGTGGGAGGAAGCCTCAGAGGCGCCCCGCACCTTCAGGCGCTACAGCCTCGGAGACCCTCAGACGGCCGATCAAGAGGCGAGGGGCAGGGACATCTCCCTCCAGGAAAGGGTTTGCATTCTGGATGTTTGAGGCTTCCGGAATCTGGCTAGATTGAGTGGCCTCATCCTACAGTTGGCTAAAAGCTTAAAGCTGCTCTTGAACAGTTAACAATGTTTCTTCCCAAGGCTGGCAAGAAGATTGGGAGGTGGTGAGAATGGGTCTGCTTCATACTGAAAAGGAAACAGGAACAAGATTTCATGTATTTCTTCAACAAATATTTATTGAGTCCCCACTTTGAAGAGGAGAAGGCAATGGCAACCCACTCCAGTACTCTTGCCTGGAAAATCTCATGGACGGAGGAGCCTGGTAGGCTGCAGTCCATGGGGTCACTAACAGTCGGACAGGACTGAACGACTTTCACTTTTCACTGTCATGCATTGGAGAAGGAAATGGCAACCCACTCTAGTGTTCTTGCCTGGAGAATCCCAGGGACGGGGTGCCTGGTGGGCTGCTGTCTCTGGGGTCACACAGAGTCAGATACGACTGAAGCGACTTAGCAGCAGCAGCACTTTGAAGAAAATGGCAACCCACTCCAGTAGTCTTGCCTGGAAAATCTCATGGACGGAGGAGCCTGGTAGGCTGCAGTCCATGGGGTCACAAAGAGTTGGAAACGACTGAACGTCTAAACAACTGTGTGCAAGGCCTGGCTTGCAACAATGAGCAAGTTGATCTGATCCCCGACCTTCCAGCAGGAACAGAGATGGGCACTCCTAGTAGAGTGGGAACAGGGCAGCAATTGCGGTAGGGGCAGTCAGGGAGGGCTTCCTGGAAGAGGTGATGGTTGAGCCAAGTCTTCAGGAAAAGAAGTTAGCGGGTAAAAAACTGAAAGAAAAAAAAGTCCTCCAGGCAGAGGGAACAGCATCGAACAAGGCACTGAGGCAAGAAAACTGGTCATGGTTCCCTTGGGAACAGAGGTCATTTGGGATGGCTAAAGGGACACTGGGGTCAGGTGCCAGGGCAAAGATGGCCTGGTGTACAAGGGAGGGGCAGAGGTAGCTGTCCTCTCTGGTCCGGGCAAGAGGGGGTTGCACTGTCTCTTGTTGTTTAGTCTCTTTTAAGTCGTGTCCGATTCTTTTGCAACCCCATGGACTGTAGTCCCCCAGGCTCCTCTGTCCATGGAATTGTCCAGGCAAGAATCCTGGAGTGGGTTGCCATGCCCTCCTCCAGGGGATCCTCCCAACCCAGAGATCAAATCCATGTCTCCTGCACTGGCAGGCAGGTTATTCACCAGTGAGCCACCAGGGAAGCCTTTGTACTGTCTGTCCGGGATATTAAATCAATGATAAAATCAATTACGTCTGTTTGCTTTTTGAGCCAGGAATTGCAAACAGTGTCCGTGGGCTGTGCCTACCTTGTTACTCACTTTCTGAAGGTGTTTGGATTTCATCCCGAGAGCAGCGGGCAGCCTCTGAAGGCCCAGCAGGGCTGTGTTCTTTGCCTGATTTTTACTTTAAAAAAAAAAAAATTATGAAAGGTTCTAAATTTGTAAATGTGGAGAGAAGGGTACAAATGGAAACTCGGGGACACCCAGGCCCTATAATCACCAATGCCATCTTCTTTCCTTTCCCCCAACCTTTTCTATTATGTATTTATTGATTTTTGGTTGGTGTGTTTTAAAGGAAATCGTCAGACATCGTATCATTTCACCTGTAAATATTCAGAATGAATCTCTGAATCTCAGACAGACGGACTTAAAAGCTAACACCAAAATATCACAATCACATCTACCAAAAGCAACCATCATTCTTCAAGGGTCAGTTTAGAATACTTAGGCTAGCCTTGGGGGCGAGGGGTAAAAGTAGGATTCTTACCCAGGTGGGGCTGGAAAGCGGAGGTGTTTGACCTCAGGATGCTGAGGTTTCGGCAGGGGAGGGAAGTTAAGGTTCTGAGTGGGTGGAGCGGGGAACTCAGCTTTGGAACCACACATCCAGATACCTGGAGAACCTTGAGGTAGGGGTGCAGAAAAAGCCAGTGTCGCAGAGCTGGGACGGGACTCGGCGAGCCATTGGAGGCAGTGGTGGCTGACAATGACAAAGATGTAAGTTAGAACTGTGGCTTCCACTCTTATATTCAAAATGGATAACCAACAAGGACCTACTGTCGAGCACATGGAACTCTACTCAAGTGTTATGTGCCAGCCTGGATGGGAGGGGAATCTGGGGGAGAACGGATGCATGTATAAGCATGGCTGAATCCCTTCATCTGAAACTATCACAATATTCTTAATCAGCTATGCCCCAATACAAAATAAAAAGTTTAAAGTCTGAAACAAACAAACAAACTGTGGTTTCAAACCAAAGTGGCTGGTGAGGGATGGTGACAGAAAAGAGGGATTTGGGATGACTTACAGGAGGCTTGACCCCCTGAGGATCTAAAGATCCAAGGCCTCCCTGTTCTGCCCAAGGCATTTGAGACAACCTACCTCTGTCCACCTGTACCCAGGCCTGAGGGTGACCTGCTCACTTCATCACAGCCATCCCCGCCTTGGCCTGCGCCCCTTCAGGCTTTTACACACGCGCACACACACACACACACACACCCTGACAGATCCTTTAAACATTTAAGTCAAGTTACATCACCTTGCTGCTGAAGCACTCCAGTGCCCCCCAGCATCCCTCCAATTGCCCGTGAGGCCCTGCAGGCTCTGTCTCGCCGCCCCCTCTCCCCCCCATCCCATCCTCTGCACTCCTCCCCAGCCACCCTGGCCTCCTCACGGCCCTGCAGACACATCAGGACCACGCTGGCCTCAGGGCCTTTGCGCCTGCTGTTCCTGGGCTACCCTCACTTCCTTCAGGTCGCAGCTTTTAGAGACCACTCCTGGTCACCCTATCTAAAATCAAGTTCAGTTCAGTTCAGTTCGGTCACTCAGTCGTGTCCAACTCTCTGCAACCCCATGGACTGCAGCACGCCAGGCCTCCCTGTCCATCACCAACTCCCAGAGTTTACCCAAACTCCTGTCCATTGTGTCGGTGATGCCATCCAACCATCTCATCCTCTGTTGTCCGCTTCTCCTCCTGTCCCCAATCTTTCCCAGCATCAGGATCTTTTCAAATAAGTCAGTTCTTCACATCAGGTGGCCAAAGTATTGCAGTTTCAGCTTCAGCATCAGTCCTTCCAATGATTATTCAGGACTGATCTCCTTTAGGATGGACTGGTTGGATCTCCTTGCAGTCCAAGGGACTCTCAAGAGTCTTCTCCAACACCACAGTTCAAAAGCATCAATTCTTCAGTGCTCAGCTTTCTTCACAGTCCAACTCTCACATCCATACATGACCACAGGAAAAACCATAGCTTTGACTAGACAGACCTTTGTTGGCAAAGTAATATCTCTGCCTTTTAATATGCTGTCTAGGTTGGTCATAAGTTTTCTTCCAAGGAGCAAGCGTCTTTTAATTTTTTGGCTGCAATCACCATCTGCAGTGACTTTGGAGCCCCCCAAGATAAAGTCTGTCATTGTTTCCACTGTTTCCCCATCTATTTGCCATGAAGTGATGGGACCTGATCTTAGTTTTCGGAATGAGCCTCCCCACCAACCCTGCATCCATGCCTGACTTACTTCATCCTGTGGGTCTCCCGGGCAGCACTTGCTAACATCTGAAATACTATATGTTCCCTTACTTGTTTGTTTTCCATCCCCACCCCTGAAATGGAACAAGAGCTCCACGAGGGCAGCAGTGTTGTTTGTTTGCTTCGTCCCCAAGGCCCGGGAGCGTCATTCCTGGTTGTATCTGCTGAATGCTAAGCGGGCGTGCTGGCTTCAGAGCCAGGCTCTCCCCTGCCCATGGTGCTCCGGGTGCCCCCCTCCATCACCCAGGATGTACCCTGGGTGTACCATGGGGCACGCTCGGTATCCTTCCCCAGCCGAGGGTTGAGCCGGCGTCCTTTGACTAAATTCTCATCGCCTTACCTCACGGAGCCCACAGTGGCCACCCAGGGGGCTTGAAAACATCAGGAAGATCACTTCGGATGGAAGTGAGTCCTCCAGTGGAGGCTGCTCCATTCTCTCCAACTCCTATCGCCCCAGTCGTGGGGAAGGGCCACCCCGTCCACCCAGGCTGGGGGCCTGGCCTCAGCCTCCCCTTCCATCCCCTTCCTCCACAGCCCCACCCTCCCCTGAGGCCCGCTCTTAGACCCTCCCGACCTCTGCTCGGGGCTGACCCCCAGGGGCCCATCGCCCACTGGCCTGGAAGCAGGTTCCTACAACACCTTCCCGACAAACTCCTGCCTGGATGGGTTTGTTGACCTGTTGGTTTAACCTGCCTTGATGCCTCTAATGTAGGGATTACCAATCCCATTTCACAGAACAGGAGACTGAGGCTGCCAATGTCCACATGAGTGGCCTGAGGTCACATGACAGGAAGACAGGGTCTGTGTGGCCATATTTGCCCTTGTGCTGGGGTCACACCTGACTCCCCCTTCTTTTATTTCCTTTCCTTTCATCCCTCCCTCCCTTCCTTCCTCCTTCCCTTCCCCCATTTTCTTATGGTTGTAAAAGGCCGTAACATAAAATTGACCATTTTAACCATTTTTGAGCTTATAGAGCAGCATTGCGTACATTCACATCCTTGTACAACCGTCCCCACCATCATCACCAGAACTCTTTTGCATCTTCCCAAACAGAAGCTCTGTCCCCACTGAACACGTGCCCCCCATGCTCCCCGCGCCGTCCCTGGCCCCACCCTTCTCCCTTCTGCCTGTGCGTGCACCCCTTCTGGGGACCTCACGTAAGTGGAACCGCACAGCGCCTGTCTTCCCGGGACTGGCTTATTTCATTCAGCGTGATGTCCTCGAGGTCTGTCCCTACTGTAGCAGAGGTCAGCATTTCCTTCCTTCTGATTTCTTTCTTTGAAACAAGAACACATTTTCACGGGTTTGCAGCATCATGACACCGTTGTTTACGGCAGCCTCCCAGTGGTGGGGAGACGGGGAGTGTTTATCACTGACTAATGGCCAGCGCAGGGCAGTAGTGAATGCAGACGGGTTTCCACTTGGTTTTCATTTTTGTCTTTAAATCCTGTATGGTCAGGGTCCTTCCCGCTTGTTACCCACATCCTCAGCCACCTGCTCCACCATCCCCCCAACTCTGTACATCACTGGTTATTTATAAATGCCTGTTCAGGTATATTACTAATGTTAAAAGAGGTTTAAGAAAACCCAGAACTGGAGAATTAATGTCACCATTCCTCAGGGGATACAAGGAAGGTTTTGTCCTTGAGGTCGGTCTTTGGGAATCCACGGCTCCTGATGAACGCAGCTGTCACCCTGTTGGCTTCTGAGAGTGTGAGTCTGTGTGTATGTGTATGTCTTGTGTGTCTGTGTGGGTGTCTCTGTCTCTGTGTCTGTGTCTGTGTGTGTGTCTCTGTGTGTCTGTGTCTATGAGTGTCTGTGTATCTTTGTGTGCATGTGTCCGTGTCTGTGTGTCTGTGTGTGTGTAAGTGTGAGTGTGTGTCTCTGTATCCGTGTCTGCGTATCTGTGTGTGTCTGTGCGTGCATGTGTCTGTGTCTCTGTGTGTGTGAGTGTCTCTGTGTCCTTGTCTCTGTGTCTGTGTGTGTGAGTGAGTATCTCTGTGTCCATGTCTGTGTGTGTGTGTGTGAGTGTCTCTGTGTCCGTGTCTGTGTGTGTGTGTCTCTGTGTCTGTGTGTGCACGTGTCTGTGTCTCTGTGTCCGTGTCTGTGTGTCTGTGTGTGTTTGAGTGAGTGTCTCTGTGTCCATGTGTGTGTGTGTCTGTGTGTGCACGTGTCTGTGTCTCCGTGTCCGTGTCTGTGTATGTGTATATCTTTGAGGCTGTGTGTGTGCATGTGAGTGTGTGTCTGTGTGTCCGTGTCTGTGTGTCCGTGTGTGTGTGTGTATGTGTGTGTGTCTGTGTGTGCACGTGTCTGTGTCTCCGTGTCTGTGTCTGTGTGTGTGTATATCTTTGGGGCTGTGTCTGTGTGTGTGCACACATGTATTAGGAAGTCCTCGGGTCCTAGAGGGACTTCAGCAGCCTAAGGATGCTGACCCAGAATGGTTCATTTCAGATTCCTGGGAGATGCTATCTGACCCAGAACCAGGAGATGAGAAAGAGTGCGGATATTAAGGAAACAAAACTGGTGGGGAAGGAAGACAGAAAAAGGAAACCAATCTGATTATTTATCAGGTCTGAGGCTCGCCAGTAAAATCACCTCTACGCAGTACTTATTTCCTAAAAGCATGTTCTGTTTTCTGGGCTATTCAGCACCGTCCCTCCCAAGTTTCTCATCCACCTGATTGTCCTAAGAATTTGCTTTCCTAGGGTGAGTTTTCTCCTCCCTGAGGCCTGTGAATAGCAGAAGCACAAACTGCCCAGAGTCCACGGTCCTGGTGGCTTTCTCCTGACCCCCTGTGACCTCAGGAGCTGGGCCGTGGACAAGCCTCCTTTGGGAGCAGCTCCTGGGAGCCAAAGCTCCTCCTCCTTCAGGAGCCTGCTCTGTGCTGGCCTCCGTGAGCTGCGGGTGTGAACCCAGCAGGGCCCCTGCTGCCGGGGAGCTGAGAGCTCCCAGCTGCCATTGCTCAAGAACCCAGGCTGTAACGGTCACATGGGACCTTTGGTCCACCATTACTACCCCGGGTGTGACACTGGGTGAGATGACATGAGCACGACTCAGAGAAGCGAGTGAGGCAGGAATTCAAAGACAGCACTGTGTGTCCAGCGTGGTGCTCCAACTCCCTGTGATGGCTCTGTTAGGGAGTCAGAATAGGAAAAGGAGTCCAGAATGGCGGTGGCTAAAAGACAAGGAAGGGGAAAGGGAGGGAAAGGCCCCCGAAAATAGGACAAAGGAAGGTCCAAGGACCGGAGTGAGGACCTCAGGTAGAACAAACGTCATTCCTCGCTAGCCCAATTTATACAGGGCAGGCCCGGGGGAGGGAAAGCATACAAACAGAGGAGCCAGAAGGCCGGGACTCTCTCTCTTCTCTTCTTGTCTTTTGGGTCAGCGTGCCCTCACACCTTGAGGATGTATTTTCCTTTTATTCTCTAAATAAAACTGAGTTGTAGCACGGAGCTGTAACACTGATCTGTCCGAGAGCTACAACACGGTCTGTCCAAGAGCCAAGAGCTCTAACACGGTCTGTCTGACAGCTGTGACAGGCCGAGGGCTTTAACGACCGTTGCTTCAAGTTTTTGTTGTGATGAGACAGAACCGAGGAGATTACACTCCCCTGACAGCTCCGAGGCAGAAACCCTGTCCCCAAAGAGTAGAGGAGAATACAGACAGGGTTCACACCAGCCCAGTCTGTGGCCCCAGAGGGAGTGACATAAATACATGTTGAACAGATGGATGGATGAGTGAGTGAATGGATGAACAGATGGTGATGGTGGATGGATGGCTGGTGATAATGGATGGATAGATGGATGGATGGTGATGGTGGATGGATGGCTGGTGATGGTGGATGGATGGATGGTGATGGTGGATGGATGGATGAGTGAGTGAATGGATGAACAGATGTTGATGGTGGGTGGATGGCTGGTGATCATGGATGGATAGATGGATGGATGGTGATGGTGGATGGATGGCTGGTGATGGTGGATGGATGGAGAGTGGGTGAATGGATGAACAGATGGTAATGGTGGGTGGATGGCTGGTGATCATGGATGGATAGATGGGTGGATGGTGATGGTGGATGGATGGATGAGTGGGTGAATGATGAATGGATGATGGATAGGTGCATGGATGAATGAGTGAATGGATGGAGAATGGATGGTGATGATAGATGGACAAGTAGACAGACAGATGATTGGATGGACAGATGAGAGATTATTCAGCTAAACTAAGCTTTGAACCCACCAGTTTTTCAGACACTGGGCTTTGCTGGACCTTGGGAGAGTCACAGAAAGCAGCAATTCTCTCCTTTGGAAAACTAAGAATAAATACTTCTTAACAAAGAGGAATGATGCCAGACAGATAAAAAGCAGAAATGACTTTTAGATATTTTGAGATAATAAAATGAAAATGGCACAATAGTGCCAAATGAAACCAAACTGGGGTACAGGTCTAAATGCAGTATGAAAAAGAAAGAAACGCAGCTGGAGACACCTCTGTGCAGCAGCTGTGACCACGATATTTCTGGGATTCCACAGACTTCACAACTAATTAGGAATTCTCCAGTTGGCTTGGAATCAGAGTTTTCAAGCCGGGCTGGTTTTGGAGAACTCCTTGCGTAGGTCCAGCTTGCATCAGCCCCGATGCAGAGCGCTGTGTTAGAGGAGCCGGTCTTGGGCCTCATCTTCCATTTCAGAGCCTGCAAGGACGGTTCCAGCTGTAGCCTGCTCAGGCTCCCCCCTCCTGAGATGACACTCCAGGATTCCAAGGGTCTCTGGAGTGAGGAGCTATTTCTGGGCCCAGACTCTGTATGAGTATCTGGCTTTCAAGGAGCACACTGTGAACTTTACTGCACCTGCGGAGGCCTCATCCAGCAACCCTCCTGAGAGGGCACTGCTCCTCTCCCTCACTTCCTCCAAGGAACCAAACAGAAGCTGGGAATGCAGCTTCTGGAGTTCCCAGGAAGGACCCTCCAACCACCACCCAGGGGCGAAAAGCCAAAGGGAAACTTGTGAGACACCTCTGATGAACATTCGCTACATTTTTTACACTAAAGAATAATTTCCAATCCTAAAAACAGTCCTTCTCATTGAAAAAAAGAAAGCTTTAGGCAACACTGATAAGTTTAAAGAGGGTTTAAGGAAAAAAAATCACCTGAAATCCCACCGCCCAGAGCTAATGGGTCCGACCGCCTGGTTGACGATCCTTTCAAATAAGCTCTTAGGGCCTCTGTTTACACAGGTGCCATTTTCCAAAAACGGGCTCGAGCTGTTCTATAGTCTTTTTAAAAAAAAAAAAAACCAACAGTCCGCTGTCAGCCTTGTTCCATGCTGATGAATCTGAATTTACATCGTCAGTTTGAAAACCATCCATTGTGCCTTTATCTCACTTGATTTATAGTTCATAATTAGATTATGAACAAATCCCGTATGAATGGTTGTCTTCTGCTTTTCATCCTCACAAGAACATTTCACTAGCAGTCTCCTACAGAATTTTCCCTTCTGCTCCCTTCTATGGAAAGCTAGCTCAGAGATGCCTGCAAGAAGGAGAGAGGGAGAGAGAGCCGGAAAAAAAGAGGGGAGGAGGGAATTCCCCGTGGTCCAGGGGCTTAGGGGTCTCTCTGGCTCTCAACACAGGGGGCCCGGGTCAGGGAACCAGATCTCACTTGCCACAGCTTATATGCCACAACTAAAAGATCCCACGTGCCACATCTAAGACCTGGTGCCGCCAAAATGAATGAATGAGTAAGGAAATGAATGTGTGCTGTGCTAAGTCGGTTCAGGCATGTCCCACTCTTTGCAGTCCCATGGACTGTAGTCTGCCAGGCTCCTCTGTCCACGAGATTCTTCAGGCAAGAACACTGCAGTGGGTTACCTTGCCCTCCTCAGGGGATCTTCCTGACCCAGGGATTGACCCCGTGTCTCTCACATCTCCTGCACTGGCAGGCAGGTTCTTTACCGCCAGTGCCACCTTAAAAGAGGCGGAGAGAACAGAACGATGGTGTCTGGGCTTCTAAAGAGGTTCCCAGGAGCAGCTGAGGTGGCAGCCTGGGTGGGCAGTGCCTGGGGAGGGGTTGCTCCAGGCCCAAGGTGGGAGGGTGGGGCCAGAAGCCTGAGGCTTGACTCAGCTGCCCTTCGCCTGATCAGAAGGTTCCAGAACCTGGATCCCTAGAGGCGTGGGTCCAGCGTGCCCCGGCCCCAGCAGCTTAACAATAACCTGTACGTCCAAACCGTGTGGAACGCAGAGCTGGGGTGATCAGAGAGGTTGCAATGAGCTGCTCCCACAGGGGTGGGGATCGGGTTGCGGAGGACATGACTCTGCTGACACCTGCAGAAAGCGGCCGGGGGTCACCAGGCAGGGTCACCAGGCAGGATAAATATATTCCAACTCTGGCCCTACCCCTGCCAGCCCCAGCCCCGAGCCAAGTCCTCAGAACTCACAGCCCCAACACTGGACCTTGCTCAGAGGAGCCCAGCATGCCCGGGGCATGCCGCCCAGGAGAGATAAGCAGAGGTACGTGGAGGGGGAGTTTCTTGGGGTCTCCCTTCTGAGTCATGTGAGAACATCCTTAATACGTAGGCAGCCTATTACCACTCAACAACAATTTAAAGACAAGCCACGGCCTAGGAGAAAGTATTTTCATAGCATATATCCAACAACAGCCTTCGGTCTAGAATATACAAAGAGGTCTCAAAATTCATTAATAAGAAAACAGGGACTTCTTAGGACTTCCAGTGTTTAAGACTCCGTGCTCCATTGCAGGGGCCTGGCTTCCATCCCTGCTTGGAGAACTAAGGTCCCACATGTGCTTAGTCGCTCTGTCGTGTCTGACTCTTTGCGACCCCATGGATTGCAGTCTTCCAGGCTCCTCTGTCCATGGGGATTCTCCAGGCAAGAATACTGGAGTGGGTTGCCATGTCCCCCTCCAAGGGATCTTCCCAATCCAGGGATCAAACCCAGGTCTCCCACATTGCACGCAGATTCTTTACAGTCTGAGCCACCAGAGAAGCCCAAGATCCTTCATGGCATGGCCCAAAGAGAGAAAGGAGGAAGGAGGGAAGAGGGAAAGAAAACTATCTGATGATGAAAAGTGGGCAAAAGACCTGAACAGACGCCTCACCTCACTGCTCTCTGGGTGACAGATAAGCATGTGAAAAGATGCTCAGCATCATTCGTTGATGACGATTAGTTACAAATTCTTAAAAAGCATTTTTGAGTCCACAACTGATCGTTTCATCAGTTCTGTGAAGTTAGTGGCAGTCGTTGTTATTACTATTAGTCCCATTTAATAGTGAAGAACTGGAGGCTCCTGGAGGTGAAATGACTTACCCAAGGTCAAAAAGGAGACTCAGAGTCATGGAACTCCTTCCACTTAAGAGGTCTCTGTGGTTTAAGAATGTTCTAGAAGCCGACACTTTGTATCCAGCTGGACAAGGTCACACTTCTCCTTTTAAGTGAGGAGAGAAGACTGCCCCCAGCCACATACCCTGCCATCATAGATGGACAGACCAGCTTCGTAGCAGGAGACCCTGGCACAGGGCTGACCCCTAGGAGTGTGCAGGACAGAGTGACCGCTGAAAGTCCAACAGCAGGGGCGCTCATAGGCTGGAAAGGCCTGCCCCGTGGACCTTCCAGAGCTGGCGTTTGGCTTCATGGGAAGGGGGCCTATCCCGGGAGCAGCTGGCTCCGATCCAGGGTCTGACATGTGGTAGAGAACCTGTAGGTTTGGCTTCCTGGCTGTGGATATGGACAGGGGTCCAATTAAAAAAAAAAAAAGAAAACATTTATTTAATAATTTGGCTGCATCAGGTCTTAGCTGCGCCATGAGGGACCTTTCATTGCGGCACATGGACTCTCCAGTTGCTGTAGGGCATGTGGGATCTTAGTTCCTTGACCAGGGATTGAACCCATGTCCCCCCCACTGTAAGGTGGACTCTCAACTGCTGGGTCACCAGGGAAGTCTTCAGGGGTCTGATTTTCGCTGACTCACCTTGACTGAGAACTTCACTCCATCCAAAGTTACGGATGGGCCCTGGTCCTGGCACTCGGCGACCCTGCAGGGGCCACTGCGGGGGTTGGGGGTGCGGTCCTCAGGCTGGAGAAGGAGCAGAAGGCAAAGGATGGATCAAAGCGCCGCTCCTCCGCCTTTATCGCCCCAGCTCCCCTACCCGCCTCGGTCTGCCCCCCGCTCCAGCACTCAGCACAGTTCTCCCCCACCAGAGGCCAGTAGACAACAGCGCAGCCTCCTTGGAGGCAGAGAAGCAGTCTAGTTAACTGTCCGTCCTTGCTGGGGTCTCGTGAAGAACACAACGCAGAGCTCCAGGGACTGCGGAAAGGCAGGCAGGCAGGCGAAACTGTTGCATAAGGCGGAGCAGGCCTGTTCCGTTGGGAGCAGGGCCCAGCCCTCTGTGTATGCCGAGCCAAGGGGTTTCCAGATGCAGACACCAAGAACAACTTCCATTTCCCTGAATAGAGGGCTGCGCCTGGAGTCGTTGTTCCCATCAAAGGGCTCCAGCTTTCATTCATTCAACAAATATTTTGTTGATCACCTACTAGATGCCAGGCACTTTACAGGCATGAACTCAGTTCTCCCAACAACCTGTTTAAATTCATGGTGGCAGCTATGAAATTAAAAGACGTTTGTTCCTTGGAAGGAAATCTATGACAATCCCAGACAGCGCATTAAAAAGCAAAGACATCACTTTGCCGACAAAGGTCTATATAGTCAAAGCTATGGATTTTCCAGTAGTCAGGTACAGATGAGAGAGCTGGACCATAAAGAAGGCTGAGCACCAAAGAACTGATGCTTTTGAACTGTGGTGTTGGAGAAGACTCTTGAGAGTCCCTTGGACTGCAAGGAGATCCAACCAGTCCATCCTAAAGGAGATCAGTCCTGAATATTCATTGGAAGGACTGGTGCTGAAGCTGAAGCTCCAATACTTTGGCCACCTGATGCAAAGAGACGATACACAGGAAATGACCCTGATGCTGGGAAAGATTGAGGGTGGGAGGAGAAGGGGATGACAGAGGATGAGAGGGTTAGATAATATCACCGACTCCATGGACTTGAGTCCATTGCTCAAATTGAGTCATTTTGCTCAAATGAATTTGAGCAAACTCCAGGAGATAGTAGAGGACAGAGGAGCCTGCAGCCCTCAGGCGTGCTGCAGTCCTGGGGTCACAGAGTCAGACATGACCTAGCCACTGAACAAGGAGCCTAACTGGTAACCACTGCCATCCTCATTTTATAGGCAAGAAAACTGAGGCAGGGAGAGCAGTAAGGGGCACATCTCATGGAATCTGGATTCTGATTCTAGTTCTTTTATCAAAAAATAATAACAGCTGTCTTTGATTAATTTATTTTGCCCATCCCTCGGGGTATGCAAGACCTTAGTTCCTTGACCAAGGGTGGAACCCGTGCCCTCTATGGTGAAGCAGGGAGTCCCAACCACGGGACCAGCAGGGAAGTCCCACGAGTCCAAGTCCTTGACCACCACCCTGCAGTACCTTCCAGCAGAGAGGTCAAGCCCCGTCACCCCCACGCTTATGTTCTGTGAGGACAAGCCCCCCAAGTCACCTAGCAGATCTATAATGCATGGTTGGATAGTGACAAGTGCCAGGAAGAAAAACAAAGCCAGGTCTCAGATGCTGACTTGCTGTGTGCTTTCTTGCAAACTGCTTCATCTTTCTGAGCCTTGGTTTTCTCATCTCCTAAAAGCAGGTCATTCACTCATCCACCCTACCCACCTGCCCAGGTTGTCGGAAGGATCAAAATGAGCTCGTGGACAAAGGAGCCCTCTGTTTTCATGGTTGAATCAACACCAACCCCTGACTCCATGAAATTCTCCCCCAGGGGATTCAGGTCAGCTTACCTCCTACAGAAAGACATCACTAGACTTCCCGCAGGTACCTTTAGGAGTCAGATGACTCCAAGCCTAGTGCGATTCTTAGTGTATTTTTGTAGGCAGAGAACAATGCATGCGCTCACCTACTCTTGGTTACTTTGTGGGCCTTCCCCAGACCAAGCACACTTACTGAAATGGAACTTTCTGGCATGCTGACCATTAAAAACTCCCCCATGGAGACGTCCCTGGTGGTCCAATGGTTAAGGCTCCACGATCCCCATGCAGGGGGAATGGGTTCGATCCCTGGTTGGGGGACTAGGGTCCCACATGCTGCACGCTGGGGCCAAATAAATAAATAAATAAAATGGAAAAAAAAAGATGGCTTTTTCAATTAAAAAATTTAAAAAACAAAGCTCCCCTGTGAGAAAGTCAAACCACGAGAGACTATGGGGGCTGATGCTGGGTGCCCTACGTTTGCTTCAGGTCTGTTTGTCACCTGTGGGCCACCCGGTGGTAAGAGCTGACTCTTTGGAAAAGACCCTAATGCTGGGAAAGATTGAGGGCAGGAGGAGAAGGGGGCGGCAGGGGATGAATGGCATTCTCTGTTGAATGGCATGGCCATCGTGTCCGACTCGAGGGACACAAATCTGAGTAAACGCCGTGAGCTGGTGATGGTCAGGGAGGCCTGGTGTGCTGCAGTCCGTGGAGTCGCAAAGAGTCAGACACGACTGAGCGACTGAACAAGGACAACAGCAATTTGCCACCCGTCACCACCCTGTGCGGTGTCCCAGGAGGCTGGCCTCCCCTGGCCTCCCAGGTCCCTGCTCTCCCACTGGGTCCGGCTGGGCCGTGCTGTGTCAGTCCCTGCAGCTGTATCCAGGTGGGGTGGCCCTTCAGTCGCTTCTCTAGGGGTGGGGGCGGCCCTCCCCGTCCTCCGCTGGTTTCCCGTAACACTGCCCCAGGTAGCGTGTGTCTCTTCATCAAACTCTAGGCAGTGACCCTACATCGGTGTGCTCTCTCTTGCTGGGCCCTCCTGTTGGGGAATATCCCTTCCCAGAATCATGGAAGGGCAGGGGCCAGACTCTTCTCACTGGCCCCCCACTCGTTAGCCAGAAGATGAGAATCAGAGGGAAGAAGCTGGAAGCACCCCGGGCTCTGGGTGGGGCTCTGCTCTCCGAGGATGCTCTCCAGGCATCGGCTGCCGGGGGAGGGGTGGAGGAGCGCCCCCCTCTTCCTTTCCTGGATGTCTAGGCGCTGTCCTCAAAGGCCTCCTCCTTGCTCTACCCAGAGAAGCTCCACTTTCCTCGTTCATAAGCCAGACTTCTGCACAAAGGTCTGCCCTTTAGAGAGGCCCTGCTGCTAAAGAGATGAAAAACAGTCCTGTCCGGTGAACAGACTCTAAAGAGCAGCAGGCGGGAGGGAATGGCACCTCGGCGGCAGCATCGCAGACGGCCGTGCAGGGAGGAGTCTCAGCCAAGATCTGATTTTTACCTTTGGGGAAACTGAGGCTCTGCTCAGGAGAAGTGAGGTTCATCCTCAGGTGTGAAGTATTCAGGCTGAACGAGTGCTCGTAAAGGACCGCTTGCCAATGTGATTCTTCATTGCGGGATTCCAGTTTTCAGAATACAACGACATGCTCTAGGGACCAGATGATAATGGAAAACACATGCAAGATGTTACTATGTGCTAAATAAAAGGTTCTTTGGGTCTTAAGTAGTCGGTTCCCAGGCCCAAACCTAGAGAGAAAACATGGAAATTAGCTCTGTCTTAAGTGGGTTCCTTTTTCTTTTAGGAGTGAATTCAGTGATTTCCCTAGTGGTTCAGAGGTGAAAGCTCTACGCTGCCAGTGTAGGGGGCCTGGGTTCGATCCCTGGTCGGGGAACTAAGATCGCACAAGCTACACATAGTGTGGCCAAAAAATAAATAAATAAGAGTGAATTGAGGCATCAAACCTAAATGTAAAAGGTAAAACCGTACCACTCTTAGAAGAAAATGCTGGACAAATCTTCATGACCTTGAATTTGACAGTGGGTTCTTAAATATGAAACCAAAGCACAGATGGCAAAATAAAAAAAAAAATAGGTAAGTTGGACTGCATTAAAATTAACTTTTTGGGGGTGAGGGAAGGAAGGATTGGGAGTTTGGGATTAACAGGTGCAAACCAGTAAATATATTAATAGGATTGATAAACTACAAGATCCTATTGTATAGGGTTTCCCAGATAGCTCAGTTAGTAAAGAATCCGCCTGCAATGCAAGAGACCCTGGTTCAATTCCTGGATCGGGAAGATCTGCTGAAAAAGGGGTAGGCTACCCACTCCAGTATTCCTGGGCTTCCCTTGTGGCTCAACTGGTAAAGAATCCACTTACAATTCGGGAGACGTGGGTTCAATCCCTGGGTTGGGAAGATCCCCTGGAGAAGGGAAAGGCTACCCACTCCAGTGTTCTGGCCTGGAGAATTCCACGGACTGTATGGTCCATGGGGTCACACAGAGTCAGACACGACTGAGAGACTTTTACTTCACTCACTGGATAGCACGGTGAACTATACTCAATGTTCTGTGATAAGCCATAATGAAAAAGAACATGAAAGGGAATATATATGTATAACTGAGTCATTTTGGTGGACAGCAGAAATGAACGCAATGGTGTAAATCAACTACACTGCAAAAAAAATTAAGAGAGATAAATAAGAAAAAATAAATAAAATTAACTTTTGTGCATCAAAGGACATTATCAAAAAACTGAAAAAGCCCACAGAACAGGAGAAAATATTTGTAAGTCATATATTTGATAACGGTCCAGTATCTAAACTATATAAAGAACACTTCCAGCTCAACAACAGAAAGACAAACCAATTTAAAAATGAGCAAAGGACCTGACATTTTCCCAAAGATATGCATGTTACCAACAAGCACATGAAAAGATGCTCAACATCATCAGGGATCAGGGGAGTCTAAATAAAACCATAATGAGATTCCACTTCCCGCCCACTAGGATGTCCATAGTTTTTTTTTTTTTTTTTTTTTTAAGGAAAATACAAATGTTAGTGATGTATGTATATCAGCTGCTCAGTCGTGTCCGACTCTTTGTGACTCCATTGACCGTAGCCCAGCAGGCTCCTCTGTCCTTGGAATTCTCCAGGCAATACGGGAGAGGGTTGCCATTTCCTTCTCTAGGGAATCTTCCTAACCCAGGGATTGAACCCTGGTTTCCTGCATTGCAGGCAGATTCTTTACCACCTGAGCCACCAGGGAAGCCCAAATATTAGGGAGGATGTGGAGAAATTGGAACCCTTGTGAATTGCTGGTTAGAAGGTGAAATGATTCAGCCTCCTGTGGAAATAGTTTGGTGATTCCTCAAAAAACTAAACATAGATAGAATTACCAAGTGGCCCAGCAATTCCATTCCTAGGTAAATATCCAAAAGAACGGAAAATAAATTCAGGTACACGTTTGTTCACAGCGGCACAATTCACAGCAGTCAAAAGGTGGAAAGGGGAGTCCAAGGGTTAAGGATCTGCCTTGCAATGCAGGAGACATGAGTTCAATTCCTGGGCAGGGAACTAAGATCTCCCATGCTGCGGACATGCCACAACCAGAGAGCCTGTGAGCCACAGTGGAAGATCCGAGTGATGCAACGAGGATCCCATGTGCCCCAACAAAGAACTGACACAACCAAATTTAAAAAATTAAATAAATAAATAAACAAAGGTGGGAACAACCCAGATGTCCCTCAGTGGATGAACAGATAAAGAAACTGTGGTCCAACGATGCGAAGGATGATTATTCAGCCCTAAAAAAGGAGTGAAGTGCTGATACATTCTACAGTGTAGATGAACTTTGAAACTGTTATGCTAAATGAAAGAAGCCAGGCACAAAAGTCATCGTATGCCATTGTATGGTCCTACTCGTAAAATTCCTAGAAGAGGTCAAACCTTAAAGACAGAGAGCAGACTGGTGACTGCCTGGGGCTGGGTGAGAAACTGATGGTTTGTAGATTTCCTTTTGAGCTGATGAAAATGTTTTCAAACTGTTAATAGATGGAGGGGGTAAGCAGCTATGGAACATTGAGAATATACCAAATGCCACTGAGTTAGTTACTTAAAATGGTTAATTTTATGTTAGGTTAATTTTTTATCAATTAAAAGAATAGTGAATTAGGGATCAGAGGGTGGAGATGGGGCGATTGCAGATGCCAAGAAGGACGTTCCCTGGGGAAGTTTCTCCCTCCAGACCCAGAGGCTGCCTCTGGGCTTGAGAAAGTCACAAAGGACTCCTGCTGTTCAATGGCTCTGACTCTTTGCAACCCTGTGGACTGCAGCCTGCCAGGCTCCTCTGTCCATGGGGATTCTCCAGGCAAGAATACTGGAGTGGGTTGCCATGCCCTCCTCAAGGGGATCTTCTCAACCCAGGGATTAAACCCGGGTCTCCCGCATTGCAGGCGGATTCTTTACCATCTGAGCCACCAGGAAAGGACCCTTAAGGTCCTTCCATCCTCTTTTATGGATGGAAAAGACAAACCCTGAGAAGGCAGGGACTTGCTCAAGGCCTGGAGAGCAAGGAAAACCACAGAAGAATTAGAGGTAAAGATTCGGAACTCAAAGCTGTCATTGTACCACGGTGCCCCATGGGCTTTGCTGGCCATGGTGGGCTGGAGGGGGCCCACAGCCATGATCAGATGAGGGAAGTCCACGCTCACACTTCTGGCCTGAGCATGTGAAAGGAATAGTCATCAACCAGCTGTTATCCAGGCTTACCCATGCCCAAGGCCTTGTATGAGCCCACCCATGTCTTCTTCCTTGAGCGTAAGCCCCCTGCATGGTGCAATTACAGTTTTAAGAGGAAAACTCATTAGCCAGCTCTTCGATTTCTGCCCACAGCCTGTATCCCTGGGCTGAGGTCATCAGTTTTCCCACAAGGGCAATGGGGGGAAGGCAAACGTCCTAGCAGCAGGGCATTCACAGATCCCCGAGGAGGGACCCGGGAGTGTCCAGTCAAGCCCTGGAAGGGGAGGCTGCTGAGCCAGCTGGAGCCCTGGAAGGCTTCTTTTCTTCTTTTTTAAGTTTTGCTGGCTCAGGCCTGCTGGGCAGGTATAAAAGAGAAAGGCCAGCCTCTGGGGGGCACCCAATCTCTTCCAGTGTGGCCTCAGGCAAGTACCACAAAGGGGACTGGGGGAGGTGGGGAACGGGGAAGGGGTGCCGTGGAGAAGCCACCCAAGGAAAGGAGATGTAACAGTGAGCGAGTCACAAGGGGGAGTGGGGAGGAGGCATTTCTTGAGGGGCTGCAGAGTGGGCACGTCACTCAATATTCCCAGGGCGCTAGACCTAGGGGACAGGAGAGAGCTGCCTCATTCCACAGCGAGACAGGAGCAGAGGGGCTTGAACCCGGATCAGCCCCACTCCACTGCGCCATCCGGCTCCCAGCAGGGGATGGAGGGGATGTTGGACTCGAGCTGGGTTCAACCCCCGCCACCCATTTCCCCACACTCTGCAATGCATCTCTCCTCCTCTTAAGACACTTTAAGTGTTTGCATCCCATACACTGAATTTTTTCTCTATTTTGTGGTTTGTGGTTTTGAAAAATGGGTCTTGTTATCAAAGATGCCTGGGAAAAGCAGTTGTCTGGGAGGCAGGGAGCAGGAGTTGTTTAGATAGAGGGGGCCCTGGAAGATGCAGTCACAACTGAGCCGGAGGCTGGTGGCTCCTGAGAGGGGTGGCTCCTGGTGTCAGAGGCCTGCAGGGCCCTCAGGGTTCCTGGTCCCAGGGATCGGTGCTCCAGGCCACCAGGCCAGGACTAGGGCCGCCTGCGGTTTGTGGCAAAACCACCATTAAAAAAAAAATACAAGCAACTTAATTGGAATAAACAAAGGAGAATTTCGGGCCCCTCCTCCCCAATTAGGACGATTGAAAAGGAACCCAGCACAGAACCCAGCTCAGAGACAGGAGTAGTCTTCTCTTTTGAAGACAAATCTAATGCATTTTAAAAATCTGACCCTGCGGATACTCGCATTTTCTTTTCACGTGGATTTTGGTCTCATCTCCCTGTTGACTTCCATCTATGTCGATCAGAACCACTAAAACGAGACCGCAGAAAGGCAGTGTGATCGTGCCACCAGGGACACAAATGGCAAGAGGAAGTTTATGTCGAGACAGCATAGCTTTCAGAAAGGGGGTGGGGGACGCCCAGCGAGGCCACTGAGCTGCCCAGGGTGACTGTGGCAGAGCTGAGAGCCTGGTCTCCTAGATGCTGGACGAAGACCGTCCACAGCTGCCGGGGACCTCCCAGTCCCATGCTCTCCACCAGAGATGGGACTCTGGGGAGATAGGGTAGGGTTCTTACCCTGGGCTTGGGGGTCTTCAGCAGGAGAACAATTGCATCATGATGTTCACCACCTGTACCTGAAATGTACCGTTTCCTCCCCCTTTTTAGCACAGGTGACAAATCACAGTCGTATTAGCAGTATCTGTGACTTTGTCAGTAATGGAAATCACCAATATTTTCATATATCACAGTTACTGCAGAGAGCTCAAAAGACTGTTAATTCTCACGGCTGCTTTAAAATGAAAGTTACTAGACCTGCTGTTGTTGTAGCCACACATTCCAGGAAACAAACTCACTCAGAAGGACAATGCAGATAGCGGAGTGCAGTTTATTACACGGGGGCGCCCAAGGCAGAGTCTCCTCCTAGCCAAGGACCCCGACCAGTTTTAGTGAAAGCCTTATATACCCTAAGTGTATCAGGTTCCCTGAAACTAGTCTGAACAAAGGAAAAAGAAAGATACAATCACAGTTAACCCGTGATCACATGCCTTAAGCCTAGGTAGGTAACAGTGGACAATTATCAATAGGCCTGTGGTCATACCCCAATAAGCATAATAGAATGTATGATTCTATTCGGCTATGTCACACGAGTGTATGCTCCTTGGTTTTTGTCTCATCACAACAAAGATTTGGAGTGACTGACATTAAAGCCCCCTTGGCGTGTCACAGCTCTCGGGTCTTTTTATTGTTATGCCCAAGTCGCAAAATCTCCCAATGACCACCAGGGAGCCGATATCCAATGCAAAAGCAACAGAGTTTTTATTACCAAACTCGAGCTGGGGCTCCCACCATTACCGACGCAGCGGCTGTAGGGAGGAGCCCCGGGTTTGGGATTACATTGCTTATATAGGGAGTGTTCATGAAAAAAAGAATTTCTAGGTAGGGGGACGTCTGATTGGTCACTTTCTTTTGAAGGGTTGTGTGTTGGTTTCTGATTGGTCCCTATTACCTAGGTAGACCACAAGTTCCTGAATGTTAAGTCAGGAGCTTCTGGTCTGGGGTCCGATTGGCTCGTGGGTGGTGGGGTGAGGTCAGGGGATTTCCAAAGGCTCTTTTCCCGGAACCTTACAAAATGGAGTTTTTCTGTTAACAAAATGGAGTAGCTTAGATTCTTCATTATAGCTCTCAGGTCTCGAAAGGACCGTGTTATAGCTCTTAGACAAATCAGTGTTACAGCTCTATTTTATTTAGAAGATAGCAGGAAAATCCATCTTCGAGGTGTGAGGGTGTGCCCATCCAAAGACACGAAGAGAAGAGCGCCCCAGCGCACGTGGTGGGGAGGGGCAGAGAGAGAGAGCCAGCTTTGGCTCCTCTTCATATACGTTTATCTCTCCCCGGGCCTGTCCTAGGTCAGCCGGGTCAGCCAGGAGTGTTGTTTGTTTTACCTGAGGTCCTCACTCAGGTCCTCGGACCTTCCTTTGTTCTATTTTCCCGGGCTTTTCCCTTCCTTGTCTTTTAGCCATTGCCATTTTGGACTCCTTTTCCCTATTCTACCTACCTAACAGTTACACAGATAATTAGGTATTCTTTAGGCAATGGAGAGCCCTGGGGCTCTTCCTTCTGGGGGCCAGATTTTCCAGTCGGTATGTCGTTTCCATAGGTGCTGGGCATATAGCTCAGAGTCCACAGTCCTGTCCAAGACAGAGTCCTGCTTTCAAGAAGGAGCCTGTTCTGCTTCCTCCTTCATTGTGAGATCGTGTTATCCGATACCTTCATAAAGAAGTGCATGTGTTGCTGCATCATGCATGTTTAATACTGTGTTAATTACGATGTCATTTGTTTCCTTGGTGATCTTATTCATCCTATTACCTGAATTTAAAGTTTTGTCCAATGAGAGCACAGACATCACCAGATGGACAAAGAGGTCAGTGGTCCACAAAGGCACAGGACCCCTGATACCCCTTCTCTCATTTTCATTTTCTGTGAAATGGACCAGCTTAAGGGTTGGGGAACCCAGGCTTCAGTCGGAACTCTCTTACCTGGCCACCACACCGAGATGAGAAGAGAAGAAAGCGTCTGGTTTTGCCTCCATCACTTTCCTATCCTGGCTTGGCCTGTTTTGGAAAATCTGGCAGGGAATGCTGGAGCTCCCCCAAGGATACCCCAGTGCAGTAGGGGTCCAGGAGCACCATTGTGAGAGCCTCCGTCTCCAGCTTAAAGGTGAAAGCTGTCCCCTTGGCTTGAGAACAGCACTTCTGGCAAAGGGGCTTAGAACCACCTGCTCCCCAAACCTTCAAGAAGGTCCTTCACCCTCAAGACAGACTGGGATGCCCCTGACTTCTATTTTTGCTACTGAAAGTCCCCAGTCTTCTGCCTTCCTGAGAGACTGTTTGCATTCGGAAACCAAGAGGCCCAGCCTTGACTCCGGGCTGGCCTCATCTTAAGAGAGAGAATCACTAAGCCGGGGCAATTACTCAGCACCGGGGACTCACTTAGCATCTGGTAAAGCCTGTGGCCCTCTGCTCAGGGTAGTGTTTTTAAATGCACAGAATAAACTATGTAGGGTCACAAAGGAAACCAGGGGTATTAAAATTCAGTTATCAAAATATTTTAAAAAATCAGTTTGTGATATAGCATTTCAAAGTAGACTACTTTACTGTTAGTAGATTTAAATAATAACTTCTAACTGAGGGTCTCATGAGACCATCATTTGAAAGCTGAGATGAGTGTAAGTCATATTTAGAGATGCCTGCAGCATGCTACCGTGAAAGGAGAGCAGCTGTGATTTCTGTTGGGGACGGCCCACAGTAGAGCGGGACTGTGGTGGCTGTGGCCTCTGCTCAGACCTCATGGGAAAATGAAAACCAAATGGTAATTGTTTTCTCGTCCCATCTCATGGTTAAAAGTCCATGCTTCAACCTCCTTTGCTCTTTATCTTCTCCTCCATAACATCAACCCCTGAACCCTGCCTCATAGCCTTAGTGTGGTGGCATGTGGAACCACAGACGCAGAAGCGTTGTGTGGTGGCTGGGGGTACACACCTCTGAGGAGTTGTCAGTTTATTTGTTATTCTCAGTGGTATGTGTGTGCTTAGTCACTCAGTCGTGTTGGACTCTTTGCAGTGGACTGTGGCCCACCAGGCTCCTCTGTTCATGGAATTTTCCCAGCAAGAATACTGGAGTGGGTGGCCACTTCCTACTCCAGGGGTTCTTCCTGCCCCTCGCCTCTTGCATCTCCTGCATTGGCAGGTAGATTCTTTACCACTAGCACCACCTGGGAAGCCATTATTCCTGGTTATTAAGACCTAATAGCACCAAGACAATGAAAGAGGCATGAGAGAAGCAGCCCCAGCCTGTACAACGTCCTGGCAAACCATCCTCTTTTTGCTCCAGCACCCAGGGAAGCCCTGGCTCCCACTGGTGTTTCTTTCCTGCTCCTCCCTCAGCTAAGCCACGATGCCCCATGCATACAAAGGTGAACGTGGGGCTAATGTGGACCAGATGCCCTGCTGGCACCTCCTGATAAGGGGAGGATCGAAGCCATGAACAAGCCCTATGACATCAAGAGGACCTGCTGGGTCAAGGATGAGAAGGAGGGCTTCATCACTGGGGAGAACCAGTCTGAACAGGGTGACCAAGTCACCATGCAGACAATCACCAACAAGCTGGGTGGGAAATGATCCTCAGGATGAAACTGAGCTTTAGGAGTGGTGGACCCCCAGGACTCAAGAGGCAGGGTGGCATGAAGAGCTGATGCCTCTGAGTCCCCTGTGCTGGGTTCAAGTGCAGACTCAGTGACACTCAACCTGTGGGGCCCTAAGCAAACACTTTCCCTGTCTGACCTTTGGTTTTCTTACAGTAGAGATTCCAATGTGATGTGACATGAAAGCATTTCGTATGCTCTGTGAAACAGTGAATGTGTGGAAGAGATCGTAACGAGAGTTGTGCGCGTGTGTGCGCTCAGTCGTGTCCGACTGACTCTGCAACCCCGTGGACTGTAGCCCGCCAGGCTCCTCTCTCCGTGGGATTCTCCAGGCAAGAGTACTGAGTGGGTTGCCATGTCTTCCTCCAGGGGATCTTCCTGGCCCAGAGATCAAACTTGCATCTCCTATAGTTCCTGCATTGGCAGGCAGACTTTTTACCACTTAAGCCCCTTGGGAAGCTCATCATGAGAGTTACTTATCTTTAAAGCCCCAGACAGCTCGAGTGTGGAATCAATTTTCTGAGAGTGAGGAGGAGCATCCCAACAAGAGTGAGAAGGAGCATCCCATCCATCAGGAAACTGCGCTATGTGCCCACGCTGGTGTGAGGACTGTGAGACAGAACCTGGAACGCCCTGGGCAGCCCAGGTGAGCTCTCCAGTGTCGTGAGCTACAGATGATGGCGCCGAGCCCGTGGCCGCGTGGTGGTGCTGAGCTGGGGCTGCCTTGTCCTGGCTTGTAAGGATCCACCCCTAAACATTCAGGGGCTTTGCAGGTGGCCGTTGAACCTTTGGCATCCTGGTGTCAGCCAGGGTGGAAATGACAGAAGGTGCAAACCACGGATTTTCCCCCATATAGCTGGTTTGCTAGCACAGCTCTCTCTGTTGGTCCACAGTGTGTCCAGCTACAAGGACTGACTTCAGAGAGTGGCTAGAAAATTTGGTTTAGAAGACCCCTCACCTGGGGCACTCTCCTGGGGAGACACTGGATATTTTGCTTAATCCTTTTAATGGTAGTAGGATGTATGAACTGTTTTGCAGAAGATTAAAGAGATTTTAGGTGACTTGCCTACAGCCACAAAGACAGTGAATGTTGAATTCAGATTCAAAGCTTGCTGGATTTGGACTCACAGAGAACAAACTTAATGTTGCCAGGTACAAGAGTGGGGGGAAGAGACAGGGAGTTTGGGATCGACATGTACACTCTGCTATGTTTAAAACAGATGACAAGTACTATATTGGACAGGGAACTCTGCTCAATGTTACGTGGCAGCCTGGACGGGAGGGGAGTTTAGGGAAGAATGGATACATGTATATGTGCGGCTGAGTCCTTTTGCTGTCCACTTGAAACTATCACAATATTGTCAATTGGCTATACTCCACTATAAAATTAAAAGTTTTAAAAAATAAAACTGATAAATCTAGAAAAAAAAACCCAAAGCTTACTGTATCTGGCTCCAACATCCATGCCCCTTCTATAGCATCACCTCATCTTCCACGTGGACTTTGGGGGGTGGAGAGTGCATGGGATCAATGCTTGGTTAATTTCAAGGATAAGGGTACAGAGACCTTCCATGATCAGAACTTGCAATATCTAAGCTTTACTCTGTGCCTCACCCCTCTTTGAGAGGAGTGGCCACAGGAAAAACGAGGCTACAGCTGGGGTCCAGTGGGTTTGAATACGAAAGTCAAGATTAACATGCAGGAGAAGCATCCTTCTCAGAAGGGCAGGGCACTGCAGTATTGCCAGGAATGATGGATGATGAGAGCGAAGCTCCAGAGGCCCCAGTTTGGGTACAGTTTAAGGACAACACAACTTCTGGGAGCATCTGCGGTAGACACGTATATAGCAGGGTTTAGGACAGAACAGATGGACTCATCTGGCTCTTAATGATAAAGCCACAGAACTCCATTTCTCTGCTGGGGCTGAAAGACAAGTGTTTGCCTGTGGGCGAGGCCCAGAGATCAGGAAACTACCAGAAACGGACCCCGAATGAAATCTAGCTGGATTTACTGTGGGCGTGGTGACCATTACTGGGTGTATTTTCCAGAACCATCAAGATTTCAAATTGTCTGCTTGTTGAACTCATAAATTATTAAAAGTCCCAGAAATCCCAGTAGGTGTTTGAGCCTCACATCTCAGGCTTCAGGCAGCGGAAAGATATTTGTTTTCTCGATCACGTGTCTTGAGCTTTGGTCCCAGATGCTGCCACATAAGAGCTGGTGCTGGTTCTCATTTACAGAGGAAAAGCTGGGGTGCAGAGTGGGGATGGGAATTTGTTGTATTATTTTTACCCTAAAATATATATGGCTCACCGTCGTTGGTTTTTTGTGGGGTTTTTTGGTCTTGTTTGCTAGCTTGCTTTCAATTTTATCCTTCAAGGTGGTTTAGTGGGAGCAGGGGAATGTCTTTTTTTAATGGGAACATTTACTGCTATTTAGAAACCAGCACTAATTCTCAAGGCAGAGGGCAAGAGTCACATCTCTGCACAGGGTCCCTGGGATCAATGAGCAAGTTCAGCTACCGGAATGGGCTTGGCTGAAAGAGAAGCACTGGTCAGAGACGGTCTGAATATAGGGAGGGAACATCAAGGTCTTTTTACTTGATGCCACTTCAGTTCATATAATCCTCCCAGCAACCAGCCAAGGAAGCCACCGTCGTCCCTACTTCAGAGGGGAGGCACCTAGAGCTCAGAGGGCCGTGGATGTTCCTCCCCGTCCCAAGTCGATCGGATGTGGCTGCACCGGGAGTTGGACCCACTGATCCGGTTTCTTCCTTGACGCCAGAGAGCAGGTGGCACTCTGCCCGATGCTGCCGTGGGGTTGAGACAGTACTGCGTCCTGATTCGCGGCCTGCGCTTTGACCCTCAGACGCTCATCGTGAAGAAACCTGACATCCAGCAGATAGATGAACCCTCCCAAATTCTACCAAGCCAGTGACATGGCGGGCATGACGCTGCTGAACGAGGCCAGCCTCCTGGACTATCTGCGTCAATGCTACGTCAACACGAGGAGCTATGTAAGTGTCGGGGCCAGGGGGTGAGGAGGCGGTGGCTGCAGTTCCTCGGCCCCTCTCCTCCCCAACAACCCATGCGTGTCATGTCTGGGACAAGGGCAGAGGGACCATGCTTTTGACGGATCAGAACTTCCACCTCGAGGCTTTGGCACCTCAGTGGTGGCACGGTCTCTGTGGGCAGCTGACACACTCTTTGCTGAGGTTGTCATCCAGAAGTGCTCCTCCTGACCCCATCCCAGCAAACCCGCCAATCAAATCGTGATTTCCCCCAGTGATGTCATACGGCTTCATTAAATGTCTTTCCCTGTCCGCCCATCCATCCTCCATCCATCCATTCACCTCTCCTTTCCCAACATTCTTCCATCTTTCATTTCTCCCTTCCTTCTATCCATCTATCCAACCATTCATTCATTCAACAAGTACTTTGCTAGGATCAGCACAGTGAGTTACCATCAGTCCCTTAACCGTCTTAGAAATCCTAGGACTCCCCGAAGGAGCTAGAGACTAAACTCAAAATTGGGATATAAGGAAGTTTATGTGTCTGCCTCTCTAGATGTCTTTACTAGAAAGGAAAGAGGCGATCTGGTAGGACTAGGTGAGCTGGGGCCCCACTTCAAGGTCAGGGGACTTCCCTTCCCTGGGTTTTGGTGACAGACAAGAGAGCTGCCACTTGCTTCTTCCCCTTGCCCTATTTCAATACTGTTTCAGTTCCAGATTCAGACCTTCGGCAGCACCAGAGCTACAGGTGGTGCTGGAGGATCTCTGGAAAGCTCTTGGGGTCATTTGCTGGGGCCACAAGCTGGTGGAGCATCACTGGTTTCACTCTGGGAAGAGCCACGTCCGCAGCCTGGCTGAGCCTTGAGCTTGGGGGGAAATGTCTGTGTTGGCTCAAGGCCAAGCTCAGGGCCTGGGCTTGCTCAGAGCCCCCCTGCAGCTGAGCCCTTGCTCCCAAGGGTGGCCACACCACGACTCTGAGCTAAGGGACTGCAGGCTCTGTGGAGAGTGGCCTGAGGGACCAGGGCAGGAGTCTCCTCTTAAATCCAAACACCTCGGTTGAACCATTGACTGAAAACCTGGGGTAGGCAGGGCAGCCGCCCTCTCGGGTCCCTCCTGCAAGGGTGGTGGGGGGTCTCTCCTTTTCATTCTGGCCCAAACAGGGACAGAACTCACTTCTCGTCTGCGCTCTCTGCCCCACCCCAACCCCCAAGACAGGGCTGGAGGAAAAGAGCGTCTCAGTGGCTGGATCCCGGACGAGACGCAGTGTGTCATCCTCCCACGTCTTCACGTGGGTTCTCTGCCTCTTCTCTTTGCTCCTCTTTCTTTGGGTTGCTTTCTATTTAATAAGGTTCCTTTTTAAAATGCAATGTAACGCAGCTCTGCTAAGGAGAAGCTGGGGGTGTGTGTCCTCACTTGGACCAAAATGGCAGCTTTTCGAGTTGACATGAGAAGAGGCAGAGAGTGGAGGCACAAGAGGTCAGTGTGAACGTCCACCAGGAGAGGTTTGGGACCCATGGATTTGGCCATTTTCTGCTCTCACCTATTCTGCCCGCCCCTCAAATAGTTTCTTTCACTACTTCAGTGGTTTTTCTGATTTTTTTTTAATGGGATGATTTCCTGAAAAAATTGCCATAGGGTAAAAGAGTATGTTCTTAAGAGTAGACCAATCCCTGTTGCCCACCAGCCGGCGGATTGTGTCCACGAAGTAAGAGCTCCATGAACTGTCATGGAAAACCTCCCCCATGAAGTAAATCCAAAAATCAAGATATAAAAGAGTATCATGTATCCTTTCTATGTGAAATCTAAAATATGACAGAAATGAACATGTCTATGAAGCAGAAAGCGACTCACAGACATAGAGAACAGACTCGTAGTTGCCAGAGGGGATGGGTACAGGGTGGGACAGGGAAGGAGCAGGACTTGGGGATTAGCACATGCAAGCTATTATCTATAGGATGGGTAAACAACACGTTTCTACTGGACGGTATAGATAACTATATTCAGTATTCTGTGATAACCATAATGGAAAAGATGTTGGAAAAGAATATATAACTGAATCACTTTGTCATTCAGCAGAAATGAACCCAACATTGTAAATCAACCATACTTCAAAAAAACTTTTTTCCGTTAAAAAATAATCAGCATCATAGAAAACAACTGTTTGCTCTAAGAACAAGGTGAGGGGACAAGAACGTATCTCTGGGTTTGTATGCTATGAGAAAGGGATATTAGAAACCAACACGGTGCTTCCTTCTGGGAGGAAGGGGCGGGCACTGAGCAGCTGGGGAACTTTGTGCTGCATATTTGTCCATAGAAACGATTATGTTATCAAGTCAGATACTGGGGTTGGCCAAAAAGATCGTTCTGGTTTTTCCGTAAGATGTTACCAAAAAACCCTAATGGAATTTTGGCCAACCCAATAATTAAACCAAAAGAAAATGAAACAGATACATATTAAAGAGAAACCGGGTTTTGCCTACTGGATAAAGACTCAGACATAGATTCTGCTCTCAGAGAGAGCATCACGGAATCTTTCCAGGCTGGCAGGATGCTCCAGCCAGGATGCTCTGTGATGGGCCAGGGTCCAGAGGGAAGAGGGTGTCGGGAGAAGGGCCAGCTAATCCTCTTCCTTTCCTCTCACCAGACCTACTCGGGCTTGTTCTGTGTGACACTCAGCCCCTACCGGCGGCTGCCCATCCACAGGGCCCGCGTGGCCAACATGTAGAAAGGCAAGAAGCGTGCACGGAGATGTCGCCCCACCTCTTCTCCATCTCGGACAGCACCCACCACGACAGGCTCATGGGTGCGTGTTGGGGTGGGGATAGGAGGGGGCCACCAGGGCAGTCACAGCGGGGCAAGAAAAATCCCTTTGCTGCTGGGGCTCCAAATGCATAAGACCCCCGTGCTACCCAGTCCCAACCTTGATCCCTCACCACCCACTGAAGATTTTTTTTAATATTGCTCGGTGAGTGCACTTGCTAAGTACCAACCCTACCTCACATCCCGTCTCATTTAAGCATCACAAAATCAAGCTAAATAATGTCTAGAACTCAAGCCAACCCTTAACCGTTCCCTATGCCATCTTCGCCGTAGAGTGCAAGTGATTTTTATTAATGTTACTATTTATCTCCATGTTGCTTACGACTAGGCAGTTTTCTGGGATGGGGCTGGTAAATTCTTGGGCCCTTTGGCAAGGATGTGGGCTGCAGCAGCAGGCATGTAGCCTTGGACCTGACGGGGTCCTAGCTCTTCTTCGTCTGCGGGCCACTGCAGCAACGCTGCAAGCTGGGCAGGATGCAGGGAGATGCAGGCGGCACGGCTAGGGTGAATCTGCCAAATGTTGAGTTTCTAAGTGTTTTCTAATTACATCTTCCTGTTGACAGGTCCCTCCCTACAGAGCGTGAAAATCAGTCTATGCTAATCACATAAGTGTCCCTCCTGCCTCAGTCTATAGACATGTAATTAGGTCTGTGTCTTACACATGTAATTAAGCCTTCTTATAATTAATTGGGGGGACTTTGTGTGGAAATCTGCAGGCTTAGCAGGGTAAGGCTGCATCTGCTAAACTGAGTCGGGGTTAGGGGTTTCGGGGTCCAAGTCCCCTCCTGCCCCACCCTGTCTGCCCCGATGGCTGGGGTGTGAAGGCGCCCAGCCTGGACCTTTCATCGCTTTGCCTCTCGGCAGCCAGTCCCCTCTCTGCCCTTCACTTGTCTGCTCCCACTCTCCACCTCCAGTGGAGAATCTGGTGCCGGCAAGACCGAGAACACGAAGAAAGTCATCCAGTACTTTGGCGACATCGGAGGAACTGGCAAACAGTCCTCGGATGGGAGGGTAGGGCCGTAGGGGACACTTGGGGCCTCTGGGTCCACACAGCAGAGCCCTGTGACCCCCACAGCTGCTCTCTGGCTTAGGGCCACTTTACAGATGAGGAGATGGTAGCTGAGAGATAAGCGACTTGGGCAGAGACCCATAGAGAGAAGGTGGCTGCAGACCTGGATCTGACCCACTGGACAGACTCTGATGCCCCAGGCCACGGCTGCCCCTAGAAGTGCTGTGAGCCCCTTGTGCTTGGCAGGGGAGAGAGGGGACCGCCAGCCCCTGGTTAAGCTGCTTCTGCAGGCCCTGGCAGCCCCACGGCTCGGGGGCACTGGCTGGGCCAGTGGCAACTGTAAGAAGCCAACAGAGAGCAAAGGAAGACTTTGGAGGAGCACCAGGGGAGCCCAGGGAAGGGTTTCAAGGTTCACATAGGAGTCTCTCCACCAAGAGCAAAGGAAAGAAACAGCAGCTAAGAATCAAGGCCTGTCATCTGGCAGGGGGGCTCCGGCAGGGGCTGCAGGGGGACAGTCCTCAGGCGGTGGCCCTCCTCCCAGGTCCCCTCCGGTCCCACTCTCCCCGCCTCCCCAGGGCCGTGCCCCTCCTGGGCTCCTGGCACATGCACCATTGTCATTGGAAAGCCCTGGCTTCCCAGGCAGCAGCCGACAGGCCAGCCCACCTTGTGTTTCTCTCTGGGCCCGGGGTCCCTGGAGGATCCAGTCACCCAGGCAACCCTGTGCTGGAGGCGCCAGAAACCACAGCTCCTCCTGCCTCGTCAGTGTGGCGGCGGCAGGGGTGGCCCCAGGGTGGCGGGACAGGCTTTACCACCCCACCCCAAGCGAGGAGATCAGCGCTGACTGACACTCACAAATGGGATGACCCAAGTCCCAGCATCTCCTTCCCAGAGATTGTTATCAGTCAGGAACCTCCCTGGCGGTCCAGCGGGTAAGACGCCACCCTGCCAATGCAGGGGACATAGGCTCAATCCCTGGTCGGGGAGCAAAGACCCCCCACAAGTCGTGTGGCACAGCCCCAAAATATTAATAAATAAAATGGTTCATAATAAATAATGCTTTAAAAAACAAACAAAAAAAGTCCAGTTCAGTGTTTAAATCCAGGGGCTTGAGTGCAGAGAAGTGGGCACACGGTGATGGAAGGACCAAGAAGTCAAAACAGGAACCCAGAGATCGCAGCGGCTGGAGGCTGATCCCCCCCACCCCACCCAGGGGCCCCAGGGCTGGCGGGATGCAGGAGAGGCGCTGTCCCCAGGGCCCTGGTGGCCCTGAAGGCTTTCTGGTGGGAGCTGGGTCATGGATGGAGCTCAGTAGATCTGCCGCGCCTTTCCCTGCTGACCCCATTCCTGCTGGGGCCTCTCACTGCCTGGGGAAGAGAGCTGGGCGGGGAGGAGGTAAGGATAGAAGGTGGTGGAGATACCGAGACTCCTGTTCCAGGAGAGTTTGTCCTTGACTGCTCCGGCGTCTCTCCATAGGGAGGCATGGCACCGCGCCCTCTATGTGTCAGTCACTTCAGTTGCCCAGTCGTGTCTGACTGTGACCCCGTGGACTGCGGCACGCCAGGCCTCCTTGTCCATTGCCAACCCCTGGAGCTTACTCAAACTCGTGCCCACTGAGTCAGCGATGCCAACCAACCATCTCATCCTCTGTCGTCCCCTTTCTCCTCCCGCCTTCAATCTTTCCCAGCGTCGGGGTCTTTTCTAATGAGTCAGTTCTTCGCATCAAGTGGCCAAAGTATTGGAGTTTCAGCTTCAGCTTCAGTCCTTCCAGTGAATATTCAGGACTGACAACTCCCACCACACCTGCCTAGGGTGGAATTCCAGAGAGTTCTAGCCTCTCCTGCAGGGCACCCCTCTGCTCCATTAGATGCCCCCAAACTGCAGGCTACCCCCAGACCCTAAGTTTAGCTCCAAGACCTGTCCACTTCCTTCTCTGCCTGTCCAAGTGGGCAATCCACAACTCCACGTACAGCCACCTCTGGCCCAGTCACCTTCCTGCAGTGCCCTTAGAATTTGGAACGGGGCGGGGTAGGGAGGGCAGGGAGGGTCAATGAGTGACCGGGTGGCAAGCTTGGTCTGGAGTGCCACACATGCTCCCTCATGACCCTCCCCGCCCAGGGCAAGTTCATCCAGATCCACTTTGGAACTACGGGCAAGCTGGCAGGAGCTGACATCGAGAGCTGTGAGTCAGGCTTTTTTCAGAGGGTTCTTGGGGGCAGGACCAGCTACCGTTATGGGGTGCAGCGCACAGTGAAAGCAAGGGCCCCTTGTTCCAAAAGTACTGAGAATTTCCAAACAGCAGCAGACAGACTCAAGCGTGGGGCCCTGCTGAGCACAGCCTGGATCACATGCGGGAGGTCAGCCCTACTCCCAGGCCCCCCACCCTCAGGAGCCAGCCCCCTGCCCCGCCCATGGGTCTAGGGGAGAGGGCAGAGGACCTGCGCCTGGACGTGGCACTGGGCTTTATGGGGAGGGGAGCCCTGCACGCCACGGAGAATGGGCTGAACTCATGGGCACAGTGGCTTCTTCTTTTCCAGAGCTCTTGGAGAAATCTCGTGCCATCTCACAGCAAGCAGACGAGCACATTTTCTACCACATTCTAACAGGAAGCCTGAGCTTATCGGTAAAGATCTTCACATCTCTCTCATTGTCTCTTAACTGCTTTTCCACTATTTCCAATAACGAAAGAATTTCCAGTGCGTGGAGGGGTTCTGTGGTTCTACACAAATCTGTTTAGTTGAGAATTATGTGAAGAGGTTACAGGGAAGTTTCTCAAAGTTCTACCCACACCCACCTTCACAATAGCCTATGAGGCTTCACACCATTGCTGGCCCATTTCACAGATGGGGCTCTGAGATGCCATGGTTGAGGTACAGACCTAGGGGATAGGATTTTAGATCCACCTGCCTTCTCCCCTGACTCCTTGTCTGGGTTTCCCAAGTGACTATGTGGCAGAGAATCTGCCTGCCAATTCAGGAGACACAGAAAACGCAGGTTCAATCCCTGGGTTGGGAAGATCCCCTGGAAAAGCAAATGGCCAGCCCACTCCAGTATTTTTGCCTGGAAAATCCCATGGACAGAGGAGCCTGACAGGCTACAGTCCATGGGGTCGCAAAGAGTCAAACACGATTGAGCAACTGAGCACGCATGCATGCCTTCCCTATCTTGGTCAGATAGCAGCAGAGAGGTCAGCCCAGGACCACTGCATGTGGACATAGTCCTGTGCACAGTTCAGCAAGCAGACTGCATTCATGCCCTCAGTTGGATGCCCTTGTGCAGGCAGCAACCTACTCAACTGTCCATGGCAGACCTGCTCAGAATCTAAGGTCCAGAGAGAGATGAAGACTCGGTCTTCCACATAAACACCTCTTTTCCCAGCCAGAGATAAGGGCATTGAATACCACCCCTACCCACACACATGGGTTTTATTTGTGTTGGAAACAGTGTACGTTTTAACTAATATATGCCATTTTGAAATTGGAAGGTGTCACATAAAAACCAAACTTCTGGTTTCTCTGGAATAGCAGGACATCCAGTAGGCATGGCCTTCCCTGGCATGTGGCATGAGTCAGGGAAGTCGAGTGGGCCCTTCGGATGGAGCACAAGCTCTCCTGCTTACCACACTCCTCACCAAGCCCTACTGCCTTCCTGACCCTGGAGCAGAGTGGCAGGCACCATTCATCTTCCTTCTCGGGCTGTAGTTTTTCTCAACAGTAGAGAGAAAAAGGAAGGACAATATGTCTTGCACCCACGTCTCTTCCAAAAGTGAAAGAGACAGAACAAGACGGGCACATATTTGAAGAAAAATAGAAGCGAGTGTATTTCTTTGCAAAAGTGACAACATCGCAGGCATACTATAGGCAAGTGATTACCACTGCCTGCTGCAGTCTTTGGGTTACCTTCTGCCTCTGAGCATGCCCTGCTCTTTACAGGAGAGAGAATGCAGAAAGATATGCATTCATTTATTCCAGAAAACATCTACTAGCTACCTACTAGGTACCAGGTCTTGGACCAAGTGACAAAGGGTACAACCACACTCCTGAGACCCTCCTGTCACTCCAAAGTTCCTCACGTGCCTCATTCAAGCCCCTTGATGAGTCCAGGCGACCTCAAGGGGCACGGAGCACCTTGTATTCAGCTCTGTGACCGCCACAGTGGCACCATCATACCTGGCACAGGGGAGGCATTTAGAGATACAGGTTAAAAATGAAAAAGAAGGGACTTCTCTGGCATTCCAGTGGTTAAGACTTCGCCTCCCAACGCAGGGGGTGTGAGTTTGATCCCTGGTCAGGGAGCTAAGATCGTGTATGCCTCAGGGCCAAAAAACAGAAGCAATATTGTGACACATTCAACAAAGGACTGAAAACTGGTCCACATCAAAACAAGTAGAACTAAAAAGAAGGAAACCATGTGTCACCAGCCCGCTAACCTGCTTTCTTGCAGAAAGCCTGCTGCTGGTCCCCAACCCGAAGGAGTACCGCCGGGTGAGCTAGGGGGCCACTGTGGTGGGTAACGTGGACGATGGGGAGGAGCTGCAGACGTGAGCGGGTAGGCATAGCCAGCGAAAGACGGGAAACTCTGGGGCCCTGCAGGCACTGCCATCTGAACTGGGTGGGGCAGGGTCAGAGGGGACACGCAGAGTTGCCAGGCAGCAGCCTGGATTCTCCCGTGGAGATTGCTGGGGTTGCAGCCGATGTTTTCCCCAAGCCTGTCGTAGAGAGCAGCGTTTCTCTCTGCAGAGTTGAACTGTTAACTCGACAGGGACTTGCGGGGCATTTCTCCTCCTCCCCAGCCCAGCGAGACGTCACCCTCTAGTCCCGCCAGTTCCCATGGCACCTCTCTCTCCTCCTCTGTGACGCTGAGCACTGGGGCTTCCGTTAGAATCGTGTGTAACGCTGTTTTTTGACAAAAGAATCAAATTCTGATGCATCTTTGCCTTCCCCTTCTCTCAGGACTTAGCAAGGAGCCTATACAGTAATAATGGTGGGGATTATAACTATTTCCCATTTGTTCCTATCACTCTGGTTTATCTTTATGACCACCTACAGGCCCCATTTTGCAGATGACTACGCTGAGGCCAGAAGGTTAAATGAATACAAGGACTGCCTGGCAGGGCATCTGGCCTGGGATCCTTGGAGGAAAGACTCACCCTGGTCAGGGTCTGTCTGGCCCATTGGTGCCACCTCATGGTGGCCTCCACCCTGAGGAACAGGAAGCCGGGAGCTCCTTGGTGTTGCTCCCCCGGGGGCCTTGCAGGAAGCCTTTGACATGCTGGGTTTCAGTGCCGAGAAGATCGGTGAGTATAAGCTAACTGGGGGGCATCACGCACTTCGGCCACGTGAAGTTCAGGCAGAAGGCCAGAGAGGAGCAGGCTGAGGTGGGCACCACAGAGGGCAGGCGCAGGCCGGGGGCTGTGCGGGGAGGGTATGGCCAGCAGCGGGGGCAGGGGAGGCTCGGGACCCTCCAGGGTTTCCTGCGTGTGTCAGAGACCCTCGGTAAACTAAGCGTGCTTCTTTAACACCAGGTGTCAAGAGCCACAAAAGGCATGACAGAGTCAGAGGCATAATTTTGGTTTCTATGTCACTTTGCCACTTGACCTTGAGCAAGCGAGTGTGGAAACTGTTATCAGACTTCTGTTTTCTTTCTTTCCCCAGTATTCCTAAATTTTTTAAATCAAAATATAGGTGATGTACAGTATTGTATGTTACAAGTGTACACTGTAGTGATTCACAATGTTTACACATTATACTCCATTCATAGTTATTATGAAATATTGGCTATATTTTTTCTGTGCTGTAGAGTGGATCCTCGCAGCTTATTTTATACCTAACAGTTTGTTCCTCTTACTCCGCTGCTCTCTCTTGCCCTACCCGCTTCCCTCCCCACACTGGTAGCCACTAGTTTGCTCTCTGGATCTGCGAGCCTGCTTCTTTTAGGTTACACGCACTGGTTGGTTATATTAGATTTCACATACAAGTGGTCTTTAGCTGTCTGACTCTTTGCACTGAACATAATGGCCTTCCAGTCTTCCCACACTGCTGCGGATGGCAACATTTTCATTCTTTTTCATGGCTGCGTAGTATTCCGTTGTATATCTCTGGCACAGCTTCAGGCCCCAGTTTTCTCCACGGCAACATGGGCAGTCTCCCCCTCTCTCTCCATAACCCCTTCTCTAAACACAATAGACAGGGCTGGGGTTCTCCAGGGCCGGGCACCTTCTTTTACTCCCCTGCTTTTCCTTTCCCGGCTCAGTGGCCGACAAAGTTGCCCACCTCATGGGTCTCAACTTCAGGGAACTCCAGAAGGGCATCACCAGGCCGCAGGTCAAAGTAAGCGACGAGTTTGTGCAGAAGGGGCAGAACGTGGAGCGGTGCCAGAACTCCATCGGGGCCCTGGGCAAGACCATGTACGACAAGATGTTCAAGTGGCTGGTGATCAGGATCAACAGGACCTCGGATGCCAAGATGCAGAGGGGTTCTTCACTGGGATGCTAGACGCTGCCGGCTTCGAGATCTTTGAGGGGTGTCTGGCCTCACTCTGCCATAGCCACCCTCCTTTGATAAAAGCCTTTTCACCAAGGTTCTCTCACTTCTCACCTTCGACCTGGGGCCAGCCAGTCTCAGTCTGCTCCTGGCTCTCCAGCTTCTGGCCTCCAGAAAGTTCCATCTTCATGTATTGGCACCAAGTCACAACAGGTAGAATGAGCAGTGCCCTGGCTGGAGCCGGCCTGTCCCAGCTCACCAGAGCTGATTGGGGGAATTTTCAGGAATTTTGAGAGCTGGTCAACACCCTGATGATAACATGTCCATGGTGCATTTACATGGCCAATACTACCAACCAGGAGCTTTTTTTTGAGAGAGAGAGCCGATTTGTCAGCACAGCACTGGTGGTCACTGTTTCTTGCCCAGACAAATGAGACTCAGGTCTCATCACAAGACGAGTGTTGTGGATGAGGAAGGTTTTGCCTTCATGATTATGAGTCAGGAGACCTTGAGTTGGCCACCAACCAGCTGTGTGGCCTTTGGACAGTGGCTACCCCTCTCTGAGCCTCAGCTGTCTCAGCTCTAAAATGAGCCAGCCGGGGGTGAAGACCTCTAAGGTTCACTCCAGCTCTGCTCTCCTTTTATTCCAGGACTTCTGTTAGCCACAGCTGGGGTTTTAAAAAATAATTTAGCCCCATTTCTATCGGGCTTCCCTAGTGGCTCAGCTGGTAAAGAATTCACCGGTGATGCAGGAGACGCCCAGGAGATGCTCTTCCTGGGTCAGGAAGAGCACCTGGGAAGGGATAGGCTACCCACTCCAGGATTCTTGGGCTTCCCAGTGGCTCAGCTGGTAAAGAATCTGCCTGCAATGCGGGAGACGTGGGTTTGATCCCTGGGTTGGGAAGATCCCCTGGAGAAGGAAAAGGCTACCCACTCCAGTGCTCTGGCCTGGAGAATTCCACGGTCTGTATAGTCCATGGGGTCGCAAAGAGTCGGACGCAACCCAGTGACTTGCACTTTCACTTTCAATTTCTCTCGGGATCTAGAAGGCTAATTTGGCTGCTGTCTACAATAGAATCACTTAATTCCATAGGTGGAAAGGGCCTTAGACAGAGTCTCAAACTGTGCTGCCTGGAGTCCTGGGCAGCTGCCGATGGCCAGCCGGGTGGGGCTGGGAAGGGAGGAAAGTGCCTGCGCCAACAGCGGGGTGTGTACAGTAGACAAACAGGGCTGGACTCCCAGCTCCGCCACTTCCATGCCATGCACCTCCAGGTCCCCATCTTTAATGGGGTCACCGATCATTCTTGCAGATACAGCTTAGCCAGAGTCTGACACATGTACATGCTCGATGCCGGTGACTCTGTACTCACAACGGGCCCTCTCCTCTGACCTGTTTTTCATAAGAGCCTTCCGTGTGGGCTTTCATTCAGAGCAAGCAGTCTCTGGTTTAAAAAACAAATGAATAAAAAGGCTTGCAAATCCCTCAGTTATCATCAAGGAAGCCAGGGGTCTTCAATGGGAGGCTTTCCTCCCTGGAAAAGTCACCAAAAACAGGCTGTGGGGACTTCCCTGTGGTCCAGTATGCTCTGTGAGATGGTCTAGTTAAGACTCTGTGTCCAGCTGTCACAGAGCCTGAAAGGCCCTCATGCTTGAGCTTTGGGAACAAGCATTGCCCTCTTCTAGGAGTCTGCTTCAGAAATCCAGACCTTCCATGGGAGAGGGCATATTAAGTCACTAAGGGCATTTGTGAGCTCCTTTTTCTGGTGGGAAGAAACCTAGAACCACATGAGGCCCCGGGTTGCCAGGAATGTCACTGAGAAGGAGGAACAGATACAAGAGAATTAAACGTGGGGAAGACAGGTGTCATTGATGTCACCATTTTTCTGAGAGTCAAGTCTGCCTGGCACCTGGGATTAGCATCTGGGGAGCCATGTAGCATACTAGAGATGTCAGTCTTCCCTTCTCTTGGACCTGATGAATTCTAGCCTCTTTCAAGTCTAAATGGTCGTGGCATTCAAAGACCATGGAAAACCAGACCATGCTCAGAGGTGCTGCCCAGTTCTGCATCCTGGGTGTGGGGCACCCCACATCGGGTGTGGGGCACCCCTCCCACCAACCCCAGGCCAGAGCCAGTCACCTCGCTGGCCTCCTCTGACGCCATCCACTCCTCTTTCCTTCCAGCCCACGGGCATCTTCTCCATCTTCCCCAAGGCCACGAATGCCACCTTCAAAGTGCCCTGTACAACAACCACCTGGGTAAGTCCAGCAACTTCCTAAGCCCAAGGGGCACAAGAGCAAGGGGCCCAAGGCCCACTTCGAGCTCGTCCACCGCGCAGGCCCCGTGAGTACCTCCCCTGGGGGGCCACCTGCCCAGTACCTCCACCTCCCACACATGAAGTCCATCCTGCCACACCCTCCCTGAGGCTCCCTACCTTCTGCTAACATGGCCATCATCTAACAGGGTGACCAGCTGATTGATGACCTCCCACTCCTACTTCCTCCTCACTTCTCTCTCTGGGAGTTCCAAAGCAACGTAGCCAAGAAGGCCCTCAGACCTGCCAGGGCCATGCCATTGTCTATGGCCCTCCATTTGATCTTGATCAGAAATGGTAACACTTGCAGGGGATTAGGACTCTACCCTTCCAATAAACTGTGGAAAATTCTGAAAGAGATGGGAATACCAGATCCCCTGGCCTGCCTCTTGAGAAACCTGTATGCAGGTCAGGAAGCAACAGTTAGAACTGGACATGGAACAACAGACTGGTTCCAAATAGGAAAAGGAGTATGTCAAGGCTGTATATTGTCACCCTGCCATTTAACTTATATGCACAGTACATCACGAGAAATGCCAGGCTGGATGAAGCACAGCTGGAATCGAGATTGCCGGGAGAAATATCCATAACCTCAGATATGCAGATGACACCACCCTTATGGCAGAAAGTGAAGAAGAACTAAAGAGCCTCTTGATGAAAGTGAAAGAGAAGAGTGAAGGAGTTGGCTTAAAATTCAACATTCAGAAAACTAAGACCATGGCACCTGGTCCCATTACTTCATGGCAAATAGATGGGGAAACAATGGAAAACTTTATTTTTTGGGGCTCCAAAATCACTGCGGATGGTGACTGCAGCCATGAAATTAAAAGACGCCTACTCCTTGGAAGAAAAGTTATGACCAACCTAGACAGCATATTAAAAAGCAGAGACATTACTTTGCCAACAAAAGTCCGTCTGGTCAAGGCTATGGTTTTTCCAGTAGTCACGTATGGATGTGAGAGTTGGACTATAAAGAAAGCTGAGCACTGAAGAATTGATGCTTCTGAACTTTAGTGTTAGAGAAGACTCTTGAGACTTCCTTGGACTGCAAAGAGATCCAACCAGTCCATCCTAAAGGAAATCAGTCCTGAATATTCATTGGAAGGACTGATGTTGAAGCTGAAACTCCAATACTTTGGCCACCTGATGTGAAGAACTGACTCTTGAAAAGACCCTGACGCTGGGAAAGATTGAAGGCAGGAGGAGAAGGGGGTGACAGAGAATGAGATGGTTGGATGTCATCACCAACTCAATGGGCATGAGTCTGAGTAAACTCTGGGAGTTGGTGATGGACAGGGAGGCCTGGCGTGCTACAGTCCTTGGAGTCGCAAAGAGTCTGACAAGACTGAGCGACCGAACTGAACTTCCGTTGCAGGGGGCATCGGTTCAGTCCCTGGTTGAGGAACTAAGATCCCACATGCCTCGCAGCATGGCCAAAAATAAATAAATAAATAAATAAAAAGAAATAGCACTTGCAAAAAGAAGAAAACAATTCCATCAGCCCAATCAATTATTCCCCAGTTGATTGACTCGTCCCTCCGGCAGTTCACGGCCCCCGAACTAGGAAGGTGACATCGATAAAGGAGCTTTTGCACTCACGACAAGCCTAGTCCTTGGGGAGAGGGAAATTGAGTGCAGCCAGGACTCAGGTATACTTGAATAATTGGCAGGGGAGGGAAGCAGTGTGGCAGTCAATGCCAGTGCCTCCGGTTGCCGCAGCACTGGTTGATCCTCTGTGAATTTAGCTTCAGGGAAATGGCAAGCTTAGGACCGAGCTGTCAGGAAAGCTGCTGTTTGGGCATCAGAGCCAAGCTCTTATGATCTCCACAATCATGACGATGCCCATTACTGACCAAAGGGACTGTGCCGGTGCCCAGAGCGGGCTTGGGGCCGAATTGCGGTGCTGCCCCTCACCCTCTAAGATGAAATGAAGAGGGTTTCGTGTTTGTAGCAATGGGACATCCCAAGTCAAGGGGGGCCCGTGCACTTCCAAGAAGGCTCTAAGGTGGGGCCTGGAGGTGACGAATGTCATACACCACGTAGCAGAAGGAGAGCCCAAAGGTGCTGGCTTCTCATCTGCATCCCTAGGTTCTCCATGCTCAGGGGAAGGATCTGAAAGGTGCCTTCCTGTTTGCCTCTCCAGCTGGGGCCACCTGGCAAAGTGGGAACCAGACATCAGTGTATGTCCAATGACTTGGGCCCTTGGCGCTGGATGGATGGAGCCCCCCTCCCACCAGACAATGTGGCAGGGAGTGGGGGGTGGAGGGGAGCGTGCTTCTTAGCTTCTCAGCAAGGAGAGAACAGATGCCTTTGCAGGGAGTTCTTCACGTGGCTCAGGATTCCACGGGTCAAGGCCAATAGCTGAGCCTGAAGTAAGATCAGCCATCCTGGGTAGAAGGAGACCCAGGGAACGGGGAGGCTCAGAGTGACCAGCAAAGCCAGACATGCAAGAGAAGGGCACACCTGGCAGAGAGTAACTGGGGAATCCTGGTGTGTGGGCACAGCTCAGAGATGGGGTGCCCTACACAGGCAAACTGCAAATGCCCAAGACGTGGGGCTTCTGGGACATCCCAGGACTCCAGGCAAGTCATCAGGACAAAACTGAAGCCCTGGGAGACGCTGCCGAGGATCTGGCTGTGAGGTCTGAAAGGTGGCCCTGGGACTGAAACGTAACCACTGGAATCTGCCCCCCTCCAGGTGGGTTACAACATCACGGGCTGGATAGAGAAGAACAAAGACCCCCTGAATGAGTCAGCGGTGGGCTCGTTCCAAAAGTTGAGCCTGGGGATCCCGGCCCAGGCTTGGGACCAAAGAAGAGGAGTCTCCAGGTATGGCTGCCCCTTCATGTGTCCAGTCTCTCTGTGCTGATGCCCTTTAGTGACCAGGAGAAGAATAAAGAAGAAAACCAAACTCTCATATTCAATTATTGTTGAATAAATGAACAAATAGTGGATGAATGAATAACAAGTTGCTTGAGCTTGTCTATGGATGCCAGAGCAATAAAGAGATGCAGAAGCATCCTGGGAGCTTCCATCAGCCGACTCGATCACGGGGCGCATACCACCGCTAAGGGGAGCAATATTGCTCAGGAGAAGTGGACACCCAAATGCACTGTACTTATTTCCTGCTTCCCGCTCTCCTGTCTGAGCCAAATGTCAAGCCCAGCCCTGCGTCCTACCCTGCTGAGGTCTGTGGCCCCAGGGGAACACCCAACAGGGCCACTACTCAGAGGGACAAGAACTGCAAATATTCTTGGGCTCGGAGGTGTGCTCGCCACCAACACGCAGTTCCTTTGGATGGTCTGTGGGCTCCTCTCCCCAGGCAGCGGCAGCAGCAAGCCCCACATCTCGGGCATTTGCAGTTTGCCTGTATAGGGCACCCCATCTCACACAGGGCCACAGAGCCTCCAGGGCGTGCAACACTCCTGTGAGTTATGCCACGTCAGCCCATTCACCCTGTCCCTGGTAGATCTCATTTACCTGGTGTAGGGGGTTCCCCTCAGCCAGTCCCCAGACAAGCCTTTTCAAAAGCAGGGAACACACATCCTTGACACAGAGCCTGCCCCTCTGCTGGCCACTGACATGAAGCAAGCTTCTCTCTCTTTCTGAGCTGGAAGCAAGAAGCAGAAATGAGGGTCCTCCTTCATGACTGTCCCCAGCTACTACAGGGCAGGTAGGTAGGTGCTGCCCCGAGGCCGCCTGGTGGCCAGCACCCCCAACTCTCCCTTTCACTGGAGACGTGGTCTGGCTGCCGATTTGCAGCTCAGGATAGGATGAGCCCACGTCTATGCCTTTGGTCGCCTCTTTCACTCAAGGGGTCCGTTTCCTTCTGCAGAGGGCTCAAAACCTCAGAGCACAGGGCAGGAAAATCCCTTAGAGACGGTCCAGTCCAACTGCACTGTTTCGGACTGAAAACCCAGGGGATGATGGGACTTGGCCAACATAACAGGTGGAAATATCAGTGCCTAAGGTCTGTACCAGTGGGTCTTCAGGGCTGGTCACAGTTCCACAAAGTTTGGGCATTACTGGAAATATGTTCCAAAGTGCAGAAAAGCAGCCAATGGGGAGATGTTGCACATAGAATGGTTTCAGTACTTTACAGGGATCTGGCTTTCCTAAGGCAGAATGGGCCACCCCACTGTACCCTTAGTGGAAGAGGAGGGTTCACTAGGGAGGTTTAAAATGGGGAGGGATTTGTCCACACAGGCATCACGATTCCTTCTAGAAGCGAGATTCTACAGTGAGCCGGCACTGAATTCAGACGATCCCTCTTCTTGTAAAACCTGTCACTCTGGGCAAGTCCCTGGACCTCAGAGAGCACTGCTGTCTAACAGAACTTTCTGCAATGGTGGAATGTTCTCTTCTGTCCAAAAGGCTGCCGCTGCCCAACATGCTGTCCACTACGATAGCCACCAACCACACGCGGCTCGGGAGTACCTGAGAAGTGGCTGCTGTGACCAAAGAACTGAATTGTAATCGTAGTTAAATTAATCACACTCTAAACAAATACCTCTTCTGAGCACAGGTGCCCTGTCACACCAACACGGATCTAACGTTTCCTTTCTCTGCACCCCTAGGAGCAGTGGAACGAGCCGATGACCACCCTGCATGGCACCTCCCCCCATTCTGTCTGCTGTATCGTCCCCTATGAGTTCAAGAAATCAGGTACCTCATAGGAATATGCCTCCTAGCTGGAAGCTTTCAGGATGTGTGAAGTTGGGGCTCACTCCACATTAAGTCCACTTGTAATCACTGGGGTTGACTGGGGCAGAACAGGGCATTGAGAGAACCCCCAACAATGGGTCATCCAAAGATCACGTTCTAGCTGCTACTTTGTGTAGCAGAGTGCGGCTGGTCTAGCCAGAGTCACACTCAGGAGAGCCTTTGGTCCTTGGCTGAATTGTGGGGGACCTGGGACCCCCCTTGGCAGTGACAGGAGGAGATGAGGACATGAATATGCAGGTCAGTGTCCTTGAGCGACAAGGGGTGGCCTCGGATACCCCAGGGTAGTAACTCCCTGTCCTGTTCCTCCCTCTTGGCAGGCGCGAAGGACGCCCACCTGATCATGCACCAGCTGGCTTGCAACGGAATCTTGGAAGGCCTCCGAATCTGTAGGAAGGGCTTCCCAAACAGGCTGCAGTACCCAGAGTTCACACAGAGGTGAGCAGTGTCTTCCTGATACCTTGAGCACAGTTCTCCGTGTCCGCAGCTGGCTCCTGATGAACACAGTCCCACTGGGGCAGGCACTGTGGGCACCCGATGGACAGTGGCTTGTTCTCACTACTTCTGTACACAGTGACACAACTTTCAGTGGCCAGCACCTGCGTTTCTTTGCCTGGGGGCGCTCTCTCTGGCTGCGAAAGTTGCTTTGCTCTCGGCAGGCTGAAATGATCAGCAATTAATGACCCCCACCCCGGCCCAGGAGCAGCTCTCAACCAATAGGACTAAGGCCAGTTGGCATGTAAATACTTCAGCTCCCCAGCCCTGGTGATGGGCTAACTCTGAGGCATCCTCTACACTGGCTGTCAGACAGCTGTGTGCTGGTAAATGTTTAACAACAGGGCTCCAAGTTAAAATTTAAAAGAAAAAAAAAGAAGCCCTGATTTTTAGTATCTACTGATTTCTATGGTATAAATACTCCCACCATGTGGTAATTTCAAGCTACTAATGTGACATCAGTGTATGCGGGGTTGGTAAGAGACGCACAGAGGCTCTTGTGAGCTAGGGGGAGCTGGTCCCGCACACCAGGGTCCCCCAGTAGCATGAAGCCCCAGACGCCTGTGGTGATAACTCACTTGATAGCATGCTTTTTGCTGGCTTCCCTGCCCCACTCCCCAGCTCTGCCACCTCTCAGATAAACTACTTGCACTTGAATCCTGGTCTCAAGTTCCGTTTCCGGGGGAGCCCAAACTGAGACCTCCACCTTAGGGGTTCTTTTACTTTCTAACTGCTAGAACACATGGTCACAGATGATGGTGCGGAAGGGTCACTAGAGGTCATCCTGTCCGAGCCCTCTGAAGCCCCTAACCGAGGAACGACTAAAGGGGGCTGCTGGCAGGTCAGGAAAAGGAGTGGTTCTCCTACGTCTGGAAGAAAAGATCAGGAAGGAAGGGTTTTGGTGCCTTCCTGTAAGCCCCCTCCCTCTGCCTGCCATGGGCCTCTGCAAACCAAGCCTAACACCTGACTCAAAGGCCATCTCAGACGGACGGTGACCATGAGGCCAGAATTTCTGGGCTGCCAGCTTGGGGAGGATGGGGACTGTTTTCGTCTCTCCCAACAGGTACCAAGTGCTGAACCCCAGCGTGATTCCTCAGGGGTTCGTGAACAACAGGAAGGCCTCAGAGCTGCTCCTGGGGTCCATCAACCTGGATGTCAATGAATACAAGATCGGACACACCAAGGTAGGGTCTTCCCCCTCAGCCTGTCCCAGGAAGGTTGGTGTCAACATGCGAATTCCAGCTCAGCTGTGGACAAGTTGGGTCAAACTGCTGAGAGCTTCTGTTTCCTCTTCCGAAAAATTGGGGCTGTTAAAGCCAATCTTACAGGATTGGGAGTAGCACGTGTGAGAACTCAGCTCAGACAGAGCGGTGTTCAGTGAACAGGAGAACTTTTCTTAGGACTGCATGGGCCCCAGATTTCTGAGAATAAAAGGAGCCAACCTGAATCAAGGTCCTGGATTGGACCAGGGCACTATGGTACGTGTACGGGCGAGGTCTGGGGGTGAAGCGCCCAAGCCCAGCCCACCCCCACCGCGAGCTCTGGCCCTGAGCTGGCAGGTGAGTTGGGGTTGACTCAGACTGAGCGAATGCCCGACCCTGACTCATGGGGCCTGCGTCTGCTCCACTTCCTGGCCCTGCAGAATCCTGTCGGGATTGGAAGGGCAAGGCTGAGGGTGGGAGGTGTCCATCGACAGCTGCACAACCAGCCTGCACCCCAACGTGACAGCCAGGACGATGTGGGAAGGGCACTGGCTTTGCATCAGGCTCAGCGCGGGCTTCCAAGCAGCCCTGAGTGGGTCCCCAGCCCGTCCAGGCCTCATGGGGGAGCAGGCAGGTGCAGCTTCTCTGCTGGCCTGGTGTGGCTGGAAGTCCGGGAAGTTCCAGGCTGCACGTGCGTCCAACACATACTGAGCACCTCCCGTGTGCCAGGCATGGTTGCGGGCCTAGGGATACGCAGGTGGACAGAACAGAGAGCCCCTGCTTTCCTGCAGCTTGCTCTGTAGCCACCGGCGTTAGCGGGATTGTAACGCCGCTCTCAAATCTGCCAGCAGTCAGCTTTGGCCTCCTGCACCATTGAGCTAAACTGACTTATGGGAAGTTGGTCACTGAACTACTGAATACCTGAGCCAGAAAGAACCTTGGAGTCTAGCTCCTTCCTCTACCCCACCTCTGATGGATGGGAAACAGGAAAGCCTGGAGAAGGTGTGGAGGTCATGTGCCCAATTTCACAGAACTAGGGGGGCCAGAGCAGGCCTCAGGCCCCCCAGCTGCAGGTCCTGTGATCAGGCAGGCCGGGGCTGACATCGCCTGTGTCTGACACAGCTGTCTCTGGGCAGGCAGACTGCACCTTGCTTAGTCCAAGGGTTGCACTGGGCACCTCGGGTCCAGGTAAAGGCCTGGGGCTGCTGGGGACAGCTCTGCTCCCTGGGGGCCAGGCCAGCTCTGGCGGCAGGGGCAGAACAAGGGACAGAATGACTCTGCCTGTATCGGTGTCCCCGCCTGTGACTTTGGCTCATGTGGGCTCTGCCCTGCCAGCCACATGCTCACCTCACTGCTCCTCAGAGACCAAACCTCAACCACAAGTAACTTGGAAATATCAAGCCCAATGTTTCTACCCCATGATGGCTACTCTCTGGGGTTTTGGTGGAAAGAGGGCAGGGGGAAGAAGCATCCTTTTCTACCTTTTCCCTCCTAGTATCCAAGCAACCACATAGAGGATTCATCTAAGGGGGCTCCAACCCCATATCTGAGCAACCATGACTGTCCCAAGCCTGCTTTGTGAGGTAGTAAAGAAGAATGGGTGCTTTTGAATTGTGGGGCTGGAGAAGACTCTTGAGAGTCCCTTGAACAGCAAGGAGATCAAACCAGTCCATCCTAAAAGAAATTAGTCCTGAATATTCATTGGAAGGATTGATGCTACACCTCCAATACTTTGGCCACCTGATGCTAAGAGCCGACTCACTGGAAAAGACCCTGATGCTGGGAAAGATTGAAGGCGGGAGGAGAAGGGGATGACAGAGGATGGGATAGCTGGATGGCATCACCGACTCGATGGACACGAGTCTGAGCAAGCTCCGGGAGTTGGTGATGGACAGGGAGGCCTGGCGTGCTGCAGTCCATGGGGTCGCAAAGAGTCGGACCCGACTGAGTGAGTGAACAAAGAAGGAAGGCGGCTTGGCGTCCTACTGCCGAGCAGTCGCCTATAGCAGCGGGGATCCTAACAGCCTGTCACATTGTACTCAGAGCTCACAGTCTGCAGAAGTGCTTCCCTCCTGTTATTCCATTTGTATAGTAACCCTCTAGGGGAGGGATCAACACCCCAACTTCCCAGATGAGGCACTGAGGCCCAGAGATGTGAGGAGCGTGTCCGAGGTGACCCAGTTAGTAAGTGCCAGGCCAGGCTGGAGCCCGTAGGAAGGTCCACAAGGAGAAGAGGAAATGGACATGGGGGCCGGCATGCCCCGCTGGGCAGGTTTCCAGGCCGACGCCAGCTGTTTCCCAAGGGCCTCAGACGTCGGCACCAGGGTCTCCAGACGCTGAAGGACCCTTCTGAAATATCGTTCTTTGCTCTTGAACTGCCACCCCACCCCCACCCCCGAAGCCTCTGCCACTGGTGAGCTGGGCTGTTCTCAGATCACTGCGTCTTTCCCCCAGGGGTTCTTCCAAGCAGGCATCCTGGCCAGGCTCGAGGACACGCGGGACGAACGCCCCACCAAGGCCATGACCACAGCGCAGCACCGGCTCCGCGGTTTCCTCGTGAGGGTCGAATTCCAGAAGATGCTGGACAAAGGTGGCACCAAGGGAGTGGGGCCACTGAAGCCTCAGCAGTCACATGGCGCAGCTGGGACCCCCGCCCACACAGGGCGGTTGGCCCCACCAGTGACACCGGGCAGCGTCTCTGCTGGCCCGAAGAACCGTCCGCAGAAACTTGTCTTCCCGCAGTTCTGGAGCTCAGGGGCCTGAAATGAAGGTCTTGGCAGGCAGGCTCCTCCAAGCCCTGCAGAGGAGCCTCTCCTGCCTCTTGCAGTCCTGGGGGCCCAGGCCCCCCTTGGCCCGTGGCTGCCCCACTCCAGTCTCTGCCTCAGTCCTCACAGGGCCTGTCCTCACACGTCTCCCTTCTTTCTCTAAGGATGTCGGTCCTCTGAGGCTAGCCGCCCCCCACTCCAGGATGGGGGCTTCCCAGGTGGCACCAGTGGTAAAGAACCCGTCTGCCAAAGCAAGAGATGTAAGAGACGCAGTTTCAATCCCTGGGTCAGGAAGATCCCCTGGAGGAGGAAATGGCAACCCACTCCAGTGTTCTTGCCTGGAGAATCCCATGGACTGAGGAGCCTGGAGGGCTAGAGTCCACGGGGTCGCACAGAGTTGGACGCGGCTGAAACGCTGTGCGCACACACACACGCACTCCAGTCTGACCTCACCTTAACCTCAGTCATTCCATCCGCAAAGACTCTATTTCCGAATATGGTCACAGTCACAGGTTCTGGGAGGCAGGACTCCAGCGTGTCACACAGTTCAACACCTGACAGGGACCACCTAACACAAACCCTTCTCTTTACAATCGACAAGTCACTCTCACAGCCTTCTCCTTACTTGATCCAGATGATGACGCCGAGAGAGGGCTGTGGCAGCACCAGCAACCCCATTTTACAGATGTGGAAACTGAGATCAGAGGGTGGTTAAGGTACTGGGCCAGACAGAGTCACAATCAGAACCCAAAAGTCTTCGTTCCAAATCCCCGCCCTCAGAATCGTGTTTTTCAGTCATCTCCCTAAAATGGTAATCTGAAAAACGCACTGGCAGCCCTGTGGAGGACTCTGGTCCTTCGTGGTCACAGTATAAGTAATAAAAACAGTAGTGAAGAAGTAATGAAGTCCAGAAAGCCACCAGCAGGCCCCCTGTGACCCAGCCAAAGGCAGGGACACAAGTCAGGGGCCAAGTGGTGGGACTCAGTGTCCAGAAGCCCCCCACTAGATGACAGTTGAAAGAAGCTGTTAGGGGCCAGGAGGGCTGATTCCAGAGACTGCAGACGATCGGATCTGAAGCCTAAATGGATTTCCGGTGAGGGAGTGGAAGGAGAGGCAATGCAGGAGGAAAAGAGCTCAGCCCTAAGCTGTGTGACAGGAGCTGGATCCACTGGGGAGGCCAGTGCCCTATCACCTCCCCCCGCAATGCCTGCATTTTAACCCCTGCAGCCCTAGATTCTTTCTTGCAGAATGCGCCTGAAGGTCATCCAGAGGAACACAAGCAAGTTCCTGCAGCTGCGCTCCTAGGGCTGGTGGAAGCTCTACATCAAGGTGAAGGCCTCGGGCCTTGGTTCCGGGCACAGGGGCCTCTGGGGGTGGGAAGCCTCTTAGGGAGCTGCAGGGATGGTTTGGAAATGAGGGCGCCTTGGAGGAAGAGTGCAGCCTCCTTTCAGACAGGGGTGGATTCCCCCTTGAAAAAACTGATGGTGTGTCCTCCCAACTTTTAACTTATCCCTCAAAATAAAACCCTCTGAGGATGCAGAGAGTGCCCCCCAAATGTGGGCCTCGTGCTCAGTGCCTCAGCCCCTGGCATGCTGAAGCCCCTTCAATCCCTTCAGTGACGCCTTCGGCTTTAGGAAACAGTGGAATCCCGTCTCTCCTTTCCCAGGCTGCTCTGAGGCAGTGAGGGTGAGTGAGTCAGCAGGGTGGTGGGGCTGCAAGTGCCCAAGCAACCAGGCCACTCTCAACCAATGCAGGAGTCCTCAAGCCGCCTACTACATGCGGGTCAGGTCATGTTGTGGCCTGGCATCCCGCCTAGGGCCCCCCGTTATGAGGAAGCACACCACTGGACACTGGGGTCAGGGCTGCTGCATTCAGGAGGCCGGAGGACAGGGTTGTCTTGAGGGGTGGGGTGTTCTTGGCAGCTACGTGGAAGGGTGGACAGGCCACGGGTCATCTCTGGGGGTCCTCAGCCCCCCACAGCTCACGCAGAAGCTTCTTTCTCCTTCCTGTAGGAAAGGACTTTCTAACGATCGGTGCTGACCACAAGTATAAAGGTGGGGGGAGTGGGGGGGCGGGGCGTGAATAGTAAATTCTGCGTGGCCAGAGGCAGCCACGCACAAGCCAGCCTGCTGGAGGGCTTGAGACTGCAGAGGGAGCTGCATAAGAATTTCTCAAATTTGGATATCATGGTACTCTCCCTGCCTGTTCTATGTCTGACCTTCTTTCCTTAAATCAACTCCTTTTCACTTTGAAATTTTTACTTTAAATTTTTATTCATTTATTTATTTTATTTTATTTTATTCACATCCTTACCTGTCTCATCCCAAGCAGGTTGTCCATAAAAACTGAAGATTTAGGAACTTGCCTGGTGGTCCAGTGGTTAAAACTCCGTGCTCCGGATACAGGGGGCCCAGGTTCAATCTCTGGTCGAGGAACTAAGATCTTCACATGCCTTGCATGCATGGCCTAAAACAAAACAAAACAAAAAAACCCCTGTAGATTTGACAAGAAAGGAGGGTTGCCTTCCAAGAAGCCATGTCCATCCAGGCCATGGGGAATTCCCAGTCTTACCTTTCCTTCATTGCCACGTCACCCTTGACCCAGCTACCAAAAATCTCCATCAGATTCCAGTTTGCCCACAGCAGCCCGCTAGGCACACACACATACAGTACGTGCTGGGTCTGGGGGATTATCCAGACATGGGGGGTGGTCACGAGATGGTGGGAGGAGCGCCCCTGGCTCCCCTGAGGACCTGGGGAACTTGCCCTCTTTTCTCTGACTTCTTTTCCTCGCCCATCAAGTGCAAACACAGTAGGGAGAACAAACGACCTAGTTTCCGTGGGAAGCCAGACTCCCAGCACAGTGAGGGGGTTCACTGCCGTGACCCTGCTGGTTTACAGAGGTCCTTCTCTGATTTGACCTTCACAAGCACTCTTGAGACACCCAGTTCTCATGTGTATCTTCAGGGTAGAAAAGTCCACTTGACTGAACTTTGGAGACTTGATCACGGTCCCGAGGCTATCAGTAGAAGACCCTTGACTGGGGGAGGGGCGGTGCCCGGTGCCATCCCGACCCTCCCTGCTGTCATGGCCGTGTCTCCTTGAGCAGCATGGTGTCAGCGCTTGCATCATCCGTCCGCTTTCCCTAAGCTGTCTCTAACATTGCTTCCCCCTCTCCACAGTCCGGAGACGTTGCTCTAGCCGGGACCCTCATTCGATGTTTGGGAGGCTGAGACCGAGTGAGACCACAGGGACAAGAGGATCTTCCACTTACAGAAGCACCTTCGTGATGACCCTTTCCCTTATTTTGCAAAGAACTGAGTTTCAGTAAATTTATACCACAAACCAAAAGTCATCTAGCTGGTCTGGTCTTCTACCTACATGGCCACTGACCTCATCTCGGGGAGACCCCCGGGGGCACCCCCACTTACTGCCTGTGTGCCTTCTGACAACTCCACCCCCTCTGCCTGTCGGTTCTCTCAGCGCCTGCCTGGCCTGCTTCTCAGCATTGTTAAAAGGAGGAACTGTGGACGACAGAACTGGATTGTTAACACAAAAGTGCTAAACCAGTTCTGGGAGTTATTTGGGTGGAGAGGCCCCTCTCCGTGGGTGGATGGAAGCACGGTCACTCCTGGGGTCAGCGGACCAGATGGCAGAGCCTGGACTTCTCCTAGACCACTCTCCTAACACCTCGAGGAGCATCTGATCACCTGGGATCTTGTTAAGATGCAGATTCAGATGAACAGGTGACAGGTGTGGCCTGAGATGTCGCATCCTAACCGGCTTGCTGGTGATGCTGCTGCGGCTGGTCCAGGGACCGCACTCCTGGACAACATTTGGTCCCGCACATTGGCAAGGAGCTTGGAGATGGCCCGGCCCCCCGTCCAACCCCCAGGACACGTTTGCTTGGGGCCCACCAGCCCAGGCCTGTTTGCAGTCGTTGTCCCCTGCAGGTGCTGGGACCCTGCCTCTGACCAACGCTGTTTCCTCCACCAGGAGCAAGAGAACCTGATGGTCGTGGAGGAGCGCCTGACCCCAATGACGAAGGCCAAGACAGGGCTGGAGAGCCAGATCTCCAACACGCGAGAGCGGCTGGAGGAGGAGGAGGGCCTGTCAGCCTCATCGAGCGCTGACAAGCGCAAGCTGGAGGGGGAGCTGAGCAACCTCAGGCAGGACCTGGAGGGCCTGGGAGACCATGCTGGCCAAGACAGAGAAGGAGAAGCAGGTGGGGAGGCCCCAGGCCTGACTCTAGTCCTCCCAGGGCCAGGGAACCCCTAGTCAGCTCACCCTGCAGGAGCCATACCCAGAACCGCCCAGCAGTGCTGCCCCAGACCGAGCTGCCAGCCACATGCAGCTGTTTTAACTTAATTCAGCACAATTTCAGAGGAGGCTCCTCAGTCAACCTGGCTGCATTTCGAGGGCTCAGTAGCCATGCACGGCACTTGCTACGACGTCAGACGGAGCAGCTGACTCGGGGCCGAGGGCTGCTCCCCTCATGGGGACACCTGGGCCTGGCTGGGTCTCCTCGTGCCTGGGTTCCTGGGTGTCTGCCTGACCTGCTGCCCATTCAGCCTCAGCATCCTTGGGGCCCCTCATGGAACACCCCGCTGCACCACCAACCATATCTGCACCCCTCTTCCCAGAAGAAGCAACCCTGTTGTAAGGTGGAGTCACCTTTACCTGCTCAGTTTCTGCCCAAACAAGCAGTTGCTGCCCCTGCAGCGGCTCCCCAGCTCCTGGTACTGGCTGGCTGACCCTCAGCCCCAGGCCCCCTTCCAATCTCACATGGGTGGGACCCCCCAGCAGGGGAGGGTGGACCGGGGTGTCTCCAGCACTGAGGTGCACACGAGCCACCAGGACCTCAATAAGACACAGACTCTGGGCAGGCAGGTCTGGTGGGGTCAAGGGGCTGTGTTCCCAACAGTCCCGGGCTATGCCACGGCTGCTGTCCGAGGACCAGGCGTTGAGTAGCCAAGGCCTGATGGTGTCCTCGCTGCCCCCTCACCCCGAGATCCTGACTTGGTTGGGCACTGGCATCTCCCAGGCCCCCAGGTGGTTCTGGGGTGCAGCCATGCTGAGGACCCTCTTTGGGAGCATGCACCCCCTCCCCCCTGCCCCCAAAGATATTCCCAGCCTTAAAGTCCCCCACCCCACCTCCAGGCCCTGGATCACAAAGTCTGTTCGCTGACGGGGGACCTCTCCCTTCAAGAAGACTCCATCGCCAAGCTCTGGAAGGAGAGGAGGGAGCTGGAGGAGCTGCCTCAGGTAGGTATTGCCTGCCTCTCCCCTTGAAGTGGGAGTTGGGAGACAGGAGACCCCTGTCAAACCCCAGCTTTGCCACCCCTCAGCTGGGGCCCCTGGGAAGTCACCGAGTCTCCCTGAATCAAGGTGCCTTCGTCCATCGAGTGGGCACGGTCACTGGCGGCCTCCCTTCCAGGTCTGCTGTAGTGGGGTGATTGTGTCATTTATCACCCAAACTAGGACAGGTGCAGAGTGAAAGGGGGCAGGTGTGGGCCAGAATGGTCCAGGCACCAGGGAGGGATGCTCCCGGCGTCGCAGGGGCGAAGCGCACCCGTGGAAGTGTCCTGGAGTTCTGAAGCCCCAGCAAACCTTGATTCACCGCAGCAACAGAAGGGAGCTCTTGAGATCACAGGGCTCCGAGCGCAGAGCCAGCTCTGACCACCCGCCAGTGCCGACGGCGGCACGGAACACCGCCTAGCCCAGACCAGGCCCCAGAGCAAGCCGAAGCCCGGAACCAGATTCAGTGGACCCGCATGCCTGTCGCTGACATCATGGATCTACGTGTGTCCCCAGAGCGCCTCTCTCTGCTGCCCCCAGCAACACCTCCCCTTAGACTGACTCTCCATCACATCAAACCCAGAGCCCCCTTTTATAACAAACACGCTCAGTTCTCATTATTCAAGGTGATGAAGTCACTGGATTAGCAAACCCTGAACCTCTGCTCTCAGGGAAATACAGGGTTCAGTTCAGTTCAGTCCAGTCGCTCAGTCGTGTCCGACTCTTTGCGACCCCATGAATTGCAGCACGCCAGGCCTCCCTGTCCATCACCAACTCCTGGAGTTCACTCAGACTCGCATCCATCGAGTCAGTGATGCCATCCAGCCATCTCATCCTCTGTCGTCCCCTTCTCCTCCTGCCCCCAATCCCTCCCAGCATCAGAGTCTTTTCCAATGAGTCATCTTCGCATGAGGTGGCCAAAGTACTGGAGCTTCAGCTTTAGCATCATTCCTTCCAAAGAAATCCTGGGGCTGATCTCCTTTAGGATGGACTGGTTGGATCTCCTTGCAGTCCAAGGGACTCTCAAGAGTCTTCTCCAACACCACAGTTCAAAAGCAGCAACTCTTTGGCACTCAGCTTTCTTCACAGTCCAACTCTCACATCCATACATGACCACTGAAAAAACCATAACCTTGACTAGACGGACCTTAGTTGGCAAAGTAATGTCTCTGCTTTTGAATATGCTATCTAGGTTGGTCATAACTTTTCTTCCAAGGAGTAAGCGTCTTTTAATTTCATGGCTGTAGTCACCATCTGCAGTGATTTTGGAGCCCCAAAAAATAAAGTCTGACACTGTTTCCATCCCATCTATTTGCCATGAAGTGATGGGACCAGATGCCATGATCTTCATTTTCTGAATGCTGAGCTATAAGCCAGCTTTTTCACTCTCCTCTTTCACTTTCATCAAGAGGCTCTTTAGTTCCTCTTCACTTTCTGCCATAAGGGTGGTGTCATCTGCATATCTGAGGTTGCTGATATTTCTCCTGGCAATCTTGACTCTAGCTCGTGCTTCCTCCAGCCCAGAGTTTAGGTTCCTGCAAACCTTTGGTCACAGCGTTTTTCTCAACCCATCGATAAATCATACATGGTTTCGATTTATACATTATCTTGTTTTATGTGTGTTTCTGTTGAAAAACACACAATATTTAATACATATTGTTGATTCCTTGACATTGAACTCACGGTCAACAGTCACTGTATCTCAGGCCTGAACAAAGCTCATCCAACACACAGATTTTCTCTGCAAAGCACTTTAGAGCCTTCTTGCGTCAGCAACACCAGGCAGCATGGTGGCACTGTGCTTGGTGGCATCATAAGCAATTAAATCGCCAAAAAGAAAAGCACCAATGTAAAAAAACCTGGCACTAAACAGACCAGGAGAAGGACACTTGTTTGCAGTAGGAGCTGAACCGAGATGAAAGAGCATCATTTATCCAACCTCAGCTGGGAAAAATGTGCTCCTCAGGCAACTTGACATTTTCGCTGTTCTGCGTGTCCATGAATGACCACAAAAGCACCATGAGTATTGATTTGGGGATTACAAATAAACTTTAGTGAGCAGGTAAATTGGCAAATAGATTACTCACAGACAATGAGGATCGACTGTATTTGGAAGGCACTCTTACCATCCCGAATTGAAGACAACGATAATGTAACTAATACATAGCTTCAGGAAAATCAATTGGGTGCCCTTCCATATAAATGGAGAAATGAGTGACATTAGTTCATAATAAATAATGAGGCTGTCAAACTGCAAATGCTCAGGCGGATCTGAGAGTGCTGCCTGCCCGAGCCCATCTATGACGGCTACAGATGGGCACTGGAGGGGGTGCTGGTGACTCAAGTAGCCAAGTGTGGGTGCTGCCAGTGATGAGATTTTACGAAACAGAGAATAATTCTCAGGGAAGTTTCAATAACAAGTAAATCCTCTCTCAGTTTTCACGGTAGATCATTCTTTTAAAATGTAGTGTATGCTAAATGAAAAATGTTTTTTTTTTTTTAGTTAAATGTGCAGAGGTGCTGAGTTCTAGGTTCAGAAAAGCATAAATAGTTGTTTACTTACATGAATGCCTGGCTGGACTGCAGAATTATTCTTCAAGACCTATTGTCCAGAGCAAAACCAGACATCCAGTATCTCTGGAAACACCCAACATAGTAAGGACCCCAAGTGTTGTGACAGCCAGAAGCCACACCCCTGCAGATTTCCTATGTGCTCCTTGGAGAACCAGAGCCCCCAGCTGCCCCTGGGGTCCACCTGCGGCTGACTGGAGATCCATCTGCCCTGGGCTCACATGTCTCTCAGGAGCAGGTGCTCTGTAACGGAGTTGATGATCACTCACATCATCAACTTGGCCCTGAAGTGATGGCAGAGAACCAGCTCTGTTCAGCTGCTCCGACCCACCTCGTGGGACACACACGTCTATCTTTCCAGGAAACCCTTGACAACCTGGGCTAAGGAGGACAAGGTGAACCACCTGACCAAGACCAACAGCAAGCTCAGCAGCCAGATCCACAAGGCAATGCCCTGTCTCTGGGCCTGATTCTACACCCTGATGGCTGGGTCTGTCCATTCTGGGAACTAGAAAGCAAGGCGCTTTCTGATGCCACAGCTAAGGAACCTGGCCCAGTCTGGTTCTTTACTGCAATCTGGCCTCATACACCCCCCTCCCCCGCCACACACACAACTCTGCTTTCTCTTGCATTTTTTGTCTCCGCAGCCGGAGGATAACTGGAAACAGAAAAAGAAAATTTGGGTGGAAGTGGAAGAGGCTCTCCAGAAAGCTGAGAGTGACCTGAAGATTACCACCAACCATCTCAATGAGATAGAGCGGTCCAAGCTAGATCTCCAGGAGGTGGTGAAAAAGTACGCACTCTTTCATCTCGCCTGCAGCAGTGTTAGCAACACCGAGCACTTCCTGGACAGCCTGTGCTCAGGGCTTTGTACTAAACGTACTTCCCCAGCACCCACTCTGTGCCAGGCACTGTGCCTGGCACGGAGGATTAGGGAGGAACGAGTACTCAGGGAGCTCCCAGCCTCACACAGGGCCATGGACACTGGACAAGAGGCTGATAGTAAGCAAAGCAGCCACCCCAGAGGGAGGGAGTCTGCGCAGAAGCCTACGAGCTGAGTTGTCCATGATCACGAGGAGTGGAGGGGGTATGTTATCAGCGTCTCCCTGGGAATAACGCAGAGGACAGGTGGGGTGAGAAAAGCTGGCAGCAAGAAGACAACTGGGAAGCTACTGCAACAGTCCAAGCATAAACCAGAACCGAGTCAGAGGCCAAGGGGAAGGGAGAGGAGGAGGCAGGTAAGGAGGGCCGTTGTGGGGCAGAAGCTGCACTCTGTGTCTTTGAAGCACATTCTGCCTAAGGCAGGTCTAAAGTGCCACTGGCTGCCCCGAGGGCGTGTGCAGCGAAATCCACCTCTCAGCACGCATCAGGGATCTCAGGAGGCACACCAGAAGGTGCGGGAGACACTGACCCATCCTCCCCATCCGTCTGCTTGGTCCCTGGCCTCTTAGTTCTCACACGTGGCTCCTGACACGTGGGACTCACGCATCAGGAGGAGACAGCCTTTTGCGGCAAGTTTTGGAAGGAACGTTTTCCCTAAAAAGGACAAGTGTTTCGTGTGATTCTGGGGTCTATAGACTGTAAGCTGCACCAGAGCAGTGAGTTCTGTCCGTTTTGTTCACTGACGAGTCCCTGGAATCCCAGGCGATGTCTGGCACCAGGAGGGACTCAGTAAGTAAGAAACAAAATAATAAGTGCACGAGTGAGTGAATGAATGGGCGGGTCCGTGAGAAGCCAGTGGAGCAGAGTCTAGGGCTGGGGGGCGACTCATCTGTAGGGTGAGAAGGCCAGGGGTCGGGGTGAGGGGGTCTCAGCAGGGTCAAGGTCTCCCCCAGCTCCACTCCCATGCCAGCTCACTAGCCCAGCCTCAGAGCTTTTCCTCAGGAGGGCAAACCTCCTCCGGCAGGAGGGATATGGAAATCGACTCTCTCGACTCAAGGAGAAGACGAGCAGTCTCTGAATTCCACACTGCAGAGGAAACTGAAGGAACACCAGGTCTGTCCATCCGGGGCGGAGGAGACCCGGCTCCCCTCCTGAAATGCACTGGCCTGGGCCTCAGCCTCCGCCTGCTGACCAGCCACTACCACAGCCTTTGGAGACTGACTCACGTCCGCCTCACGCCGGCTTCAGTTCCAAGTCCTCACGGTGGCCACAGGGCCCTCCACGAACTAGCCCTGCTCCCTCCCTAGCTGGTCACCCGCTGTCCCCCCACCAGTCTGTCCAGGCCAGTAGGCCGGCCCCCTGGCGGTACTGTGCACGCCCCAGCCTCCCTCCTGCCTCCCATCGCGCACTCTCTGGGCCCTGCTTCCTTCTGCTTTTGACAGCGTCCCATATAGGCTAAGCTGCCATCCCTCATTTCCATCCTACAAGGCCAATGGGTAGGTCTCTAACCTCACCCCGGAGAGAGAAATTGCTTTGTTTGCTAATTTGCCTACTAGGCGTGAATCGAGGAGCTGCAGCAAGAGCTGGAGGCTGAGAGGGCAATGAGCCGAGGTGAGTGAAACACGTCCACTCTTCCTGGAGTCAAAAGACCCAGGGAAGCCACAGTCCAACCAGGCGTAGAAACTCCACCGGAAGCCAACAGAGAGGAGGACAAGGTTCCAGCTGGAAAGGCCTTGTTAGTTTCTTGAGTGCCTCCTGTGGGCCCAGCCCTGTGCTACACATGCACACTGATGAAGACGAAAGATACACAGATGCTATCCGTGCTGCTGTCCAAGCGGAGGCGGCAGCTGTATCCTGGGCGCCTGAAGACAGGCCGAGGTGGGGAGGAGGTTCCAGGCAAAGGGGATCGGATAGCACCTGTGTGCGCAGGCACAGAGGTGTGAAGGGGAGAGGCAGGAGTGGAGGGAGGCTTGTGGGGAGGGATCCTACAGGGAGATGAATCCAGATACACACTCCAGCTTCAGCCCTGTGTGGCTAGGGGGCAGGATAGGCACTAAGGCCCCCTAGACAGCTCCCTTTGCTGAGCGTGGGGGGGCGGAGGACAGACCCCCTGCAAGCGCAGGCCCCTGACCCTACAGATGCCACTCGGTCATCCCAGTCTTTACTAAAGGAAACGGGGGCTCTTGGACAGTCAGGGTCAGAGTCAGTCACCTCCCCCGGGGTAGAAACAACACAGAAACCTGTCCCGAGACCCGGAAGGCTCAAGAAGCAGGCTGGAAGAGGCTTGGGGGAACCACATCTGCTCAAGCACCATCCTTGGGGGGCCAGGACCCCCGAATCCTGCCCACCTACTGGACGACGAGCAAGGGGATAAAGACCAGTTAGTTCTTGCTGAATTCCCGGGGCTACCTAGGGGAGAAACCAATTAATAGTAGAGAACAGGCAAGAGGGGGCTGGTTCCGTCCACTTTGCTCTGGGCTGCTCTGTTCAGTGGGTACAGGCGGGACTGAGACTGAATGCCTCAGGGGGGCCGGTGCCAGCCCGCCCAGGAGCCCTGCCTCTGCTCCGCCTAGGATCGAGCAGAACCGCAAGTGGAAGGCCGAGCTGCCGCAGCTGCGGCGGGAGCCGGAGGGGCTGGCCCTGCAGAGTGCCGCGCGCAGGAAGCACCCGGACTCCGCGGCCGAGCTAGCCAAGCACGTGGAGAACCTGCAGAGGGTGAAGTCCAAGCTGGAGAAGGACAAGCAGGGCATGAAGGCCGAGACGGACGCCAGCGTGGAGACCATGCGAAGTCCAAGGTGAGGGGGACCCCTGCAGAGCCTTCTTGAATAATATCCCCCGAGGAGCCCCCTGACAGGCCTGAGGCGCGATCCAGATGCTGTGAAGGGAACCAAGATGGACCCATCACAGACCCCACACGCCGGGGACATAACCTTGGCAAAGGTGCACCACCCAACTGTGCCTCGGCTTCCCCATCCATAAAACGGGGGCACAGCCCGCCTCACAGTGCTCGTTAGGGCTACAACAGTCCCTGGCACATAAGGAAAAGCTCCATAAATGGGAGCTACTAGGATCTCCATTAGGAGGACTGTATCCTTGAGGAGCTAGAGACGTAGGAGAGACAAGTGCAGTCACGGCCATGCTGAAAAAGCGATACATGGGAGGAAAGAAAATGAAGTCAGCCACTCAACATGCATTTATCCAGCACCTGCCACAGGAAGAGTCTTCGTGTGACATGAGGGAAGTGAGGGGCTCCAGGGAATTGGGGGTGCTCCAGAGGTGAGCAGGGATGAGGCTTCAGGGGCCCAGGTCCCAGCCAACAGGTGTCTCCAAACTGCAGACACTCCAGAGAGAACACTGTAGCGCCTGTTTTATCTGAGACTCCTGCTCTAATGTGGCATTTTCTTAGTGGGTGAGGTCAGCCAGGGCCCACACGTGAGAGCTATGTGCCAACCCAAAGGCTCTGGGTTTATGTTGATAGAAAACGGTGAGCTGCTGAGATGAGAGCGTTCTAAAAGGATGAGGCAGGTGACCAGGGAGGCTGCAAGAGGGCAGCCCCGCGGGGAAGCAGGGTGAGCCTGGCCTGGGCCTGCTCGTTCCCCAACTGGGTCCATTCTCGCTGAGCAGATGAACACTGAGGCCCACATATGAAAGCTGGAAGACAGCTGGCAGAGGCCGACACGAAGGTGGCGGAGCTGGAGCGGAACCAGGTGGAAATCAAGGCCCTCAGGACCCGCCTCCAGGGTGAGCTCGCCCCTCCCCGCAGCTTCCTGAGGACGGAATGGGGATCCCTCAAGGAACCTGAAAGAGGACCCGGGTCCCCTCCCGGAGCCTCCCTGACCTTGGAAAACCCACATCCCCTGTGATGAGACAGGGAGATTTTCTTCTGCCCGCTGAGTCCTTGCTCCAAGTAACATCTTTACAGAGTAAAAGGAAACAGGGAACTCTACTCAAAACATTTTCACGTTGGTTCTCTCAGCCTCTCTGTGGGGTCAACAGGAGGAGGGGTACTACAGATATAAGACAATTTCCCAGCATTTTAAAACATGATCTGCCTGCAAACACAAAGCAGACACGGGTCGCTAATGAGGGAACTGGCAAGATGGTGGAGCCACCTCTGAAAAGCATCTGAGGGGCCAAGGTTTACACAGCCAGCTGGGAAAGGAGCGCTTCAGTAACTCTGACTGTTAGATGCAAAACTGGCTCCTGTCCAACCGGGCAGTAATACTGCAACCTCTGGGTCTGATTTGAGGTTTTTTTCTATCAGAAGAAATTCTTTACATCTCTAGGTCAAAAACGATTTGCGACTCATGCACATGCAAGTTAACACCTAACTTCGCAGAGTCTGGGCCCTAGGCAGGGGGCAACGGTTGGGTCAAGCAAAAGTGTAGTTCCTTGGAGAGCTTCTCACTCCTTAGGTGTGCCAGTTAGACACAGCTCTCGAGCACTGACACCAGAGAACCTGAGGCATCGTTTGGCCTTACTGCCCGCATCCTCAATGCTTTTAAAAATCAATTTCCCCACTGGATAGATAAGAAGAGTGAAACAGTGAGGTTGTGGGTGACTTGATCACAAAATTGAAGACTTACAGGGCAGAGCTGGAAACCCTTGGCATCCTCTGGCTCCAGAAATCAGTCCTCAGATGACAGGAGTGGGTTCAGGGGCTGTGACGAATGGATTTTTCAAAGTAAACATTCTTGGCCTCACTGTTGTCTCCAAACTTGTGTGTCCCCTGCCAGGGGCTGGGCGCCTCGTTATCTGCAGCCACTTGTCCCACGCACATCACCTGGACAGTGGGGACCCTTGGGCACTTGCGCCCCTCCTGGGCCCACTTGATTTGGGCAGCTAGGGTGGGGGTCACTGCGCTCCCCATCCCAGCCCCGCCGGCCAAGCCACCATATTGAAGGGTTCTCCGAGAGCCGGGCTTAGCACCTGGCTCCACGTTTCTGTCTTCTTCTCGCCCAGCTGAAAACGGTGAGCTGACCTGGGAGTATGAAGAATCCCAGAGCCCGCTCAACCAGATCCTGCGGATAAAGACATCCCTGACATTGCAGGGGAACAATTACAAGTGGTAGCTGGACGAAGAGCCCAAGGTTGGCTTGGGGGTGAGGTCGGGGTCAACAGTGCCGCCTCCTTGAAGAAGGTCGTATGTTATGAAGATGCAGAACTAAAGTGAAAATTATCTGATTCCACAGTGAGTGAAAAAGGTAACTACAAAGCCCGAGCAATGTGTGTGGGCGCAAGAGGCTAATTAAATGAAAGAAATTATGTATCCTCGTGGACGGTAATGGGGAGAAATCAAGGAAAATTAAACCTCGGTGGTTTGGGTTACAGACTCCTATGTCTTTTCCCCTCTTGCTGCACTGTTGATCAACATCACATATCTTTAAGTGATGGTCCCAGGTGCCACAGAGACCAGGGGGGCTCTGACAGGCCCATCTGGCCCCCACAGGCCCGCAGCACGGCCGAGGTGAGTCTCACCAACACCAAACACGACCTGGACCTGCTGGAGGGGCCCCTGGAGGAGGAGCAGGGAGGCAAGTCCCCAGCGCCCTCAAGACGTAGAGGTTTGACCCTGCTGTCATTTTCACTGCCAGCTCTGGGCCCACCACGCTGACTCCGTCTATCACCCAGGCACCCGCCACCCTTCCCAAAAGCCTGGCTAAAGGTCAGGCTTACAGGAAATACGGTTCTAAATAAAATGACACTACGGCCCCACTGGGAAGACGAGGGGATGGGAAATGAGGGACGGAGGCCAGAGAAAGCTCCAAAACCACACCTTCCACAGCAGGGCACCAAGAGCTAATGCCTAAACCCACGCAGAGCACACTTCATTTAGAAACAGGGGCATCAAAGCCCAGAACCGTCAGCTACAAGGGCTGCAGGCGGGCGTCCATGATGACCTGGAGAGCGCCCCTGACCCAGGGCCGCTGTGTCTCCTAACGAGCCTTACAGAATGACTGAACTCTTAGGATGTCTGCAAAAACAATGCACATTTAACCAGATCAAGCCAGCTTTATGCCCTGTTTTCCACCGTGCGTTGGTCACAGGAGGAGCAGGCCAACCAGACACTGGCCCGCTACAGAAGACGGCGCACGACCTGGGCGATGCTGAGGAGTGGGCCAGCACAGAGGAGACCACCCTCAGCAAGCTGCGCTTCAGACACCGCGCGGCCGGCAAGGGCATCACCTCCTGGAGATCAGCCAGGTGTCCGGGCTCCTCCAAGACGCCATCTGAGTTGTGAGGGCCTGCGGCCCCAGCCCATAGATGGGAGGTGTGGACTCCATGCTCTGCGGAGAAGGCGATGGCACCCCACTCTATTACTCTTGCCCGGAGAATCCCATGGACGGAGGAGCCTGGTGGGCTGCAGTCCATGGGGTCGCTAAGAGTCAGACATGACTGAGCGACTTCACTTCCACTTTTCACTTTCATGCATTGGAGAAGGAAATGGCAA
>SJYQ01007689.1:0-12589 GCA_006410935.1 Redunca redunca
AGTGTATCCTCATTCTTTGATGAAGAATCAGACAACTTAGCTCCCCCCCCCCCATATATTTGCTTGTTTTCTTACTGAAGCGTTCTTACTATATGTTGGGAAGTCAGACTCATAAAGGGAAGTTCTTTTAAGCTACATCAGTTTAACAATGTAATGTTACATAGTTCCCTTAGCTTTGGGGAGTTATGAAGTATGACTGTATAGAGAGTAATAAGTCTTTTTCTCTGGTTTGGTTATAAACTGGTTCTGAAGGAAGTTCTAAAAGAGGCTTTACAAAATTGTTTAGAGCCATGCAGCATCATTAAAATGGGTGTATCATCTCCCAATATGATACTTTGAAGGCAGTAACATATTTGGAAGTGTAATTTCTGGAATGTTTTGTTAAAGGCTGTATGTGTCATCAAATCACAGTTTTAACCAGGAAGACAACTTTTGGGGGGCTTCCCTGGTGGTCCATTGGCTAGTACTCTGCTCCCAATGCAGAGGGCCCAGGTTCCATCCCTCAGGGAACTTGATCCTGCATGCCTCAACTAAGAGTTCAAATGCTGCACTAAAGATCCTGCAAGCTGTCCCCGTGCAGCCAAATAAATACTTAAAAAAAAAGAAAAAGATAGCTTTTTGCCCCCTACCCCCACCTCCGCCACACACACTATAGCAATACCCTAACCCAAGCTACCATCGCCTCATGGCTGGATTTTATCAGTAACAAATCTCCCGGAATCCACTTTTGCCCCCTTTTAGCTAGACAGGGTGAGCTTTGTCATTGTGGTACAGCTAATCCCCTCCTTCCCCCAGCTTGAAACACCACAGCGGCTTCCCACTGTCCCTAATACTGGCCTTTCTTCTCCCCTATGGCCATGAGACCTTTGCACGAGCATTTTCCCTACCTAGAATGCTCTTCCTTTACAGGTAGTTAAAGTGCCGAAGACGAATACAATTTTCGTAATTCCCAGGCTGAATCTCTAATATAAGTGTGCTCCTGGGAATTTGTTGTTATCCAGCAGGGGGAAAACCTGATTTGGAGGTTCAAAGGAAATTCAGTAGCACAGTAGGTAAGAGTGTGGGCTTTAGGGTCAGTCTGCCTGGCTTCCAGTCCTGGTTCTATCCCATACTAACCACATGATATTGGGCAAATTTTTTTTCAACACCCTTGCTTTATTTCTTCTGTTGTATAATGGGCCACTATAAGAGTATTTTGGAGGAGGGCATGACAGCCCACTTCTGTATTCTTCCCTGGAGAATCCCATGTAGCCCTGGCTGGCTACAGTCCATGGAGTCACAAAGAGTCAGACACAACTGAAGCAACTTAGCACATAGGCACAAGGGTATCTACCTCATAAAGTTATACTATTTAAATAAGTTAATACATGGAAAGAACTCAGTAAATTTTAAAAAGTCTCAACAATAAATGAAGGCCCCAGTATAATTCCTTATGTGGAAGGTAAAATCAACCTTGCTAATTTTCTCTTGTTTTCTTCTGGAGAAAAACAGATACAGCAAGCAACTGGGAGGCCTTCCCAGGGCAGCCAAAGGCTGGTCCTAGCAGATAAGGCTTCAGGGGCTGCACTATGTAGGGAAAGACATGTGATGACTTAGTCAAAACAGGTGCCAGGCCACAGATGCCAGTGAACTGAGATAATATGAAGCCTAAAGGGGTTTAAGAAATACACAAGGAAAAAGAAAAGAAATCTAAAATTTAAAAAATCACAACAGCAGACAAAAAGATAATATATTTACAGATGAAATCAGTTTCAGCTTCTCAACTAAGCCCCGTCATGTGAAATATCTTCTACTTATATGATAAACATTTTGGAGCCTATCTGAGGTCCCAGAACTTCTTACTAGAATGTTCTCTGGCAGCTTTGAGATCCATCATTTCTAGCTACTTCTAGGTACTATTTTGTACCTAGAGGAGAGAAGCTACACTCCTGTTTACTACTCTCCCGTTTCTCTCTATTTACTGTGGATCTGAGACTCCAACTTGAGTGAGACAAAGCTCTTTGTATCCCCCATTTAATTCCTCACAGAGTCCTTATTAATTAAATTTAGAAAATAGTTTGGCTTCACTTACTAGTGAGTTTTCAAGTAAAGAATAATGAGAATACAGAATTTGTTATGAGTTTGGTAATTATGAGTGAGTTCCAGCCACTTGTTGACCTCCCTAATGCCCATTGAATCTCCTAACTAGTCTCTGCCACCATCTCTCTGTGAGGTCAGATAAGAGGAAGGAGTAGGTAAATCACCTGTTGTAGGCCACAGGATGTAAAAATTCGCAAGAAAAGCTATCCTCGTACATGGTGTTCTGTAGACTATTATTAGACTTATGAGCTATGGCAAAGGCTCTATCACTTGATGGTTCTTGGAGAGATGATGTGCTAAAACTCAGGTGGTTGTGACCCATGGTCATTCAGTGACAACTGAGGTGACCTACAATGCCAGATGGCCTAGTTTCTTCACCTTCGAAATGTTAAGCAAGTGTATAAAAGCCAGGCATCTATAGCTTGCTAAAACTTCCCTTGAAAACTATTTTTAGGACCAGTAGGGAAAAAAAGCAACAGAGTTCCAGAAAAACATCTATTTCTGCTTTATTGACTTTGCCAAAGCCTTTGACGGTGTGGATCACAAGAAACTGTGGAAAATTCTGAAAGAGATGGGAATACCAGACCACCTGACCTGCCTCTTGAGAAACCTGTATGCAGGTCAGGAAGCAACAGTTAGAACTGGACATGGAACAACAGACTGGTTCCAAATAGGAAAAGGAGTACGTCAAGGCTGTATATTTTCACCCTGCTTATTTAACTTCTATGCAGAGTACGTCATGAGAAACACTGGGCTGGAAAAAGCACAAGCTGGAATCAAGATTGCCAGGAGAAATATCAAGAAGCTCAGATATGCAGATGACACCACCCATATGGCAGAAAGTGAAAAGGATCTAAAAAGCCTCTTGATGAAAGTGAAAGAGGAGAGCGAAAAAGTTGGCTTAAAGCTCAACATTCAGAAAACAAAGATCATGGCATCGGGTCCCATCACTTCATGGGAAATAGATGAGGAAACAGTAGAAACAATGTCAGACTTTATTTTTGGGGGCTCCAAAATCACTGCAGATGGTGACTGCAGCCATGAAATTAAAAGACGCTTACTCCTTGGAAGAAAAGTTATGACCAACCTAGATAGCATATTCAAAAGCAGAGACATTACTTTGCCAACAAAGGTCTGTCTAGTCAAGGCTATGGTTTTTCTAGTGGTCATGTATGGATGTGAGAGTGAAGAAAGCTGAGCACCGAAGAATTGACGCTTTTGAACTGTGGTGTTGGAGAAGACTCTTGAGAAGACTCTTGAGAGTCCCTTGGACTGCAAGGAGATCCAACCAGTGTATCCTAAAGGAGATCGGTCCTGGGTGTTCATTGGAAGGACTGATGCTGAAGCTGAAACTCCAGTACTTTGGCCACCTCATGCGAAGAGTTGACTCATTGGAAAAGACCCTGATGTTGGGAAGGATTTGGGGCAGGAGAAGAAGGGGACAACAGAGGATGAAATGGCTGGATGGCATTACCGACTCGATGGACATGAGTTTGGGTAAACTCCGGGAGTTGGTGATGGACAGGGAGGATTGGCATGCTGCGATTCATGAAGTAGCAAAGAGTCGGACAGGACTGAGTGACTAAACTGAACTGACCTGAGGGAAAAAAAATCCTGTGTTCTTGGATCCAACCATATTAGGCAGGATATTAATAACAGGCCAACTTTAACAAAATATGGTAGATGATTCATTTTTTTAATCCAAAAATGGTAAGTGTGTGTGTATGTATATATATTCCTCTTTGCCTAAAAGCATTTAATTTCTTTATTCTTTGTTTCTCTGCCTTCTCTAAAATGGGTGAGAAAGAAGAACAAAAATAGGAAAAGGAGAAAACAAGTGAAACCATCAGAAATACACAGGATCTGGTCTGAACAAATCAGACTAAAAAGTAATTAGTCATTGAATGTTGCCTAGTGTTTAAGAGATTGTATTAAGACATTCTTGAATTGAAGTGAAGTGCAAGCCGCTCAGTCATGTCCGACTCTTTGCGACCCCTTGGACCATACAGTCCATGGAATTCTCCAGACCAGAATACTGGAGTGGGTACCCTATCCCTTCTCCAGGGGATCTTCCCAACCCAGGTCTCCTGCATTGCAGACAGATTCTTTACAGCTGAGCTACCAAGGAAGCCCAAGAAGTTCTTAAACTTCCTAATTTTGAAGTTTTAAAGGAAGAGAATTAACAGTATTTTTAGTACCGACCATAAACTATACCAGGAGCAAGAGAAATAAAGTGAAACCTAGTCCTTGTCCTCAAGGAGCATGGCCCAGTAAGACAGAACTCATGAGCTATGAATTACAGTCTAACAAATTCAAGTGCAATTATTGAGGACTCAAGGTGTTTTGGTGGCTGGGGGGGGGGGGGGGGGGGGGNGGGCGCGGAGTTCTTAAGTGTGTGAGGGGAAGGGTTAGGAGTGAGAACAATCGATGGGATGTGAGAAATTTAAATACATAGGGGAAGAGGTAAAGTGAGCAATGTTAAAAAAAAATTGAGTAGACTTCTAGCCAGAATCCAAAACTGGATTGTGGAGATAGTTTCACAATTGTATTAAACTCACTGAAACTCATTTGGATTATATGCTAAAAATGGCTGAATTTTATGATACATATTTTTTTTTCTTAAGAACATTGGCTTTAGAAACACACCTGTGGACAGATCCCTGGCTCTGTAATTTACTAGCTGTGTGATCTTGGTCAAGTTAGTTAACCTCAATGTGAAGGAAGAATAATGATCTACTCTCTCTAGCTCAGGGTTATTGCAAAGATTACATGGGATGGACTATGTAAAGCTCTTGCTACATTATCATGCTCAGTATGAAATATTCCCTCTCACTGGGATGCTTAATGAGAGTTCGTACGCGCTGTCTACCAAACAGTTCTCTTTGCTCTATCTTTTAAATGGTTTGGCAGGAGCTATAGCTTCTTTTGACTTCCTTTCAGTAGAATTTGACTCTTATACTCCCTGCTGAAACAGGAGAGAAGGGGACGGAGAACAACCTTTTTTAAAAAAATGCCATAGGGACTTCCTTGTGGTCCAGTGGTTAAGACTCCGTGCTCCCAATGCAGGGGGCATTGATTTGATCCCTGGTCAGGGAACCAAGACTTCACATGTTCCGAGATGCAACCAAAAATAAATAGACAATGTTAAAAAAAAAAAAAAAAGAATTATATAGCCTGATGACACCACATAAACTGACTAGAACCAAATGGCTCCAAGATGGTGCATGAATTGTCTTCCACTAGACTTGAACCTCAGTATACAATCATTGTTACACATCAGCAAACTAAATGACATACCCACAGGTGCAAGGACATTTTCAAAGCAGACCGCAAGGGTCAAAAAGGGGGCGGTGGCCCAATTCCTGGAAATCTCCACCCCCTTTCCCAAATAGCTGGAATATTCCTCCCACACATTAGCCTATAAAATTACTCACCCCTATAAAAACTGACAACCCCATACCCTGGAGCCGCTCTCACCTTCTAAGATGGCCTACATTCCGTGGAGTGTGCTTCTCTATAAATAATTTCACTTCTTACGTATAACTTTGTCTCTCCCTGAATTCTTCCTATAAATGAGACCTCAAGAACCTGAGCTTCATTAAGTCCTGGAACCAGGTGTGTGACCGCAATTAAAGGACTGTAGGTTCAAGTCCCAGTCTGAATTACATGGTTTCACCCCCTCCCCCGATACTCTCCCATTTCTCTTCTTCCTTGCTTGCTAAGCACCTTCATCAAGCATGTTACCCATACTTCCAATGATATTTCTCCATGCCTTTGCACATGCTGCTCTTTCCACCTGCGATGTGTTTATTACCTCCTTCACGTAACCCTTAATCATTCTTTTATTTTTTAGAATTTTTAAATTATGTAATATTTCAAACATACAGATGTTGGGATCTCCTACTTCCCCAATCCTGTCTCTCACTAGAGGCTCTCTTCTTGTCTGTGAGGTCAAGCCACAGCTTGCCACCCATGGGGGTATAGGAATAGCCATCATCATAGGTGGCAAAAGATAAAATGCCCACCACTGGCCAACCCCTGCCTCCCCAGGCCAAGAAGGCGACACTTGCTTCCAGAGATGGGGCAGAGGCGGTGGTATTTTATGACAATACATTTTGAAAATACAGATTAAATGAAAAAGTATATAAAAACTACGTAACTTACTAAACTTGACTCAAGAAGAAATAGAAGACCTGAATCGTTCCATAATCAATAAAGGAATGGAATCTAAAGTATAAAATCTTCCCCTACCAACATCACTGACCTGGAACATTCCATAGCTGAGGATTGCAGGAAATGCTTATTCCTAGTGCTTGATATTTGCTACCATGTGGAAGGAACTGTGTTGGTCTAGCATAGCTGGCATCTGTGTAGCTCTCAAGGTTACTTATCTTCAGGGGAATGGGAAAAAACTGCCTCATTAGTAAATATAGGAGAATAAGCTTGAGTGCACCTGATCTCTACCTCCTTTAATTGGCTTGTTTCAGAGAGAAAGTGCATGAGTGACCTTATTTATAAAGCCACTGCCCTTGCTGGATAGATCTTAGGTTCTGGTGCTGCCTGTCTAGGTGGATAGTCTGTCTAGGTTTGGGGATGGTATTAAGAAGCTTACTGTTGCCTCATTCATACTTGAGCCACATTATCCAACAACTTTTGCAAGCACTGTTGTTGTTTAGTCATTAATTCATGTCCAACTCTTCGTGTCCATAGACTGCAGCATGTCAGGCTTCCCTGTCCTTCACTATCTCCCAGAGTTTGCTCAAACTCGTGTCCATTGAGTCAGTGATGCTATATAACCATCTCATCCTCTGCCACCCACTTCTCTTTTTGCCTTCGATCTTTCCCAGCATCAGTGCCTTTTCCAGTGAGTCAGCTCTTCGCATGAAGTGACCAAAGTATTGGAGGTTCAGCATCAGTCCTTCCAATGAATATTCAGAACTGATTTCCTTTAGGATGGACTGGTTGGATCTCCTTTCAGTCCAAGGGACTCACAAGAGTCTTCTCCAACACCACAGTTCAAAAGCATCAATTCTTTGGTGCTCAGCTTTCTTTACAGTCCAATTCTCACACCCATATGTGACTACTGGAAAAACCATAGCTTTGAACATATGGACCTTTGTCGACAAAGTGATGTCTCTGCTTTTTAATACACTGGCTGCGTTGGTTGTAGCTTTTCTTCCAAGGAGCAACCATCTTTTAATTTCATGGCTGTAGTCACCATCCACTGTGAATTTTTAGTCCAAGAATATCTACCTTTCCCCCTTCTATTTGCCATGAAGTGATAGGACCAGGTGCCATGATCTTCGTTTTTTGAATGTTGAGTTTTAAGCCAGCTTTTTCACTCTCTCACCCTCATCACAAGGCTATTAATCAAGCATACAAATGATATTCTGCTTCTACCTTTGTTTTCATACACCTGTTTCATACACCTACATCTATTTCTTTTCACATTTAGTTACCAATTTTACAAATTTGGACTAGTGAAGAACTGTCTTTAAAACTTTTTATCTTGAACTAAATTTAGACTGATAGAAAAGGTGCCAGATTAGTACAGTTTCATGTATCCTTCACCCAGCTTCCCCCAGTGTTAACATCTGACATAAGCATACTATAATCATTAGAACCAGGAAATTAGCATAGGTACAGTACTACTAGCTAAATTGAAGAACTTATTAAAATTTTGCCACGAATCTCTCACTAATGTCCTTTTTCTATTCTAGGATTTTATCTAGGATCTTACATTGTATTTCATTGTTAATTGTCCTTGGTTCCCTGAGGTCTGTAATAGCGCCTCAGTCTTGTCCTCATGACCATGATATTCTTGAAGCATGTAGGTGATTTTGCCAAATGTCTCTGAGTTTGAATTGGCCTGATGTTTTTTCATGATTGGATTGAGGTTCTCCAGTTAGGCGAGAATACCATGAAATACTATTATCTTCAGTGCATCATATATCACAGGGTTCATGATGTTGATATGTTTTATTATTGGTGGTGTTAACCCAGTTGGTTAATATGGTTTCTGCCAAGTTTCTCCACCATAAAATCATGTCTTTCCCTTTGTAATTAATAAGTATGTTGGGGAAGATTTTTTGTAATCATGCAGACTTTATTTCTCCTCAAACTTTTACCCACCAATTTTATCATCTATTGATGCAGCTTGTCTTCAAGTTATTTTTGTGGTATTGCATGATTTTATTCTTTTCTTTCCTTTTATATTCAAATTCTATCATAAGGAAGAGTTGTCCTATTTCTACTATTTATTTGATTATTTTATCAGTATTGGCTCATTTATTATACTTATGAATTATAATCTAACACTGTAATTATTTATTTTACTGCTCAAACTGTTCCAGCTCTGGCACTTAGGAGCTACTTTGGATTGGCCCCTGTATTTTGTTTTGCTTTTGGAGCATGTTATTACCATCTGGGAAAAGATATTCTAAGCTCATCTTTATATTACCTGCCTTGACCCTGGAATCAACCATTTCCCCCAAGAAACTCTGGTTCCTTTTATTAGAGAGCAGAGTTTAGAATCCAACATATGAGCACAAAGTGTGAAATTGGCTAAAATTTCTGACAATTTCAAGTTGATGAAAATAAGGACTAATTGGAATTCATAGGCTTATGGGAACTGGTGCAAGTGGTTTGGAAAACAATTTGGCATTAACCACTAAAGCGTAGGTAGGTACATTCCTTGAGTCAGTAATTTCACTGGAGGAACTCTTGCATATGTACAAGAGTTGTATGCAGTTTTGTTTAGACTAGCACATAATGGAAAACAACCCAAACGCCCATCAGTAGGAGAACAGATGAATAAAGTGTGGTATATTCATACAATGGAGTATTCTAAAGCAGTGAAAATGAGCTACAGCTGTACACATCAACAGGAATGAATCTCAGATGTATAATATTAGCCAAAAAGAATACAGACTGTATGATTCCATTTACAGAAAGTTCATCAATAGGCAGAATAAAGAAATATAGATATTGTAGGGATGCATAAGTGATACGATGATCAAACTAGAAAGAAAAGGCAACCATTATGGCAAAATCCAGGAGAGTGATTACAATTAGGGGTGGAATTTGTGGAGCTTCACAAGTATTGGTTGTATCATATTTCTTAAGCTGGATGGTGGATTAATGGGCATTCATTTTGTTTAGATCACACATATGTATGTGTGAAATACTGCATAATGAAGAAGAAAAGGGGAGGAGCTAGAGGGAAGGAAGGAAGAGAAAAGGAAAAAAAGAAGGGAGGGGAGGAAATAGGGATGGACGGAGGTAGGGAAAGAAAGAAACAAAAGAGCATTCCTGAGCATGATATCTTAAGATCTGGGTGGTTCAGATTCTGACACCAAATACCTCTTTGACTTTGAGTGAGTCACTAAACTTTTCAGAGCCTCCGTTTTCATACCAGTTAAATGGGTAAAATTTGTTCTTTGCCCTGTGTGCCTCTCACAGTGTTCTTTTGAGGGAGAAAATGAAACTATGTGTAGAATAGTACTTCAAAGAAGTAGGTAAGTATTCTGAAATATAAAAGAAAAAGAAAGTTAATACCTCAAATCACCTTGCTTCCTAATGCCAGAAACCTAGTGTACCTTGATGTTTATATATAATTTTTTATCCAGCCACTATTTAACTTCTATCCTGCACACTCCTTGCAGAACTAACATATCAGGAGGAAAGCAGATATTTGTTTATGCCTTTCCAGAAGGTTGGTTTGCTCTTCTGAGCGACTTACCCAGAGCATTTCTGAGGTCTCAGACTGGAGAACTAAGGCGTTTCTCACCTGGGAAGGGCAACTTCAGTGTGCTCCCTGGTGGTCAGAGGAGAAAGCACACATGAAAGGTTGGCCATCAGCCTCAGTTTCAACAAATACAACGATGATCAATATAAGGTAAGGACTACTATGCTAAAGCATGCCAGAATTTGTTCTAACTTCTTCATTTTCACAATCTCATTTAATGCTCATAACAGCCCCGAGAGATATGTCATATTATCCCCACTTTACAGATGAGAATGTAGATTCTTGGACAGTTGAAGTAAATGACCCACGGTCACCAAGTGAGTGACAAGGGCCAATTTCCTCCTCAGGGCCATCTGCAGCCAAAGCCCCTATGTATTATCTAACCCAACTGTCTGTTGATCAGCTGAGTTCTCCTGAGAGATCTTTTCATCTCGCAGGTATAATCTCTGGGCTGATATGACTTTTCATCACCAGCCAACTTCACAAATAAATCTGTGATTTTATTAGATACTACTAATTTTGTTTTTAAATTCCAGCTTTCCTGGTAACACATCAGTAGGAGCCTCATGGGGAATACTAAACAGCTTGAATTATTTGTGCTTAGGGAGGATCTTCCTGCTTTCCAGGTAGCTCAGTGGTAAAGAATCTGCGTGTCAGTGCAGGAAACACAAGAGAGTCAGTTTGATTCCTGGGTGGGGAAGACTCCCTGGAGTAGGAAATGCCAACCCACTCCAGTATTCTTGCTTGGACAGAGGAGCCTGGTGGGCTACAGTCCACGGAGTCACAAAGAGTTGGATGCAACTGAGCACACAACATGACGGACCTTCCTATTGTAGTTGAAGGACCCTTCAGGAAAAAAAACAAAAAACTGGAAAGATCACCAGATTTTAATTTACAGACTCAACCCATTTTTTCAGTTGACTCACTGTCCCTCTTCTTTGCTTAGAATAATCCTCTTTACTTATCTTGACTGGAGCCCACACTGGCTGCTTCTTCAGCCTCTGACTTATGCTATAATGACTGGCTCTTGGCCTTCTGCTTTTTAAATCTTTTATTCTATTAATAAATACATATTGTAGTATTTAAATAACTTTTCATTTCTGAAATAAAGCATATTTGGGCACAATATAGTTTACAAATATGCCATTAGAACCAGTTGTTACATTTTATTATTTATGTATTTTAAGAGGTTGGTCTACAGTTTTGAATGATTCTTGGTGAGATTTTGGTCCAGGTTATTCTAACCTTGTAAGATGAATTGGGAAAATTCCTTCTTTTCTGATTTTGGAAAAATGTGAATGTCATACATATTACCTTCATTCTGAATATTTGATAGAATCCTTTTGGTTAATCATCCTAGCTTGAGAGGTGGGAGTGAAGCGGTAAAAAGCATGTAAAGATGTCTATCCTCAGTCCCACGTCTCATCCCTGGTACAACCCAGTCTACTGAAGTTTTCTTTTTCTTAGGTCAGTATCAGTAATTCATGTTTCCTATGTAACATTCATTTCATCTAGATTTTCAAGTTTGTAGCACCAAAATTTTATGTAATGTTTTCTTAAAACATTCAAATATCTTTTTCACTGTACTTATAACTCTTTTGTTATTTAAGTTGGTATCATTTCACTTTGGCTGAAGTTACTGATGGCTCAGATGGTAAAGAATTTGCCTGCAATGCAGAAGACCCAGGTTCAATCCCTGGGTCAGGAAGATCCCCTGGAGAAGGAAGTGATTACCCACTCCAGTATTTTTGCCTGGAGAGTTCCATGGACAGAGGAGCCTGGTGGGCTACAGTACATGGGGTTGCAGCTCCTGACTAGTCTCCTATACCCATAGCTCTAACCACCTTCTCTCTCCATGTATCCACCGCATCTTTTATCATTCTCTGCTGTATCCATCAATGGCCCAAAGGGACTGTTTAAGCAACAAAATGGGTGTAGTCCCTTTCTAGGTTATCTGTTACTAATCCTGGCTGGGAGCTATGGACAGCCTTTCTCGGACATTGAGAGTTGTCATTATGTTGCTTACATCTCTTGCTCTCCTCACCTATATTTACATACACCTGTCTTTCATGGGTCCCTGCTCTATTCAGCCCAGCTGTGTCTAACCTATACATCCTCCCTACCCTTCCCCCATAGTTCACCTCTGTTATTGGGAAGAAAGTTAAGATACCCTGTATATGTTATCTTGGATTCCTAACATTACATAAAACAACTGAGCAGTCAGTGGTCTAATGGAAGTTTATAGTGCTACAGGCAAACCCTCAACTGTGTGGCAGCCTTTTACTAAATAAATCACTATCAGTTCAGTTCAGTTCAGTCGCTCAGTCGTGTCTGACTCTTTGCGACCCCATGAATCACAGAACGCCAGGCCTCCCTGTCCATCACCATCTCCCGGAGTTCACTCAGATTCACGTCCATCGTGTCCGTGATGCCATCCAGCCATCTCATCCTGGGTCGTCCCCTTCTCCTCCTGCCCCTAATCCCTCCCAGCATTAGAGTCTTTTCCAATGAATCAACTCTGCATCAGGTGTCCAAAGTATTGGAGTTTCAGCTTCAGCATCATTCCTTCCAAAGAAATCCCAAGGCTGATCTCCTTTAGAGTGGACTGGTTGGATCTCCTTGCAGTCCAAGGGACTCTCAAGAGTATTCTCCAACACCACAGTTCAAACGCATCAATTCTTCGGTGCTCAGCCTTCTTCACAGTCCAACTCTCACATCCATACATGACCACTGGAAAAACCATAGCCTTGACTACACGGACCT
>SJYQ01007689.1:14729-154726 GCA_006410935.1 Redunca redunca
AGTCTGAATTTGGCAATAAGGAGTTCATGATCTGAGCCACAGTCAGCTCCTGGTCTTGTTTTTGCTGACTGTATAGAGCTTCTCCATCTTTGGCTGCAAAGAATATAATCAATCTGATTTCGGTGTTGACCATCTGGTGATGTCCATGTGTAGAGTCTTCTCTTGTGTTGTTGGAAGAGGGTGTTTGCTATGACCAGTGCATTTTCTTGGCAAAACTCTATTAGTTTTTACCCTGCTTCATTTCCCATTCCAAGGCCAAATTTGCCTGTTACTGTTATGGGGAAGAAAGTTAAGATATCCTGTATATATTAATTTGGATTCCTAACATTACATAAAACAACTGAGCAGTCAGTGGTCTAATGGAAGTTTATAGTGCTACAGGCAAACCCTCAACTGTGTGGCAGCCTTTTACTAAATAAATCACTATAGAAACTCCAATCCAATTCTACTCAGCCTCACCCTAAAGGGAGGTGTAAAAGTAGACAAAGACAATATACATTTAGTCTTCCCTTTTTCAAAACCTCCCCCAAATCAGCTAAGCATATCCATCTTTTAGGATTTTAAGTCCCAACTTGGCCCACTTCACGCATGTACAGCACTTTCTTTCCCTCTTCACTTCTTTGCTAGTTACGTCTCTGTCTGAGATACCTTGATTCTTATGCACAAGTCAGATCATTCCTGATCTCTAACTAAAGCTGTAGTTCTTGCTTATTCCTGGGCATATCCTTAACCACTGCGGTTAAGAGTTGAACTATTACCCCAGAAAAATTGCTCTTATGGTATAAATTATTTTTTAAAAATATAAGAGAGGATTTATATTCATAGAAAATATTCCTTCTTTAATAGTGCTTCTTTTAGCACTATTTAGCACTAGCACTAATAATAGTGCTTCTTTCAGCAAACAAGGTTATGTATGAAGTCATTAGTTCAGTAAAAGAAAAAGAAGGAAAACAATTCATTCAAAGAGAATTTTCTCCCTTTTTTCTGGTATGCAAAGGCACACACTTGAACAATTCACATTGACTCAATTCAGTGGTATAGTGTTGTATAACGCACAACATGGCCAGGAGTCAGGAGACTTTGGGTCTACTCCCATGATCTGTTATACTAGCTATTTGTTGTTGTTGTTCAGTTACTAAAGTTGTGTCTGACTCTTTGTGATCCCATGAACTGCAGCACACCATGTTTCCCTGTCCTTCACTATTTTCCAGAGTTTGCTCAAACTCATTTGATCTCAGAATAAATTGTATAAAACTGTTATCCAATTCATTTGTCTGTAAATTTAAGATATTAAACTATATAACCTTCAAAGATCTTTTAAACACAGCAGTTTCAAATCCCTCAAAGTACGTGAGTACTTATGTTGGGGCCCTGAATAGTACGGGAAAAATATAGTCCTATTCTCAAGAAACGTATCATTTCATGAAAATGTGACTTTATTTTAAGTAGTCAGATGTAAGATGACAGTTTTCTTTTTCAATCTTTAGGGTGAACTTGGTTCAAATCATTTTAGCCCCATTTATAACTATTATTTCCTCATCTTTTCAAACTGTTCATGGGGTTCTCAAGGTAAGAATACTGAAGTGGTTTGCATTACCTTCTCCAGTGGACCACATTTTGTCAGCACTCTCCACCATGATCCATCCATCTTGGGTAGCTCTACATGCAGGATGGCTCATTGTTTCATTGAGTTAGACAAGGCTGTGATCAGCTTGGTTAGTTTTCTGTGATTGTGGTTTTCATTCTGTCTGCCCTCTGATGGAGAACAATAAGAGGCTTATGGAAGCTTCCTGATGGGAGAGACTGATTGAGGGGGAAACTGGGTCTTGTTCTGATGGGCGGGGCAATGCTTAGTAAATCTTTAATCCAGTTTTCTGTTGATGGGAGGGGCTCTGTTCTATCCATGTTATATGACCTGAGGGGAGGTATTGAAGATAAGGTGACCTCCTTCAGAAGGTCCCATGCACACACTGCTGCACTCCTTGCCTCCAACCCTTTAGCAGGCCACCACGACCCACGCCTCCACCAGAGACTCCTGGACACTCAGGGGCAAGTCTGGGTCTGTCTCTTGTGGAGTCACTGCTCCTTTCTCCTGGGTCCTGGTGCACACAAGATTTTGTTTATGCCCTCCAAGAGCCTGTTTCCCAAGTCCTGTGTAAGTTCTGGCAGCTGTATGGTGGGGTTAATGGCGACTTCCTCCAAGAGGGCTTATGCCATACCCAGGCCTGCTGCACCCATAGCCCCGTCCCTGCAGCAGTCCACTGCTGACCCGCACCTCCACAAGAGACACTCAAACAGTTCTGGCTCAGTCTCTGTGGGGTTTCTGGGTCCTGGTGCGCACATTTGTTTGAGCTCTCTGAACATCCCTGGTGGGTATGGGGTTTGATTCTAAATGCAATTTTGCCCCTCCTACTGTCTTGCTGGGGCTGCTCCTTTGCCCTCCCCCCTTTTTAATACTTAAAAATTTTTTATTTTATTAATTTTATTTTTATTATTTATTTTTTTAATTAAATTTATCCTTTGCCCTGGGACATGGGGTATCCACTCCAGCACCGCGCAGCTGCCAAACAGTATGAAAAGGCAAAAAGATAAGACACTGAAAGATGAATTCCCCAGGTGGGTAGATGCCCAATATGCTACTAATCAGTGGAGAAATAACTCCAGAAAGAATGAAGAGACAGAGCCAAAGCAAAAACAACACCCAGTTATGGATGTGACTGGTGATGGAAGTAAAGTCTGATGCTGTAAAGTGCAATACTGAATAGGAACCTGGAATGTTAAGTCCATGAATCAAGGCAAACTGGAAGTGGTCAAACAGGAGATGGCAAAAGTGAACATCAACATTTTAGGAATCAGCGAACTAAAATGGACTGCAATGGGTGAATTTAACTCATCTGACCATTATATCTACTACTGTGGGCAAGAATCCCTTAGAAGAGATGGAGTAGCCATCATAGTCAACAAAAGAGTCTGAAGTGCAGTACTAGGATGCAATCTCAAAAATGACAGAATGATCTCTGTTCATTTCCAAGGCAAACCATTCAATATCACAATAATCCAAGCCATGAAATTAAAAGACGCTTACTCCTTGGAAGGAAAGTTATGACCAACCTAGATAGCATATTCAAAAGCAGAGACGTTACTTTGCCAACAAAGATCCATCTAGTTAAGGCTATGGTTTTTCCAGTGGTCATGTATGGATGTGAGAGTTGGACTGTGAAGAAAGCTGAGCGCCGAAGAATTGATGCATTTGAACTGTGGTGTTGGAGAAGACTCTTGAGAGTCCCTTGGACTGCAAGGAGATCCAACCAGTGCATCCTAAAGGAGATCAACCCTGGGTGTTCATTGGAAGGACTGATGCTAAAGCTGAAACTCCAATACTTTGGTCACCTCATGTGAAGAGTTGACTCATTGGAAAAGACTCTGATGCTGGGAGGGATTGGGGGCAGGAGGAGAAGGGGATGACAGAGGATGAGATGGCTGGATGGCATCACCAACTCGATGGACATGAGTTTGAGTGAACTCTGGGAGTTGGTCATGGACAGGGAGGCCTGGCGTGCTGCGATTCATGGGGTCACAAAGAGTTGGACACAACTAAACAACTGAACTGAACATACAAAGTGGTATCCCTACATGTCAAAAATGGAAAATGAAAACAACTAAATCTGGAATGCAGAGCAGTTTAAACAAATGAAAAGGCTTGGACTGCCTTGAGGGAAAATGTCAATACCAGCACTGAGATTAGAAAATTAAACCTTTGGCTTTCCCCAAAATGAAAAGTGAGACTCTTCCATTAAGCCAAGCTCTTTGAAGGGGACCAGACTGATTTCAGATCAGTTGTCTCCCCAACTCCTTCATATTCATGAAGAAACAAATTCCTGTCCTTGGTTGAGGCCTTCTGATTTGCAAAGATTCAATATAATCAAATATAATTAGAAATTTAAAACATATCCTGAATGGAAGATAGGAGAAAACAGTAACAATACACTTAAATTCTTGAGAATTTATATATTGAAATTAGCAGAGAGTATAAAGTAATTATGAATCAAATGTCTTGAGAAATTAAAGATGGAATAAAAACTGGAAAAGGACCAAAATATAGAGCCAAAAAAAAAAAAATACCAGGCATTTTTGAAAAAAAAATTAGAACCTTTATAAGTAAAACATAATTATTGAAATTAATAACTCACTGGATGAATTAAACAGCACGATATATGCAGGTGAAGCTAATATTAACTCTGAAGGAAAATTCTCAGTCTGCAATGCATAGAGACAGAGAATTAAGTATGAAAGAGAGAGTTAGCCACATGGAGGATATAATGAGAAAGTGTAACACATCTGATTGGAGTTCCAGGAAGAAAAAATAGAAAAAAGGCAACATTTGAAGACACAAAGGCTGAGAATTTCCCCAAACCAATAAAAGGACATGAATCCACAGATAAGTCCAAGACAGAATAGATACAAAAAAAGAAAGTTATACCCAGATATATTTTAGTAAAAGCAAAGAATATCAAAGACAGAGAAGTTCTTAAACAGGTGGAGAAAAAAGATAGATAATTTACAAAGAACAACAAGTAGATATCTAGTTTCTCAATAGCAATTATGGAAGACAGAACACAGTAGAATTATATCTTCTAAAGTTCTGAAGAGAAAATAACCATCATCCTAGATTTCTAGATTTAGCAAAACTCTTTTTCAATGACAAGGGAAACAGAAACATAGTCAGACTGACATAGACTGAATTTACCTCCAAAAACCTTCCCTAAAGGGACATTTTCAAAATGCAGTCTTAAAAGAAGAAAAATGATTCTAAAAACAATTTCAGGATATTAACATGCAAAAGAAGTGGGACACTTATCTTACACCATGTACAAAAATTAACTAAAAATAGATCAAAGACCTAAATGTGAAAATTAAAACCATACTTTTGGAAGAAAACATAGAGGTAAATCTTCATAATATTGGAGTTGGCAATGGTTTCTTAGATATCACCAAGTGCACAAGAAACAGAAGAGAAAATACACCGGACTTCATCAAAATTAAAAATTTTTCTGCATCAAAGGATGTTATCAAGAAAGTGAAAAGACAACCTACAGACTTGGAACTATTATTTTCAAATTGTATAAATGATGTATCTAGTATCCAGAATTTATGAAGAACGCCTACAAATCAACAAAAAGACAAAACAATCAAAAAGTGAGCAAATGAGTTAAATAAACATTTTTCTAAAGAGCATATATAAATGGCCAATAAGCACACAAAAAAATGTTTGGCGTCATTAGTTATTAGGGAGCTGCAAGTCAGAACCACAAGGAGATACCACTTCATACCCAGTAGAATGACTGATTATTTTTTGTATAAAATAAACATCATAGATACAGAAAACAAACTTACAGTTATCAGGAGGGAAGGGTGATGGATAAATTGGGAGACTGGGATTGACATATAACATAACTGTATATAAAAGAGATAACTAATAAGGACATACTGTACGGCACTGGAAACTCTACTCAGCACTTCGTAATGACCTATATGGGAAAAGAATCTAAAAAATGGGTGGATAACTGATTCACTTTGTTGTATGCCTGAAACTAATACAATGTTGTAAATCAACTATATTCCAATAAAAAATTTAAAACAAAACAAATATCTATGAGGATGTGGATAAATTGGAGCCCTTGTACATCACTGGTAGAAATTTTAAATGGTGCAGCAACTATGGAAAAAAGTCTGGTAGTTCTTTAAAAAGCTAAATGAAGAATTACCATATGACCCAACAATTCCTCTTCTAGGTATACAACCCTAAAGACTGATGCTGCTGCTGCTGCTGCTAAGTCGCGTCAGTCGTGTCCGACTCTGTGCGACCCCATAGACGGCAGCCCACCAGGCTCCCCTGTCCCTGGGATTCTCCAGGCAAGAACAATGGAATGGGTTGCCATTTCCTTCTCCGATGCATGAAAGTGAAAAGTGAAAGTGAAGTCACTCAGTCCTGTCTGATTCTTTGTGACCCCACGGACTGTAGCCTACCAGGCTCCTCCATCCATGGGATTTTGCAGGCAAGAGTACTGGAGTGGGTTGCCATTTCCTACTCCAAAGACTGATGACAGATATTCAAACAGATACTTGGCCACAAATGTTCATAGAAATATTATTCACAATGGCCAAAAGGTAAAAACAACCTAAATGTCCATCAATGGATGATAGATAAATAGATCTGCTATGTTAATACAATAAAATGTTATTCACCCACACACACAAAAAAGAATTAAGTAATGATGCTTGCTACAACATGGATAAATCTCAAACACATTATGCTAAGTGAAAAAAGACTCCAAAAATCAAATACTGTATGATTCCATTTGAAAAGTCCAGAGTAGGCAGAACCACAGAGACAGCAGGTTACTGGCTGCCAGAGGCTGGGAAGAGGAAGGAATGGAGAGTAACTGCATAATTGGCATGGATTTTCCTGTTGGGGTAATCAAAACGTTCTGGAACCAGATAGTGATGATGGTTGCATATCATTGTGAATGCACTAAATGCCACTGAATTGTACACTGTAAAATGGTTAGAACCGAATTTTTATGTGAGTTTTACTGTAATAAAAAAGTTCACAGATATAAGAAATCAGCAAACGTGGGTAAAACCAGACATTGTATATTATATATTATGATAAATGATTATTTATATGTGTTTTTCTTAAAATGAGATTAAAAAATAGTGCACAGTACAAACATGAGTTGAGAAAGGGGTAATCAGAGAAAGTATTTTAGAGTTCCTATGAGACCCCATGAGAGCCATTGACTTTCAAGTGTTTCTGATTATAACCCACAGTTAGAAATTGCTACCCAGTGCACACACATAGGGCTTCCCTGGTGGTGCAGAGGTTAAAGCATCTGCCTGCAGTGTGGGAGACCTGGGTTTGATCCCTGGGTCAGGAAGATCCCCTGGAGAAGGAAATGGCAACCCACTCCAGTATTCTTGCCTGGAGAATCCCATGGACAGAGGAGCTTGGCACACACATATGTATATGACTGAAACAAAAATTTCACAAAATAATGCTGGTTGAATGTGTTATATGCTGATATTTTCTAATCTAATTAATTTCCTTTTTTAAATGCTAATCATGTCCCATTAAGTTGATTTCATGACCCATTAAATGGATTATAATCCACCATTTGAAAAAAATTAGTGTAAAGAGCATGTGGTGACACCCACTGAAGGCTTCCCTGGTGGCTCAACTACAGAATCCACTTGCCAGTGCAGGAGATGCAGGTTCCATCCCTGGATCAGGAAGATCCCTTGAGGGAGGAAATGGCAACCCACTCCAGTATTCTTGCACGGAAAATCCCATGGACAGAGGAGCATGGAGTGTTTACAGTTCATGGGGTTGCAAAGGAGTTGGACATGACTTGGCATCTAAATAACAACAACAAAGAAGAGAAAATAAGAGAAGAAAGGGTCTTCAGCAGTTCAATGTTGACTATGATGCTATATCCACAAGCATCAGCAGATGATGAACTGCCAGTATTTTTCAAAATCTTTTGATGATATCACCCTGTTCTAGGATTGGAATCTCCTTAGGGTAAAATGTTTCTACTAGTGCGTTGGAAATCTTTTGAAAAATTCTGCGTTTGTATAGTATTCAATGAATTGCCAAGATAACGTTCTCTTGAGTTACTCAGTATGGATTTCTACAGCTAATGGAAAGCATTTCTTATCCATGAACATTGCAGAACAGTCTACCTCAATTTGAGGAAATCAGAAGATCTGAGTGGTGGTCTTATTCCTTGTTACCTCAGACAAGTCATTTCATTTCTCCTGGTTTCAGTTCCCTTATTTGTAAAATTGAAGGGAAATTTATGTTTTTCCTAAAAAAGAAATCTGTATTCACTCTAACAAGTCTATGGAGACCCTTGACTTCATGCACTTACACATAAACATGTACAAATGTGTTGCATCTAGATGAAGGAAATTTAATGTAGACTCTCAGGAAATACCCAAACGCATTGGCATTAATCTATTTTAAAATAGAAAGTGATGTATGGAGCATATTTTTATATTTTTTCAGATATAATTGTTAATTTATAAGACTGTCATACTTTTTTCTTAATTAGTTGTTGATTGGGTGTGGTGTGTTTTAGTTACTGCCACTTTGGGAGTTTTACTAAGTTAAGAAAAGGGATTATACTGATTTGAGTATGTACCAGTAAACATACCCATATTCCATGGCAACTAAATGGCTCCTGTTTTTCCAATTACTGCAAGGAACCTCAGGGAACAATATTTGGTAAGCTTTGTTTACACATGAGAGACACGTGGCTGTTTTTCCCACCACAATTTGTTTGTTAGCTAGTCATTGTAAACTTCCATTGTCTCAGATGAAGTGTGACTAAGAGATTTGGTATCAGCAGTCTTCCACTGTCTGGAAAGATTCCTATGAAATGAAACAGTGGAAAAGATACTCCTCATACCAGCTGTACTAAACTATTTTTAGTTCACCAAAAGCATTTTGATAATTTTTGCTATTGTCTTTTTTAAAAAGTCATTTTTTGTGTGTGGAAAATTTCAAACATAGATAAATAGCATAGTATAATGAACCCCACTAACTCATCACTCAACTTCAACTGTTAATATTCTACCACTCGTTTCATCTATACCATCCACTTCCAACTCCTCCATTTGATTATCATTATTTTCACAGTTTTTAAGATGAGATTTACATACTGAACAATTTTAACAACTAGACATATCTGTGTACCTACACCCTTACCAGATCCTGAATTTCCTGATAAAAAGAGTACTCCTCCCTTCCCAGATGGTCCCCCTACTTCCACAAAGCAACCACTGACTTCGTTTGACCTTGGTTTTGCTTTTTCTATTTAAGTGGAACCATACAATTTTCTACTTTTTCGTGTGTGTGCTTAGATTTTTCCCTCAGAGTTATGTTTATGAGATTCAGTAATGCTGTTGAATGTATTGGTACAATAATTCATCCTTTTCACTGCCAAGTGGTAATATACCACAACTTGTTTAGCCATGCTTGTTGATGGGTTTTTAGGTTGTCTTCAATTTGGGGCTATCGTGAATAAAGCTGTTATAAATTTTTTTGTACACGTTCTTTTGTAAATAAGTATTTTCACTTATCTTGGATAATTACCTGCAACTGCAATTGCTGGGTCACCGGGGTCAGTTCAGTTAAGTCACTCAGTTGTGTTCAACTCTTTGTGACCCCATGGACTGCAGCATGCCAGATTCCCTGTCCATCACCAATTCCTGGAGCTTGCTCAAACTCATGTCCATTGAGTCGGTGATGCCATCCAACCATCTCATCCTCTGTTGCCCCCTTCTCCTCCTGCCTTCAATCTTTCCCAGCATCAGGGTCTTTTCCAGTGAGTCAGTTCTTCACATCAGGTGGCCAAAGTATTGGAGCTTCAACTTCAGCATCAGTCCTTCCAATGAATATTCAGGACTGATCTCCTTTAGGATGGACTGGTTGGATCGCCTTGCAGTGCAAGGGCTCTCAAGAGTTTTCTCCAACACCACATTCAAACTCTTCAATTCTCTGGCACTCAGCTTTCTTTATGGTCCAACTCTCACATTCATACATGACTACTGGAAAAAACATAGCTTTGACTAGATGGACCTTTGTCAGAAAAGTAATGTCTCTGCTTTTTAATATGCTCTCTAGGTTTATCATAGCTTTTCTTCCAAGGAGCAAGCATCTTTTAATTTCATGGCTGCAGTCACCATCTGCAGTGATTTTGGAGCCCAAGAGAAGAAAGTCTGTCACTGTTTCTGTTGTCTCCCCATCTATTTGCCATAAAGTGATGGGACCAGATGCCATGATCTTTGTTTTTCGAATGTTGAGTTTTAAGCCAGGGTTTTCACTCCCTTCACTTTCATCAAGAGACTCTTCAGTTCCTCTTCATTTTCTGCCATAAGGGTGGTGTCATCTACATACCTGAGGTTATTGATATTTCTCCTGCAATCTTGATTCCAGTTTGTTCTTCATCCAGCCCAGAATTCCGCATGACTTATAACTCTGCATATAAGTTAAATAAGCAGGGTGACAATATACAGCCTTGATGTAGCCCTTTCCCAATTTGGAACCAGTCTGTTGTTCCATGTGCAGTTCTAACTGTTATTTCTTGACCTGCATAGTCTGGTATTCCCATCTCTTGAAGAATTTTCCACAGTTTGTTGTGATCCACACAGTCAAAGGCTTTGGGCATAGTCAGTAAAGCAGATGTTTTTCTGGAACTCTCTTGCTTTTTCCATGATCCAGCGGATGTTGGCAATTTGATCTCTAGTTCCTCTGCCTTTTCTAAATCCAGCTTTAACATCTGGAAGTTCTCGGTGCACATACTGTTCAAGCCTCACTTGGAGAATTTTGAGCATTACTTTGCTAGTTTGTGAGATGAGTGCAATTGTGTGGTAGTTTGAATATTCTTTGTCATTGCCTTTTTTAAGGAATAGAATGTAAACTAACATTTTCCAGTCCTGTGGCCACTGCTGAGTTTTCCAAATTTGCTGGCATGTTGAGTGCAGTACTTTTACAGCATCATCTTTTAGGATATGAAATAGCTCAGTTGGAATTTCATCACCTCCACTAGCTTTGTTCCTAGTGATGCTTCCTAAGGCCCACTTGACTTTGGACTCCAGGATGTCTGGCTCTAGGTGAGTGATCACACCATTATTGTTATCTTGGTCATTATGATCTTTTTAGATCATAAGCCTCTTATTCTTATTCATCAAGGGCAGACAGAATGAAAACAACAATCACAGAAAATTAACCAAACTGATCACATGGACCACAGCCTTGTCTCACTCAATGAAACTATGAGCTATGCCGTGTAGGGCCACCCATGGATGGCTCATGGTGGAGAGTTCTGGCAAAATGTGGTTCACTGGAGAAGGGAATGGCAAAACACTTCAGTAGTCTTGCTTGAGAACCCCATAAACAGTATGAAAAGGCAAAAAGATATGACATTGAAAGATGAATTCCCCAAGTCAGTAGGTGCCCAATATGCTACTAGAAAAGAGTGAAGAGATAACTCCAGAAACAAGAAACAGAGCCAAAGCCAAAACAATCCCAGGTTGTGGATATGACTGGTAATGGAAGTAAAGTCTGATGCTGTAAAGAACAATATTGCAAAGGAACTGGAATGTTAGGTCCATGAATCAAGGTAAATTGGAAGTGGTCAAACAGGAGATGGCAGGAGTGACCACCGACATTTTAAAAATCAATGAACTAAATGGACTGGGTCACTGGGTTAGCATATGTTTATAAGAAACTATCACACTCTTTGCTAAGGTGGTTATACCATTTTACTCTCCCACTAGGAATATATGTGACTTCTAATTGTACCACATTCTCATCAGTACTTGATATTTTCTATCTTAAATTTTAGCTGTTCTAGGGAGTGTAGCAGAGAAGGCAATAGCACCCCACTCCAGTACTCTTGCCTGGAAAATCCCATGGATGGAGGAGCCTGGTAGGCTGCGGTCCATGGGGTCGCGAAGAGTCAGACACGACTGAGCAACTTCACTTTCACTTTTCACTTTCCTGCATTGGAGAAGGAAATGGCAACCCACTCCAGTGTTCTTGCCTGGAGAATCCCAAGGACGGAGGAGCCTGGTGGGCTGCCATCTATGGGGTCACACAGAGTCGGACACGACTGAAGCGACTTAGCAGCAGCAGCAAGGAGTGTAGAGTGCTGTGCTGTGCTTAGTTGCTCAGTTGTGTCCAACTCTTTGCAACCCAGTAGACTGCAGCCCGCCAGACTCCTCTGTCCATGGTTATTCTCCAGGCAAGAATATCGGAGTGGGTTGCCATGACTTCCTCCAGGGGATCTGCCCAACCCAGGGACTGAACAGGGTCTCCTGCATTGCAGGAGGATTCTTTACCAGCTGAACTACCAGGGAAGCCGGAGTGTAGAGTAGCCTGTCAATTTAATATTTATTTGCATTTCCTTAATGACTAAACCTGTGGAGCAGAAATAGATGTTTTTCTGGAACTCTCTTGCTTTTTCAATGATCCATTGGATGTTGGCAATTTGATCTCTGATTCCTCTGCCTTTTCTAAAACCAGCTGGAACATCTGGAAGTTCACAGTTCATGTATTGCTGAAGCCTGGCTTGGAGAATTTTGAGCATTACTTTACTAGTGTGTGAGGTGAGTGCAATTGTGTGGTAGTTTGAGCATTCTTTGACATTGCTTTTCTTTGGGATTGGAATGAAAACTGACCTTTTCCAGTCCTGTGGCCACTGCTGAGTTTTCCAAATTTGCTGGCATATTGAGTGCAGCACTTTCACAGCATCATCTCTTAGGACTTGAAATAGCTCAACTGGAATTCCATCACCTCCCCTAGCTTTGTTCGTAGTGATGCTTTCTAAGTCCCACTTGACTTTACATTCTAGGATGTCTGGCTCTAGATGAGTGATCACACCATCGTGATTATCTGGGTTATGAAGCTCTTTTTTGTACAGTTCTTCTGTGTGTTCTTGCACCTCTTAATATCTTCTGCTTCTGTTAAGTCCCTACCATTTCTGTCCTTTATTGAGCCCATCTTTGCATGAAATGTTCCCTTGGTATCTCTGATTTTCTTGAAGAGATCTCTAGTCTTTCCCATTCTGTTGTTTTCCTCTATTTCTTTGCATTGATCACTGAGGAAGTCTTTCTTATCTCTCCCTGCTATTCTGTGGAAGTCTGCATTCAAATGGGTATATCATTCCTTTTCTCCTTTGCTTTTCGCTTCCTTTCTTTTCACAGCTATTTGTAAGGCCTCTTCAGACAGCCATTTTGCTTTTTTGCATTTCTTTTTCTTGGGGATGGTCTTGATTCCTGTCTCCTTTACAATGTCACAAACATCCGTCCATAGTTCCTCAGGCACTCTGTCTATCAGATCTAGTCCCTTAAATCTATTTCTCACTTCCACTGTATAGCTATAAGGGATTTGATTTAGGTCATACCTGAATGGTCTAGTGGTTTTCTCCACTTTTTTCAATTTCAGTCTGAATTTGGCAATAAGGAGTTCGTGATCTGAGCCACAGTCAGCTCCCAGTCTTGTTTTTGCTGACTGTATAGAGCTTCTCCATCTTTGGCTGCAAAGAATATAATCAATCTGATTTTGGTGTCGACCATCTGGTGATGTCCATGTGTAGAGTCTTCTCTTGTGTTGTTGGAAGAGGGTGTTTGCTATGACCAGTGCATTCTCTTGGCAGAACTCTAGTTTGATTTTAAGAGGTACAAAAGCTCATATGGCTGGGACTTAAGTGGAGACTGGGGCATATGATAAACTCTATAAGGAAAGTACTATGTGGAAGTTTATTGAAGAATGTTAAGGACGTCAGCTTCAATCTTTCCCTTTGAAGGGATAATCCTGTGGCTGTCAAACCCATACAGTAATAGGATGGTTCAAATTTATAGCATGAGAAAGAAATATTACTTTCTTGGAATATAGACTTGAAGTTCCCATTGATGACAAAGGCACTGTATTTTCTTGCTTGCTGTGCTCTGTAAAACTCCTCCCCTGAACTGTTTCCAGGGTCTTCTAATAAGATAGGTAGAAATTTTCTCAAGCCTCCCTTAGCCTGACCTTCAGTGACTAACTGGGGGTTGAGGAGAAGAATGCAAACATCTGTCTGGAAAGAAAATAGGGCTGCTACCACAATGGTAACAGTTTATACTTTCTGTATCTTGCCAGCCTTGGTTGCTGGTCTTTTGGTTTCCTCGCATTAAGAGAAAGCTTCAGTAGTGTCTGTGTAGTCAGCTATGCCTCTGAAGTAGATACTTTTGGCACCACTCATAACCCCTTGGCACTCAACATTTCTATACACACTGATAGCTTTCTGTTGCCCATACCTGCCTCCCTTTACCCGAGAGCTTTCTTTGACCACAGGAGCGTGCTAGGTGGCAGGCTGACTGGAAGTGCTGGGGAGTTAACATCTCTGGGAACAGCCCCCAAGCTAATGACAGATGAGAATCAATAGCCAATTTCTCCATTGTTCTCATCTTCTGGGTGGACAGTTCTCAGGTGTGCTCTCCTCCTCCCAGGGCTGCACAGTAGAAATGAGCCCAGGTCCCCACCACGGTCACATACTCATGAATACATCCTCCTTCGCTGGCTGCCTTCCCTTCCCTGGCTCCTTGTGCCCTCCTCTTCTACTACTGCTTCTTGAGGTCACCTTCCAGATAAACTAGCCTCAATCCTAGTCTCAGGGTCTGTTCTGGATAGGTTTCTAGGCTAGTTTATTATCAAGCAAACTGATAAAATTATATTAGAACAAACATACTCTTAATAAATCTTCTAACACTTTAAATGCTTCACTTCACACCCAACAAAAGACCTAGAATTCACTTCTTTTGAGTTTACCTGGTGAAAGCTTGCTGCTGTGAGCTGTGTGTAACGCCGGGATTCATGACCTCAGGAGGAGAGGATTTCCATCTGGGGTTAGAGATGAAGCTTGACTATTTGGAGGTTTTTGTGTAGCAAAGTTTTATTAAAGTATAATAGAGATAGGGAAAGCTTCTGACATAGACATCAGAAGGGGACAGAAAGAGTGCACCCTTGCTAGTTTTTAGCAAGGTGTTTTATGTCTATTAGAAAGCTATTAATCAGAGAAGAGAGACAACCTCAAGGCTGAGGGAGTTTCACCAGGCCCCTCTCCCACAATATGCAGTTTTGAGATAGGATAGCATGAGGTGTGTCATCCCCCAGCCATAAAACAATTGACAGGAGTACTAGTTTGTTGAGCCATTAGCAGCCCAAGGTTTGAGGAAAGAAAAATTTAGTCTTAAGTGGAAACTTTCTGAAGAAAGGCAAATTCCAAAGCAAAACATAGTCTCATTAACATATCTTAAGAAAAAAATTTCCATTAGAAAAACACATTAGTTAATTCAAGGCAGAAGCAGGTGTCATCAATACAGAATTAAAAGAAGCCTCCCTTAATTTTGGCTCCCCAGGTGGCTCAGACGGTAAAGCATCTGCCTGCAGTGCAGCAGACCTGGGTTCGATCCCTGGGTTGGGTAGATCCCCTGGAGAAGGAGATGGCAACCCACTCAAGTATTCTTGCGTGGAAAATTCCACGAACAGAGGAACCTGGTAGGCTGCCATCGATAGGCGCAAAGAGGTGGACATGACCGAGCCACTTCACTTCACTGCACTTCAGAGAAGGAAAAAAACCATCTGCCACTAGCAGTTTATTTCCTCCTGCCGCCTGGGGGCCTCTGCTCTTCCTCCTGTTACCCTCTAACCGGAGCTATCCCCAAAGTCTTCCCTGATGACTCAGAGGGTCAAGGATCTGCCTGCAATGCTGGAGACCTGGGTTCAATCCCTGGGTCAGGAAGATCCCCTGGAGAAGGGAATGGCTACCCACTCCAGTATTATGTGGAGAATCCCAGGGACAGAGGAGCCTGGCAGGCTACAGTCCTTGGGGTCACAAAGAGTAGGACACAACTGAGTAACTAATGTTGTTAGAGAATTCTCAGGTAAAAACTGAGTTTAAGGAATAATACCCAAAACCAAGGAACTCTGTCCCTCATATTTAAGTTCAAATAGTCAGCTACTTGCTTTCTCAAAGCAAATTGATATCATGTATATTCAGTTCAGTTCAGTTCAGTTCAGTTGCTCAGTCGTGTCCGACTCTTTGCGACCCCATGAATTGCAGCACGCCAGGCCTCCCTGTCCATCACCATCTCCCGGAGTTCACTCAGACTCACGTCCATCGTGTCGTGATGCCATCCAGCCATCTCATCCTGGGTCGTCCCCTTCTCCTCCTGCCCCCAATCCCTCCCAGCATCAGAGTCTTTTCCAATGAATCAACTCTTCGCATGATGTATATTATTCCCAACATATTAAGATACTTCTGTGTATAATAAAAAAAAAATCCTTAATGTATTGATGTTTTGGTTTCACTCACCTTTGCCCATCTTTGGAACCAAAAATGGAAAGCAAGGATAATTTTTGCTGAAGAAAGAAAGATGGCTGATGCTGGTGTGTGTATAGCCATGCCTGTATGTGTGGACCCAGGAGACCTGTGCGTTCTTTGCTCTCACACTCTCCTCCTTCAAAAACATGAACTCAGCAACAACTAAAATATTCTGGCAAGTTCAGGTTTATGGATGTGGCATGGGTTGAAAAGTTTGGTAAACAATTCCCCTTAGTATTTTTAAAAGTCAAGAATCAGAAGAGTATCACAAAATTGAAATGTCAGGGTCCCATAGCTCAAGATGCTAGAAATCTTCTGGCATCAAGATAAATTTTACTTCTCTAGTCATTAAAATATTTCTTCTTAAATCCTAATCCCAAATCCAGAGATTCAGACCTCAATCTTGGCTCCATAGCCCCCACTGAAATAAGTGTCTTCCAGGTAATTCACTATTAATTTCACTGTTCTTTTTTTCAAAAATGTTGTAACTCCTACTTGATAAGGACTGAACCTTGTTCTAATTTCATGTTTAATTGAATTAAATATACTCTATGGTTTATATAAAGAACCTAGTGCAGGAGGTTTGTCTCACTATCGTTTTAGAGAAATCCTTGATTCAACATAGTGCAATGCAAAGATACGTTTTGATCCAGTCTTAGACTTTTCCCAAGTCTTTGGAAAAGACCCTGATGCTAGGAAAGATTGAGGGCAAGAGAAGGGGACTGCAAAGGATGAGGTGGTTGGACAGCATCACTGACTCAATGGACATATGAAGTGAAATTTGCTCAGTCATGTCCAACTTTTTGTGACTCCATGGGCTATATGGTCCATGAAATTCTCCAGGCCAGAATACTGGTGTGGGTAACTGTTCCCTTCTCCAGGGGATCTTCCCAACCCAGGAATCAAACCCAGGTCTCCTGCATTGCAGGCAGACTCTTTACCAGCTGAGCCACCAGGGAAGACTAAGAATATTGGTGTGGGTAGCCTATCACTTCTCCAGTAGATCTTCCTGAGCCAGGAATCGAACCAGGGTCTCCTCCATTGCAGATGGATTCTTTACCAGCTGAGCTATCAGGGAAGCCCTAGTTTGAGCAAATTCCAGGAGATTGTGAAGGACAGGAAAGCCTGGCATGCTGCAGTCCATGGGGTCTCAAAGAGTCAGACACGACTTATCAATTGAACAACAGACTTTCTAATCCTCCATCTCCTTGCTCATCAATTCTCAGCGAAAGACTTTGTACACTTCCTGTAACCAATATCCTTGTATTAATGTGATACCTTTTTCACCCTCCTTCCCCACCCACGGGAGGAAACTGGGACAGGCGTTAATAAACACCTATTCTGGTTATTCTTTGATTCTCCCCAGATCCATTCTCTGTTCTCCTCTGGTATGTTTTTTGTTCTGGGAGGCTGGCCTCTATGAATGTCACCCTCTGACCAGTGGGAGATACCAGCAAGAGACCAGACTGTAGGAAGAGAGAGATGCCAGGGTGTTTATTTCCTCCCACTCTCTGCTCCACTGTGGTTCTATCAATGGCTTTATAACTACAGTTATGGTTGGGCAATCCCTCTTGACTCCAGCTGTCAACCAGGCTCTGGTAATAGGGTTGTCTCCCTTTGTTGTTCAGGCTGGGGATTGCAACAGCCCTCTCTGTCTCATTTCTGGGGGCCTCAATATCCCTCACTGGCTCCTGGCTCAATAAATGGTTCCTTTATAGAAAAGTCTCTGCACAACAAAGGTGAGTATGCTGTCTATTTGTTGCTCTCATGTTCACGCTCAGTTGCTAAGTTGCATCCAACTCTTTCTGACCCCGTAGACTGTAGCCTGATGGGCTTCTCTGTCCATAGGATATTCCAGGCAAGAATACTGGAGTGGGTTGCCATTTCCTCCTCCAGGGATCTTTCCAACACAGGAACCAAACCTGCATCTCTTGCATTTACTGCATTGGTAGGCAGATTCTTTACCACTGAGCCGCTGGAAAACCCCATATTTGTTGCTTGGTGCCTGGCTAATACAGCCTCCTACCTTCTAATTTTCAGCAGTCTATGATGCAGTGACAAGTCTAGGGATCACAGTCATCTCTCTGAACCTGATATCAAGTAAGTACCTATACAGATAAAGACATCACATTTCCCTCTGAGCACTCCCAATACTCAAGAGGGAAACGATGTCAAAACTAAATTAAAAAAGAATAAAAACACAGAAGTGTTTGCCAGAAGCACACTGTGCCATTTGATCTAGAAGCTCATAAAAAGATGTTTGCATCTTCTAGGGTCAAGAATGGTATTTTCTGGGAACTGAAACAGAACTAGGGAAACTCTGATCATTTGTGGAACTATTGGTATATATATATCAGTTAGCTATGGTCCCCCCTATTCTGTGTAACAAACCACCCCAAAACTCAGTATCCTAAGATGATAATCATTTAATCTCACAGAACTGCAGGTCAGCTGGGCAGTGGCTCTTCACCTGCCTTAGATGATCACTAGTTAAGACATGTTCTCACAGCGATGACAGAGTGCAAGAGGCAAGTTCAACCACTCAAGCAAGTGTGAAGCTCCTGTTTGTGTCACATCTGCCAAAGCCAGTCACATGCCCAAGGCCAAGGTCAAGGAGTGAAAGGGAGAGTGCGTAAATATTTTTGAAAATCCAGCACAGCAGGTAAACTACAGAAAACTCACTCAAAGGCAGGCTACAATTTGTTCAATAAAATGGAGGAGAATTCGGGTTTGTTTACCTCTTGTGCATCAAAAGTGAACTAGAGTGACTTTTTAAAATAGCAGGCTAAATTTCTTGTCATCTTGAAAGTTTCTTTTTTCTTTTTTAAATTATTTATCTTTGGTTGGGCTGAGTCTTTGTTGCTGCATAAGCATTCTCTAGTTGCCTCACGAGCAGGGGTTACTCTTCCTTGTGGTATAGGAGCCTCTCATTGGGTTGGCTTCTCTTGTTATGGGGCACTGGCTCAAGGTGCTCAGGCTTCAGTAGCTGCCAGCACTCGGGCTCAGTAGTTGCGGTTTGTGGGTTTTAGTTACATGCGGAATCTTCCCAGACTAGGGATTGAACCCGTGTGTCCTCATTAGTAGGCAGATCCTTAACCACTATACCACCAAGGAAGTTGTAGAAAGTTTCTTAGTGCAGAGATGATATTGCCTTAGAAACAGAGGCATTTGGAGTTTCTGGGTATTAATGTTATAGAGATTCAATATTATGTTATTGTTATGGAGATACCATGATCTGTTCATGACTAAACTGGGATTACCAGACTTGACACCTGTATCTAGTCTTGTCTATTTTTTTTTTCCTTGCAAGTTTCAAATACCAAAAGAATTACTCTCATTCTGAATCCTGGAATGAGAATCAGCACATCCTACTGATTATGCTTGCTAGTAATTCCACAGTCTGGATATCCAAAAAAAAGGTCAAAGGGTCTAAAATGAATACTTCCTTATCTGCACAGGCTCTTCTTAATTAGTGACTGATTTGTACTTTGAGATTTATTCAACTTGGAAGGGGTTAAAGTTGAAGAGTCTAATAGCTCTCACCTGTTTAATATCTACTAATCTTTTTAGCCCAAGGAGGTGGGGAAGTACACCCCTTGCATAGGACTGAAATGGAGCAAAAAGTCCTTAATTATCTTGGTCATCTTTGAGAAGGAAAGCATTGTTTAAAACGGTGAACCCAGCAAAGAAAATCCAGCTAGAAAATCAGCAAGAAATCTTCATTATTCTCCTAGCACAGTGTGTCAACCCAATGAGTGTTTATAAATGATGAGTTAACTTCAAAAGAAACATTAGCTTGATATTCTAGCTATCAAGGGTCAGTATAGAAATTGACAGTAGAGAGAGATTAATATTTGCAGTCATGACAAACCATGCAGATGAGATGATACTGGGACTGCATTTGAAGAATAAATCAGATTGAATAGATAAAGGAAAAGGAAAATGCACTAGGAAACAGAGTGAGTAGAGTTTGGGGTGAGGAATGAACAGGATATGTGGATTAGTCTGTAGGGGATAGTGAGAAGACCATATTGATCAAGATGGGGAAGTTGTCATGAATTAGGTGAGACAGAGATTGTACTACCAGGTTATGAGGGTCTTACTAGGCAAAGGCATTTCGATGTTATGTGGTGGATGTTTGAAACTGTTGGATTTCTTGGTGGGGAAATTATTTTAGTGCAAACATCTCTGGTGTTTTCCTTGTGACTCTAGGACAGCTTTCGACTTGATAGTAAAGACTGTGGTCGATGAAACAGGAGATGATTCATGTGTATTTTGACTTCTTTACAAATTTGTTTAGAGCCTGAATCATAGGAAGAGTCTGAAGCCTTTTCCCATGATTTTTGTTGGCAGCAGCTGTATGTTCCCATGGGAACACACATACTTACCTGTCCAAACCTTCCTCTTTTATTTATGCCCTCAGCTTTGTTCACTTGGATGTTTTCATCTCTTCTATGGGGCATATTCTGGAGAAGGGAATGGCACCCCACTCCAGTACTCTTGCCTGGAAAATCCCATGGATGGAGGAACCTGGTAGGCTGCAGTCCATGGGGTCACTGAGAGTTGGACATGACTCAGTGACTTCACTTTCACTTTTCACTTTCATGCATTGGAGAAGGAAATGGCAACCCACTCGTGTTCTTGCCTGGAGAATTCCAGGGATGGTGGAGCCTGGTGGACTGCCATCTATCGGGTCGCACAGAGTCAGACACGACTGAAGCAACTTAGCAGCAGCAGCAGCAGCAGCAGCAGCATGGGGCATATTCACATAAAAGCTTAGAGCACAGCCTATTTTTCTTTCACAATTGAGGATCCACATCTTCAAATACATAAAACTCCAAACCAAATATGATGGAAGGAGGCATTTGAATAGACCGTGGAGTGGTAATGTCACTTTGAACACCATCTTCGGTAAACATTTTAGTTTTCTGAAGTGATCAGATGAAGGAAAGATGGCTCAGTGATCTTCTTTGGTAGCTAATTCTGGAAAGCCTTTGCTAAATTCTAATCCAAAATAGAATCTCCCTTGCTCGTGAATGAAGCTTGCAATGCTGGGAGTAAACTACCCTTTTCATCTCCTGGAGAGAAGTTCTCCTCTGATCATAACAGCAAATCAGCAAACACTTACTGAACTTTTTACTCATAGAGGACACATTAATTTCTATGTCACTTTGTTCCTTTGCCAAATTCCAATGGCTTGAAATCCAAAATAGATGAGGTTAAATAACAGCAGTTGTATATTTTTGAGAAACTCTGAGTTTAGTTACTATAGATTTTCTAAGCTATTGCTCTCCTTAGTTTATATTAAAAAAAAAAATCTACTGAGCTAGCTTCCAGACTAAGTGCTGATGATTCAGACATGAATAACACTTCCTCTGGAGTGTTTCAGGTAAGACAAATACATAACAAATAAGCCATAATAAAATTTAATAAGTCCTTTAACTGAAGTGCGTGAGTTCTGTGGTAACGGTGAAGAAAACCACTCTGTGGTTCCAGGGTGGCTGTCACAGAGCAGAAGCCATTTGGGCAATCCTCAAAGGATGAGCAGGGACTCCCTAAGTGGAGTAAGAGCACTTAAGGTGAGAACACAATGAGTAAAAACACTGGAACGTCAAAGTGCTGCGCTGGCTTTTATTTCTTTTCATTCCAGAAGACACAGGTCAGAAATTCAGGGAGAGACAAGTGTCTGGGAGTTTGCCCTCCTCAAGGATGCTCTTCTCAGCTCAGACATTTCTGCAAGCAGAAATTTCAGGACTGCAGAATCAGGCTGATTAAATCATAGGGCAGGACTTCCCTGGGGAACAAAATATTTGCAAACATTTTCATGGAGATGGGACAATGGACTCAAAATAACTGCAGGTTTCCCAGACTATCAGGAAACACGATTTCTGGAGGAGGAGCCATATTCTTCTAGAAAGAATCTAAAGGAAATGCCCCAAGGCTTTAGGAACTTTGAGTGGTCCCAGCCTCCTTCTATAGTCCCTTGTGGTTTTCCTGACCACACACTCTTCCCTTTATTAAAGTGCGAGTTCACTCCCCGTATTGGTTTCCTAGGGCTACCATAACAGGTTACCACAAACGTGGCTTAATATAAGAGAAATTTATTCTCTGGTAGTTAAGGAGACCTGAAGTCTGAGACAAGGGTGTGAACAGGAGTGATTCCTTCTGAAAACTCTGGGGGAGAATCTGTTCTGTGCTGCTCCCCTAGTTTCTGGTAATTACCAGAAATCCCAGCACTCCAGCTTCTGCCTCCACCTTCAGAATGCCTTCTTCCCTATATCTCTGTGTGTCTCAAAGCTCCTTCTCCCCTCTCTTTATCTGGATACCTGTCATTAGCTTTGGGGCCCATCCTAAATCCAGGATGCTCTCATCCCAAGATTCTCAATTACATCTGCAGAGATCCTATTTTCAAGCAAGGCTGCATTCACAGTTTCCAAGAATCAGAACCTGGACATACCTTTTGGGGGAACAGTATTCAATTTACCATGTCTCCCCCTTTTATAGCCCACATCTGATGTCTTCTGAGCACTTGTTTATGAGCTGTTAGACCCTGTGCAGAAACTGGGCACTGGGATGGAAAGACACAGTATTGTAACTCCCACTGGCAAGGAGTAAAACAAAGGTCCAGATTATCCAGCTCTAGATCTCCAAGAGTTTTCTTACTAGAATCCTTGACCAGAAGCTCATCCAAGATGTGAACACTAACTGCAAAAGGTTCGGAGTAAAAATTTCTATTGGAGAAATGTGGGTCTACTTCAAACACACCTTTTTTTCCCTCTTTTTTTTTTTAACACAATCTCTATGGTTGTCATATATTCAGCCTCTTGTGAATGAGAACAGATTATTTACAACAGTTAAATGGCAAGTTGGGTTCTGATCCCTTAGCTAATCAGTAGCTACACAGTCCCCCAGAGCCAAGAGGCTCAGCAAGGAAGGTCAGTTCACAACTTTTATTGAGGGTAGAAGTGTTTGCTGATTGTTTCCTGCTAAACCCCTGATGAGTTTTTGCAGAGCAACACTTTCAAAATGGGTTGAGTAAAGCTACTTCTGCTTTGCTTCCCCACAAGTCCCTTTTTTTCTGTTGGCTTATAACGTATTCCCACGAATTTTGGAATTTGGGATAACTTTCCCAAGAAATTTTTATTTCTTAGCAAATTTAATGTCTTCCAGGAGCAAAATTACAGGTTTGGGATTGTAAATAAAGCCTACTCAAGCTTGGTCAAATCTAATTTCTCCTACTCCATGCCTGCATGCAAGCTGCTGACCACAGCTGGAGAAAGACACCCCCGTGCTGACTGCTCCGACTTTAAATTAGTGATCACTAAGCTCAAGCAGTCTTTTGGTGCTACCTGGCCATTTCTCTCCACATATCTCATCTACTCCCAACCCTGAATGACTGTTTCACACCTTCTTCTCTCTCTCTTCAATTCTTCAACAGCTCTTTCTCCTCAGTTCTCAAATAGCAATTGACTTCCTTGTTTCTGTGAAAAATACTGCAATTCAGAAGAGAATTTCCACACACTCCCTCGCTATCCACACCCGTGACCATACCCTCTGCCTTCTCTCTGTTACTCTAGAATGTGTGTTCCCAAGGAAGCTCCCTCCAGCTGCGCCCCAGTCCCACTCCCTCTCACTTACTGAGGGCATCACGTCTGTTGTTCTCCCTCTTAGCCCTGCATCATCAGCTTTTTTCCCTCTCGACTGGATGTCCCGTCAACATGCAAGCCTGCTGCAACACTTACCATCTTAAACACATACACCTCTGTTTTGACCCCCAACCCCACTCTCCAGGCACTGTCCAGTGTTTCTATACAAAACTATTTGAAAAAGTTGTCTATACAGCTGTGTCCTCTCTTTTCTTTTGAACTCACTTCTCTGTCCTGAACCACACCTCCAGAATTGATCCTGTCAGGGTCACCATGGCTTGCAAATTGCTGAATCCAATGGACAATCTCCAGTCTTCACTTTAGTTGGCCCTTCTAAAGTATTTGACATAGTTACTGTCTTCCTCATGTTCAGTTCAGTTCAGTTCAGTTCAGCCTCTCAGTCGTGTCTGACTCTTTGCGACCTCATGAATCGCAGCACGCCAGGCCTCCCTGTCTATCACCAACTCCCGGAGTTCACTCAGACTCATGTCCATTGAGTAAGTGATGCCATCCAGCCGTCTCATCCTCGGTCATCCCCTTCTCCTCCTGCCCCCAATCCCTCCCAGCATCAGAGTCTTTTCCAATGAGTCAACTCTTCCCATGAGATGGCCGAAGTACTGGAGTTTCAGCTTTAGCATCAGTCCTTCCAAAGAAATCCCAGGGCTGATCTCCTTCAGAATAGACTGGTTGGATCTCCTTGCAGTCCAAGGGACTCTCAAGAGTCTTCTCCAACACCACAGTTCAAAAGCGTCAATTCTTTGGCGCTCAACTTTCTTCACAGTCCAACTCTCACATCCATACATGACCACTGGAAAAACCATAGCCTTGACTAGACGGACCTTTGTTGGCAAAGTATTGGCTCTGCTTTTCAACGTGCTATCTAGGTTGGTCATAACTTTCCTTCCAAGGAGTAAGCGTCTTTTAATTTCATGGCTGCAATCACCATCTGCAGTGATTTTGGAGCCCCCCAAAATAAAGTCTGACACTGTTTCCACTGTTTCCTCATCTATTTCCCATGAAGTGATGGGACCAGATGCCATGATCTTCGTTTTTTGAATGTTGAGCTTTAAGCCAACTTTTTCACTCTCCACTTTCACTTTCATCAAGAGGCTTTTTAGTTCCTCTTCACTTTCTGCCATAAGGGTGGTGTCATCTGCATATCTGAGGTTATTCTTCCGGCAATGGAGCACTTTAAAAAAATTTTTATAACTTTTAATTTTATATTGGATTATAGCCCATTAACAGTGCTGTGATAGTTTCAGGTGGACAGCAAAAGGACTCAGCCATACATACACATGTACCCAGAACTGAACTGACTGATTCTTCCTCAAGAACTTCCCTGATAGCTCAGTCGATAAAGAATCCACCTGCAATGCAGGAGACCCTGGTTTGATTCCTGGGTCAGGAAGATCAGCTGGAAAAGGGGTCAGCTACCCACTCCAGTATTCCTGGGCTTCCTTTGTGGCTCAGCTGGTAAAGAATCCACCTGCAATGCAGGAGACCTGGGTTCAACTTCTGGGAAGATCCCCTGGAGAAGGGATAGGCTACCCACTCTAGTATTCTGGCCTGGAGAATTCTGTGGACTGTATAGTTCATGGGGTCGCAAAAAATCAGACGAGACTGAGTGACTTTCACATTCTCCCCCAAACTCCCCTCCCATCCAGGCTGCCTCATAACATTGAGCAGAACTCCCTGTACTATACAATAGGTCCTTGTTGGTTATCCATTTTAAATACAGCAGAGTGTACATGTCCATCCCAAACTCCCTAACCATCCTTTCCCTCCTAACCCTCCCTTCCCCCAATCCTTCCACCCACGGAAGCATAAGTTCATTCAGCACTTTTCAGACGTGCCTTCCAGGACTCCATTCTATTTTTCACTGACCTCTCCTCAGTCTCCTTTGCTGCTTCCTCCTCGTCTTCTTGACTTCTCAATGGCAGAATGCTAGATTTTAATAAAAAAAGATTATTTATGTAAGTGTTGGTTTGGGGAGTGTACAGTAACTCCTGGCTAATCACAGAATCTACAAAAAAATCCACACACACACAACAACTACCAAATATAATAAATGAAGCAAAGTTTCAAGGTACAAGATCAACACTAAAAAATTAGTTGTGTTTCTATACACCAGCAATGAACAATTTATTTAAAAAATTAAAAAAAATTTTCACTTACTACAGCATCTAAAAGAATAAAGTACCTAGGAATAAATTTAACCAGAGAAATTAAAATTTTGCACACCAAAAACTATAAAACATTGTTGAAAAAAATAAAGAATACTTAAATAAGTGGAAAGACATGTTCTGTGTTCATTGATAAATGACAATATTAAGATGGCAGAATTACCCAAAGCAATCTACAGAGTCAACGCAATCTCTGTAAAAATTTTAGAGATGATTTTCACAAAAATGGAAAATCTAATTCTCAAATTAAATGGAATTTAAGGGGTCCCAAATAGCCAAAGTAATTTTGAAAGAGAAGGATAGAGCTGGAGGACACACATTTCCCAATTCCAAGACTTTTATAAAGCTCCAGTAATCAAATCTGTATTATTAGGATGTATAATATTATGTATTATGTATCTGTATTATGTAGGATGTATAGACAGATAGACCAACGTAATAGAATTTAGAATCCTTAATAAAACCCTTACATCTATGGCCAATCAGTTTTAGACAAAGGTACAAAGATCATTCAGTGGGGAAATCTCTTCAACAAGTGGTAGGGAAGTAATTTGATATTCACATGCAAAAAGATCAAAATTGGACCATACACATCACTCCATATGCAAAAAATTAACTAAAACTATATCAACAATCTAAGTATAAGAGTTAAATCCATTAAACTATTAGAAGAAAATATGGGTATAAACTTTCATGAACTTAGATTTGGCTAGGGACTGGTTTAGGACATCAAAGGCATAAGTAAAAAAAGAAATATATAGATAAATTGGACCTCATAGAATTAAAAAACCTTTGTGCATCAAGGAACATTATTGAGAAGTGAATGAGCAATATATTTATAATTTATGTTGCTAATGATACAACATAATTTATTTGGGATAATTTATTTGCCAATGATACAAATAATAAAAATCTAATATCCAGAATATACAAAGAATCTTTACAAATCAACACCAAAAAGACAACCTAATTTAAAAATAGGTTAAGGACTTGAGTAGACATTTCTCCAAAGAAGATATACAAATGGACAACAAGTAAATGAAAATAAGCTCAGTATCATTAGTCATTCAGTTCAGTTCAGTCACTCAGTCGTGTCCGACTCTTTGCGACCCCACGAATTGCAGCATGCCTGTCCATCACCAACTCCCGGATTTCACTCAAACTCACGTCCGTCCATTGAGTCGGTGATGCCATCCAGCCATCTCATCCTCTGTCGTTCCCTTTTCCTCCTGCCCCAATCCCTCCCAATGTCAGAGTCTTTTCCAATGAGTCAACTCTTCGCATGAGGTGGCCAAAGTACTGGAGTTTCAGCTTTAGCATCAGTCCTTCCAGTGAACACCCAGGACTGATCTCCTTTAGGATGCACTGGTTGGATCTCCTTGCAGTCCAAGGGACTCTCAAGAGTCTTCTCCAACACCACAGTTCNGCGTTTCTCATGATGTACTCTGCATAGAAGTTAAATAAGCAGGGTGACAATATACAACCTTGACGTACTCCTTTTCCTATTTGGAACCAGTCTGGAACAGACCAGTTTGGAGCAGTTCTAACTGTTGCTTCCTGACCTGCATATAGGTTTCTCAAGAGGCAGGTCAGATCGTCTGGTATTCCCATCTCTTTCAGAATTTTCCAGTTTCTTGTGATCCACACAGTCAGAGGCTTTGGCATAGTCAATAAAGCAGAAATAGATGTTTTTCTGGAACTCTCTTGCTTTTTCCATGATCCAGCATATGTTGGCAATTTGATCTCTGGTTCCTCTGTCTTTTCTAAAACCAGCTCGAACATCTGGAAGTTCACGGTTCACCTATTGCTGAAGCCTGGCTTGGAGAATTTTGAGCATTACTTTACTAGCATGTGAGATGAATGCAATTGTGTGGTAGTTTGAGCATTCTTTGGCATTGCCTTTCTTTGGGATTGGAATGAGGGAAATGCAAATCAAAACTGCAATGAGATACCACTTCACACCCCCTAGGATGGCTATAACTTTTAAAATATTGATAATTGATGTTGGCAAAGATGTAGAGAAATTGATACCCTCTTACTATGCTGGTGGGAATTTGAAATGGTGCAGCCACTATGGAAAACAGTTGGGTGCTTTCTCAAAAAACCAAACATAGAATTACCACATGAAGCTGCAATTCCACTGCTAGGTATATACCCCAAAGAATCAAACATACTCAGATGCATGTGCATACATCTTCATAGCAGCACCATTCACAAAAGGTGGGACAGTCTGGTTTCCATCAGTGAATGACAAATTGTGGATATAAAAATTGTGTCGTATTCGTATAATGGATTAATATTCAGCCATAAAAACAATGAAGTTGATACATGTTACAACATGAATGTACCTCGAAAACACTATGCTAAGTAAAAGAAGCCAAACACAAAGGGACACATTATGTGATTCCATTTATATGAAATATCCAGGACAGGTACATCCACAGTGACAAAAGGCAGATTGGTGGTTGCCCAAGCCTGGTAGGAGAGGGGGTTGGGAGAAACTGCTTAGTGGGTTGGAGTTTCCTTTTGAGGTGAGGAAAATGTTCTGGAACTAGAGAGAGGTGATGACTATACTGCAGCATAAGTGTATTAAATGCCACTGAATTATTCTCTTGGAAGAGGAAAGTTTATGTTTGTTAATGTACGATAGGAAGAGGGTTGGATGAGGGATAATATAGGGGTAGGAGAAAAAAAGGGTTATTGTGGGATTATATGAAATCATCTGTGTGAAGTTTTTGAAAATTATAAAACACTATAGAATTTTTAAAAATAACTTAATAAAAAATAAATAAATGAAATATATAAGTGCTGGACTGTAATAAGAAATCATATGTTCTAGGGCTTCAGTCTATTCTCCTGAGAAAAAAGGTTTTGAGTCTAACATGTTGGAAATTTAACAGAGACTAACACTGGTAAGTTATATGACTTGTGGCTCGTTTATGTTTAGAAAACTAGAGTGTATGTCTTGGCTATGGTGTTTTGTTTTAACTATACTCTGCTGCTAGAGTTTGATGTTTTGGGCTTTGGTCTGATGACTGTATGGCAATGCACTGCATTTATTTGTTCACTTACTGAAGAATTTTATATTGCAATAGGCTATAATGGAGAAAATTAATCTAGCAAGATGGAACTTAACAGACGTGAGAAGTCCTTTCCTCAGATCTACAGCAACAAACAGCCATCCAAGATCTGGTGTGGGGGGAAATGATTTAACAGTATCACACGGGGAAAAATAAGGCTCTGGGGTTTCCGTTGGCTAGGAGCTGAATATGAGTCAACAGCAAGTTGTGGCTTCTTAACCAAACAAAACATAGCAAAACAAAACCCTAAAGACATCTTAGCTTGGGAAAACAGAATTGTAGTACCTGGGCCGAGATGAAGAAATCATTTTGTTTCTCCTTCACTAATCAACCCATACCTGGGGACCTGAGTACTGCCCCAGCCATTGCACCATAGGGGGACAGCGTCAAGCCACAGGTGTCCAGAGGAAAGGGATGGGAAAGTGCAAGGCTGAACCATCCACTTGAAGTGCGCCTGCAAGAATGGGGAATATAGTGAGGGGTATACCTGTGCTGGACAGGGAGATTCAATGAGGGAGTTTAGAAGAGATAAATTACTTACTCTGTGCCACCTCCTTCTATAGAAAAATGACCAAAGGGGAACTTACTATTGAGTGTCTCCTCTGGGCCAGTAAGTGATAACCACTTTACATGTGTTGTCACATTACTTCCCTGCACCAACTCTCTGGGCTTCCCTGGTGGCCCAGCTGGTAAAGTATCTGCCTGTAATGCAGGAGACACAGGGTTTGATCCCTGGGTTGGGAAGATCCCCTGGAGAAGGGAATGGCTATGCACTCTAGTATTCTTGCTTAGAGAATCCCATGGACAGAGGAGCCTGGGGGGCTACAATCATGGGGTTGCAAAGAGTTGGACAGAACTAACTGACTAATACTTTCATTTTCACCAACTCTCTGAGACAGTTATTGATGTCTTAGCAGCATTCTAATAACTTGCTTCCATTTGAAGATCAGGCATATGCTTGCTAATGTAAGCATAGTCTTTTGATACTGGGCTCCAGTATTCAACTTGAAGGTTAAACAGTCAACTTCAGAAGGAGAAGGCCCTTTGCTCCCAGGGTGTGACACAGGGGTGTATCATTTACTTTCTGTACTCAGACCAGGAGCAGGCTGGGGCAGGGCAGTAAGTGGATGTCAAGGAGCAAAGGGTTTCTCAGAAGCTGCCAAAGCTAGAAACAGTGCTTGAGTAAGAGGCACCTGTCTGTTTCCACTTCTGCTATTGCTGGCTGGTAGTCAGAGTAAGATCTTTAAGGTTCTCTTTGTTTGCCAAGTCGATCCCTCCAAGTGTATGATACAGCTAGTCACCCTACCCTTCACTGTCTTCTTCAGCAATTACCTGTTCATTGGTTCCTTAGCAGAGTCTTACTCCCACTTGCTTTATCCTAGGATTCAGCTTATAAATAAGAGCTTGAAGATCATATTCAGGAAATTATTTGAAAAATACTGGGGAAAGTATGTGAATTTCAGCCTACCACTCTTACGCTTCCATGTGAAATATAATACTCTTGAGAGTCCCTTGGACTGCAGGGAAATCCAACCAGTCCATCCTAAAGGAGATCGGTCCTGGGTATTCATTAGAAGGACTGATATTGAAGCTGAAAGTCCAATACTTTGGCCACCTGATGCGAAGAACTGACTCATTCGAAAAGATCCTGATGCTGGGAAAGATTGAGGGCAGGAGGAGAACGGGATGACAGAGGATGAGATGGTTGGATGGCATCACCAACTTGATGGACATGGGTCTGGGTAGAATCCAGGAGTTGGTGATGGACAGGGAGGCCTGGCATGCTGCAGTTCATGGGGTCACAAAGAGTCGGACACGACTGAGCGACTGAACTGAACTGAAATGAACTGAACCTGCTGTCCAGGGCTTTTTTTTTTAATTCCCCCTTCCCCCACACACCACCTATGGTAACTACAAAATTGATCTCTTCTTTCTGTGAGTTATTTTTAAATTAGATGCCACATAAAGTGAGATCATACAGTATTTGTCATTCTCCATTTCACTTAGTATAATGCAGGGCATTTCTGAGTGTGGTGTGCCTAATTCAGGCAATGAACATGTAACAACATCACAGGTGCCTTCCTGCCCTAGGAGGACATGCATAAAACTGTGAAGTACCAGGAATGGGGAGATTTTCACAATGGCCATGTGTTGAAGGTTGAAAGGTTGAAAACAGCTATTTGGCTTGGGAAAACCCAGTACTTGAAACTGTATGTTGTTTAACAGTATAGCTCAACCAGTTCCTAACTGTCATCTCCACTCCTACCTCCTACCATCACCATTTCTGATTTTCCAACATCCAAACTGATACAGCCAACATTTTGTAGACAACTGTGGTATATGAGAATCCTTAGAAAAAATGGAGTAGCCCACATAGTCAACAAAAGAGTCCGAAATGCAGTACTTGGGTGCAATCTCAAAAATGACAGAATGATCTCTGTTCGTTTCCAAGGCAAACCATTCAAAACCACAGTAATCCAAGTCTGTGCCCCAACCAGTAATGCCAAAGAAGCTGAAATTGAATGGGCTCCAAAATCACTGCAAATGGTGATTGCAGCCATGAAATTAAAAGATGCTTACTCCTTGGAAGAAAAGTTATGACCAGCCTAGATAGCATATTCAAAAGTAGAGACAATACTTTGCCGATTAAGGTCCATCTAGTCAAGGCTATGGTTTTTCCTGTGGTCATGTATGGATGTGAGAGTTGGACTGTGAAGAAGGCAGAGAGCCAAAGAATTGACACTTTTGAACTGTGGTGTTGGAGAAGACTCTTGAGAGTCCCTTGGACTGCAAGGAGATCCAACCAGTCCATTCTGAAGGAGATCAGCCCTGGGATTTCTTTGGAAGGAATGATGCTAAAGCTGAAACTCCAGTACTTTGGCCACCTCATGCGAAGAGTTGACTCACTGGGAAAGACTCTGATGCTGGGAGGGATTGGGGGCAGGAGGAGATGGGGACAACAGAGGATGAGATGGCTGGATGGCATCACTGACTCAGTGGACATGAGTCTGAGTGAACTCCGGGAGTTGGTGATAGACAGGGAGGCCTGGCGTGCTACGATTTATGGGGTCGCAAAGGGTCAGACATGACTGAGCGACTGAACTGAACTGAACTGAACTGAATGAAGACTTACAAGACCTTCTAGAATTGAAACCAAAAACAGATGTCCTTTTCATCATAGGAGACTAGAACGCAAAAGTAGGAAGTCAAGAGATACCTGGAATAACAGGCAAGTTTGACCTTGGAGTACAAAATGAAGCAGGGCAAAGGCCAACAGAGTTTTGCCAAGAGAATGCATTGGTCATAGCAAACACCCTCTTCCAATAACACAAGAGATGACTCTACATGTGGACATCACCAGATGGTCAATACTGAAATCATATTGACTATATTCTTTGCATTCAAAGATGGAGAAGCTCTATAGAGTCAGCAAAAATAAGACTAGGGGCTGACTGTGGCTCAGATCATGAACTCCTTATTGCAAAATTCAGACTTAAGTTGAAGAAAGTAGGGAAAACCACAAGACCATTCAGGTATGACCTAAATCAAATCCCTTATGACTATACAGTGGAAGTGACAAATAGATTCAAGGGATTAGATTTGATAGAGTGCCTGAAGAACTATGGATGGAGGTTCGTGACACTGTACAGGAGGCAGTGATCAAGACCATCCACAAGAAAAAGAAATACAAAAAGGCAAAATGGTTGTCTGAGGAGACCTTACAAATAGCCGAGAAAAGAAAAGAAGCTAAAGGAGAAGGAGAAAAGGAAAGATATACCCATCTGAATGCAGAGTTCTAAAGAAAAGCAAGGAGATTAAAAAAAAAAAAAGCCTTCCTCAGTGATCAGTGCAAAGAAATAGAGGAAAACAGTAAAATGGGAAAGACTAGAGATCTCTTCAAGAAAATTGGAGATACCAAGTGAATACTTCATGCAAAGATGGACACAATAAAGGACAGAAATGGTATAGACTTAACAGAAGCAGAACATATTAAGAAGAGGTGGCAACAATACACAGAAGAACTATACAAAAAAGACCTTAATGACCCAGATAACCACAAAGGTGTGATCACTATCCTAGAGAGCCAGACATCCTGGAATGCGAAGGCAAGTGGGCCTTAGGAAGGATCACTACGAACAAAGCTAGTGGAGGTGATGGAATTCCAGTTGAGCTATTTCAAGTCCTAAAAGATGATGGTGTGAAAGTGCTGCACTCAATACGCCAGCAAATTTAGAAAACTCAGCACTGGCCACAGGACTGAAAAAGGTCAATTTTCATTCCAATCTCTAAGAAAGGCAAAGCCAAAGCATATTCAAACTACTGCACAATTTCACTCATCTCACATGCTAGCAAAGTAGTGCTTAAAATTCTCCAAGCCCGGCTTCAGCAGTACATAAACCGAGAACTTCCAGATGTTCAAGCTGGATCTCAAAAAGACAGAGGAACCAGAGATCAAATTGTCAACATCTGCTGGATCATGGAAAAAGCAAGAGAGTTCCAGAAAAAACTTCTACTTCTGTTTTATTCACTATGCCAAAGCCTTTGGCTGTGTGGATCACAAGAAACTGTGGAAAATTCTGAAAGAGATGGGAATACCAGACCACCTGACCTGCCTCCTGAGAAATCTTTGTGCAGGTCAAAAAGCAACAGAACTGGACATGGAACAACAGACTGGTTCCAAATTGGGAAAGGAGTACATCAAGGCTGTATATTGTCACCCTGCTTAGTTAACTTATATGCAGAGTACATCATGAGAAATGCTGGGCTGGAGGAAGCACAAGCTGGAATCAAGATTGCTGGGAGAAATATCAGTAACTTCGGATATGCAGATGACACCACCCTTATGGCAGAAAGTGAAGAGGAACTAAAAAGCCTCTTGAGGAAAGTGAAAGAGGAGAGTGAAAAAGTTGGCTTAAAGCTCAGCATTCAGAAAACGAAGATCATGGCATCTGGTCCCATCACTTCATGGCAAATAGATGGGGAAACGATGGAAATAGTGACAGACTCTATTTTCTTGGGCTCCAAATCACTGCAGGTGGTGACTGTGGCCATGAAATTAAAAAACACTTGCTCCTTGGAAGAAAAGCTATGACAAATCTAGACAGAATATTAAAAAGCAGAGACATTACTTTGCCACCAAAAGTCCATCTAGTCAAAGCTATCGTTTTTCCAGTAGTCATATATGGATTTGAAAGTTGGACCATAAAGAAAGCTGAGTGCCAAAAACCTGGTGCTTTTGAACTGTGGTGTCAAAGAAGACTCCTGAGAGTCCCTTGGATTGCAAGGAGATCAAACCAGTCCATCCTAAAGGAAGTCAGTCCTGTATATTCATTGGAAGGACTGATGCTGAAGTTGAAGCTCCAATATTTTGGCCACCTGATGCAAAGAACTGACTCATTGGAAAAGACCTTGATGATGGGAAAGATTGAAGGCAGGAGGAGAAAGGGACGACAGAGGATGAGATGGTTGGATGGCATCATTGACTCGATGGACATGAGTTTAAGCAAGTTCTGGGAGTTGTTGATGGATAGGGAAGCCTGGTGTGCTACAGTCCATGGGGTTGCGAAAGAGTCAGACACAATTGAGCCAGTGAACTGAACTGCAGTAGATGAATATATTACTAAAATATGGACTCTACCACGGAACAATTACTCCAAGTGGGGAATGTGAATGGTGTTTGCAAAAACCTGGCCCTGGATTCTCTGACTCTCCACTTTGTCTTTCTTCAGAACATTTTTAGCTGTACACAACTATGGCCACTCCTTTGTACTGATCCTCACTTAATTGTTGGTGCTTTTCAGTTGCTAAGTGGGGTCTGACGCTTTTTTATTCCCTGGACTGCAGCACCCCAGATTTCCCTGTTCTTCCCTATCTCTGGAGTTTGCTTAAACTCATGTCCATTGAGCTGGTGATGCTATCTAACCATCTCATCCGCTGACGCCTTCTTTTCCTTTTGCCTTCAATCTTTTCTAGCATCAGTGTCTTTTCAATGATTCAGCTGTTCACATCAGGTGGCCCAAGTATTGAAGCTTCAGCTTCAGCATCAGTCCTTCCAGTAAAGAGTCAGGGTTAATTTCCTTTAGGATTGACCGGATTGATCTCCTTACAGTTCAAGGGACTCTCAAGAGTCTTCCCCAGCACCACAATTCAAAAGCGTCAATTCTTCAGCACTCAGCCTTCTTTATGGTCCAATTCTCACATCCATACAAGACTCCTGGAAAAATCATAGCTTTGACTAGATGGACATTTGTTAGCAAAGTGATGTTTCTGCTTTTTAATGTGCTGTCTAGGTTTGCCATAGCTTTGCTTTCAAGGAGCAAGTGTCTTTTAATTTCTTGGCTGCAGTCACCATCTGCAGTGATTTTAGCGCCCAAGAAAATAGTCTGTCACTCCTTCCACTTTTTCCCCTTCTGTTTGCCATGAAGTTATGGGCCTGGAGGCCATGATCTTCATTTTTTGAATGTTGAGTTTTAAACCAGTTATTTCACTCTCTTCTTTCACCTTCACCAAAAGCCTTTTAGTTCCTCTTCACTTTCTGCCACTAGAGTAGTATCATCTGCATATCTGAGTTTGTTGATATTTCTTCTGGAAATCTTGATTCCAGATTGCGATTATCCAGTCCAGCATTTTTTATGATGTACTGTGCATATAAATTAAATAAATAGGGTGAAAATATATGCCTTGATGTACTCCTTTCCCAGTTTGGAACCAGTTTGTTGTTCCACGTCCAGTTCTGTTGCTTCTTGACCCGCATACAGATTTCTCAAGGAGGCAGGTCAAGTGGTCTGGTATTCTCATCTCTTTAAGAATTTTCCACAGTTTGTTGTGATCCACACAAAGACTTTAGCCTTTAGTCAATGAAGCAGAAGTAGATGTTTTTCTGGAACTCCCTTGTTTTCTCTATGATCCAAAAAAATGTTGATAATTTGATCTCTGGTTCCTCTGCCATTTCTAAATCCAGCTTGTACATCTGGAAGTTCTCAGTTCATGTACTACTGAAGCCTAGCTTGAAGGATTTTGAGTATAACCTTGTTAACATGTGAAATGAATCCAATTGTATGATAGTTGAAATATTCTATTCCAATATTTCCATTAAAGAAATGTTTTATATTTCTTTGCATTGTTCATTTAAGAAGGCCTTCTTATCTCTCCTTGCTGTTCCCTGGAACTCTGTACTCCATTGTGTATATCTTTCCCTTTCTTTTGCTTTTTGCTTCTCTTCTTTCCTCAGATATTGCAAAGTCTCCTCAGCAACCACTTTGCCTTCTTGCATTTGGTTTTCTTGGGAATGATTTTGGTCACTGACTCCTGTACAATGTTACAAACCTCTGTCCATAGTTCTTCAGGCATTCTGTTTATCAGATCTAATCCCTTGAATCATCGCCTCCACTGTATAATCATAGGGATTTGATTTAGGTCATACCTGAATGGCCTATTGGTTTTGTCTACTTTCTTTAATTTAAGCCTGAAGTTTGCAATAAGGAGCTAATAATCTGAGTGACAGTCAACTTCAGGTCTTTTTTTCTCTGACTGTATATAGCTTCTCCATCTTTGACTGCAAAGAGTATAATCAATCTGATTTTAGTATTGACCATTTGGTGATAGATGGGGAAACAGTGGAAACAATGGCTGACTTTATTTTTCTGGGCTCCAAAATCACTGTGGATGGTGATTGCAGCCACGAAATTAAAAGATGCTTACTCCTTGGAAGGAAAGATATGACCAACCTAGACAGCATATTAAAAAGCAGACACATTACTTTGCCAACAAAGGTCTGTCTAGTCAAGGCTATGGTTTTTCCAATGGTCATGTATGGATGTGAGAGTTGGACTATAAGGAAAGCTGAGTGCCAAAGAATTGATGGTTTTGAACTGTGGTGTTGGAGAAGACTCTTGAGAGTCCCTTGGACTGCAAGGAGATCTAACCAGTCCATCCTAAAGGAGATCAGTCCTGGGTGTTCATTGGAGGGACTGATGATGAAGCTGAAACTCCAATACTTTGGCCACCTGATGCAAAGAGCTGACTCATTTGAAAAGACCCTGATGCTGGGAAAGATTGAGGGCAGGAGGAGAAGGGGACGACAGAGGATGAGATGGTTGGATGGCGTCACCAACACAGTAGACATGGGTTTGGGTGAACTCTGGGAGTTGGTGATAGACTGGGAGGCCTGGTGTGCTGTGGTTCACGGGGTCACAAAGAGTCGGACATGACTGAGCAACTGAACTGAACTGACCTGAACTGATTTGGTGATACCCATATGTAGAGTTTCCTCTTGTGTTGTTGGAAAATGGTGTTTGCTATGAACAGTGTATTCTCTTGACAAAACTGTTAGCTTTTGCCATGCCTGCTTCATTTTGTACTCCAAGGTCAAACTTGCCTGTTACTCCAGGTATCTCTTGACTTCCTACTTTTGCATTCCAGTCTACTATGATGAAAAGGACATCTTTCTTTGGTGTTAGTTCTAGAATATCTTGTAAGTCATCATAGAGTTGTTCAACTTCAGTTTCTTCCGCATTAGTGTTTGGGGCAAAAAACGGTGAATTACTGTGATGTTGAATGCTTTGCCTGGGAAATGAACCGAGATCATTCTGTCATTTTTGTGTACTGCATTTCAGACTCTTCTGTTGACCATGAGGGCTACTCCATTTCTTCTAAGGGATTCTTGCCCACTGTAGTATACATAACGATCATCTGAATTAAATATGCCTATTCCCATCCACTTTAGTTCACTGATTCTTAAGATGTTGATGTTCTTGCCATTTCCTGCTTGACCATGTCCAATTTACCTTGAATTATGGACCTAACATTCCAGGTTCCTATGCAATATTGTTTTTTTATAGAACCAGACTTTACTTTCACCATCAGACACAATCACAACTCAGCGTTTTTTCTGCTTTGGACTTGCCACTTCTTTCTTTCTGAAGCTATTAGTAATTGCCTTCCACTATTCCCCAGTAGCATATTGGACACCTTCCGACCTGGGGAACTCTTCTTCTGTTGTCATATCTTTTTGCCTTTTTATACTGTTCATGGAGTTCTCAGTGCAAGAATGCTGGAGTGGTTTGCCATTCCCTCCTTCAGTGAACCGTGTTTTGTTCAGAACTCTCCACCATGACCCATTGATCTTGGGTGGTCTTTCATGGCGTGGCTCATAGCTTCATTGAGTTATGCAAGCCCCTTCACCAGAACAAGGCTCTGATCCATGAAGGGGACTTCATTTAATACTCAAAATTTCAAACTCTGAAATTCTCTTAAACCACAAACTCTTATTCTTCTGTCTTTCTTCTACCTACTATTTTCCTTACCCTCATCATGAAATCCAGACCTCTTGAATGCTCATACCCAAGTACTCAGCTCTGTCTTGGTTTTTCACTTGGCCTCTTTCTTAGCTTGGATCCCATGGACATCTGAAGTGACCAATGACCACCAGGTGGCAGTAGAGTCTCAACTGTTCACCAAATTGGACACCAAGTAGGGTATGGTAACTGTTACTTATAATGGGACCCTCAAGTTTGATGGGGCAACGGAATTAAACAAAGAATAGATCAGTACTCTTGCCTGGAGAATGCTATGGACGGAGGAGACTGGTAGGCTGCAGTCCATGGGGTCGCTAAGAGTCAGATAAGACTGAGCAACTTCACTTTCACTTTTCACTTTCATGCAACCCACTCCGGTGTTCTTGCCTGGAGAGTCCCAGGGACGGGGGAGCCTGGTGGGCTGCCGTCTATGGGGTGACACAGAGTCAGACACGACTGAAGTGACTTAGCAGCAGCAGCAGATATACCGAAAAGTCAGTCAGCGGGGGACAGGAAGAACTTGAGCTTCATATAACTGTAAACCAGCGAAGTGGCCAGACATGAGCTATGATGCAGATGGCAGGGTTCTTCTCCCAGGTTCATTGTCTGTAATCGTTTCATATCTGTACACATGGGTAGTCTCCTCCTGCTTTGAGACATCCCCTGCCTGATGGCTCTGAAGCTGCTTAAAGAGTTAAAGAGTTAGTTTAAGAGTTTAAGAGTTAGTTAAAGAGTTAGTTACTTAATGCCAACAAGCCTCCAGAATTCTTTGTTCTTAACTGCCTTTCCAATTCCCATTGCTAGGTGGAATCAACCCTCTTGTATTTCTCCTTTTGGACAGCCAAGGTGCTCCTGCAGAAAATTACAAAATCTACACATTGAATCAACACTAAATCCATGATATGTAACTTCAGTGGCAACCTCAAGCCTGCTCAAGTTTGCTTCTTTCATCCTTTGTTAACTGCTTGGGGCATTGCTCATAGGAGAAATTGCAAGCCTTTGCCACTCCTGGAAATCCTGTTCTGCATTTCAGCTCCTCAGCCACAGCAGGTGATCTCACATCCTCCCTTGTCTGGAGAACTGGGACCATCCATCCCATCCTCTTGTGTAGGCCCTCTCCACAGCAGACTGAGGACAGGACCAACAGAGTTCTCTGTGTTACATTTCTTGAGTTGAATGGGAAAGATGTCAGAAATCCCATCTTCTTCAAGGCAAAGTAAGAAAACAGACCACCTACATCTCATCTCAGAATTAACTTACTCCTCTGAATGGTATGTTACTCTCTTAGTCAGCTCAGGCCGACAGAACAACACATCTGGGTGGCTGAATCAACAGACAGTTATTCTCACAGTTTTGGAGGCTGGGAATTCCAAGATGTGGGCACATTTGATTCTCGGTGAGCACTTTCTTCCTGGCTTGCAGAGAGCCACCTTCTCCCTACATCCTTATGTGGTCTTTCATTTATTTATTTTTGGTCTTTGTTGTTGTGCTTGGGCTTTCTCTAGCTGCAGTGAGCTGGGGCTACTCTTTGTCCGCAGGCTTCTCATTGCGGTGGCTTCTCTTGTTGCAGGGCACCGGCTCTGGAGCACAGGCTCAGTAGTTGCAGCTCATGAGCTTAGTTGCCCCACAGCATGTAGACTCTTCCCAGACCAGGGATCAAACCTGTGTTCCCCACACTGGCAGGCAGATTCTTAACCGCTGACTACCAGTGAAGTCCCATGGTCTTTCCCTGAATGCATACAGAGCACGAAAGGGATCCCTTTCTTCTTATAAAGCCACCAATCCCATTATTGCTTCAATGGCATGATCTAATCTGCTGGGGTGGTAGCTGTTACAAATCTCATCTTCAAAGACAGTGTTTTTAAACTATTCATTGAAAAATTCACAAACCAACATAAAATATATTCTATTCTCTCCAATTTTAATTTACTTTGTTCTTCCTATTCAATGATTTTCTATTCATTTATTCAATCATTCAATTAACAAGTATTGACTTAGCCAAGACTCCTATATGCTTCATACTGCCAAGTACAGACATGATGATGGAGCACATCTGAGGCAGATAAAGAATATTTAAAAGGAAGAATCATCCAGAATCTGTCAGACTCCCTCTGGCACTATGGAAAGAGGATCCACCCACTGGCCCGCAGGCATAGGTCAGTATGCTCAGTTTGGGGCTCAGTCAAAAAGCAAGTGCTGACTCAGAAGCTGTGGCTCATGGGCTTAGCTGCCACGCAGCACGTGGGATCTTCCTGGAGCAGGGATCAAACCTGTGTCCCCTGCATTGGCAAGTAGATTCTTAACCACTGGACCACCAGGGAAGCCCCTTACCCAGGTTTGGATACTAGTTTCTCTTATAAATTAAAGAGGGAGAGATGAAGAAAGTAAAGTTTTTAAAAAAGGCAAAAACTATTTACAAATATTTCCTGGTTCTGGACAGACTGCAGAGGGATTGCATTAATTTCTTTGCAGCCACTCATAAATGGACCTGGTCGGGATGTTTCCCGTGAGCTAAACAACGGTGTTTTAGCTTAATGCTCAGGCCTGGGAGGCAGGTGTCCCAGAGATGAGCCATTGTGTATACTTTAAGCTGTAGGCACCATTCCTGTGTGATTAACTTGCAGCAAAAGCAATAGAATACGAAGGTTAAGGTAAAAGAAACAGATTCAATATGGAGTCAGATTTATTTTTTCCGTATTACAAAAAGATCAGAATGTCGTGTGATCACAGTATACCGAACTGAGACCTATAAATAGATTATACTGTTAGTCGTTTCCAGTCTTTGTGGCCCCACGAACTGTAGCCCACTGACCGTGGAATTCTCCAGGGAAGAATACTGGAGTGGGTAGCCATTCCCTTCTCCACCAGATCTTCTCGACCCAGGGATGGAACCTGGGTCTCCGTCGTTGCAGGCAGATTCTTTACCATCTGAACCACCAGGGAAGCCCTCAGAAGATATAGGAAGGCAATAAGAAAGACCTCTTTTAACACAAGATTTTCCTGAATACTAGCTGTCAGAAGTGAATTCCTGGCCACCAGAGGAGCCTGGGCATTAGCCAGACTGTGATGTTGAAGACCTGGAAGATGTTCAGAGCTTCTAAAGCCCCACCAGCCTCGATAGCCTGTGAGTCTAGTCTGGCTGGCACCAGGTGAATCTCTTAAATCAGTCCTATCGTTTCTGCCGCAGCCCAAAACACACAGATGCACTTTAGCCTTGGGGCTTCCTTGGCTGCTGGCTCTGGCCTACCTCATACAAAGAAGCAGGGCATAACTCCAGGGAGACAAATCTATTTGTTCAGCAGAACTTGTAGAGCGTACAGCTGTGAATAGACTGCTTATCGTCTGGTAGATTTGCAAACAGAGGAAGAGCAAAGAGCATTTGGGTCACCAGGTCACCAGCCAGTTCTACAAAGATTAACCCACTGCAGTGGCTGACCAACAGTGCATCCTATACTTCAGATAGAAGAGATCAAGACGATAACAGGAGGACGCACTCTGTGCTCCAGATGGAGGAAACAAAGACGATAATAGGATATCTTGTGCCTCCAACAAACGGGCCCCTTAGAGAGTTAGATGTGTATCTCAGGAAGAACTTTGATGAATCTGGCTTCTTGCATGTTCCCGTACATAGTAAAGCACTAAAATCACTGACTTGAGATATCTGTTGTTTGGACTAGTGTTGCTGCCAAAATCTTGGCTTTCTCTGCCCACCGGAGCAGAATAAGAAAATATGGAGACAGAGTCTGAAGGAAGTAGGAACATAGCCTTAATCCTCAAGCCAGCAGAGGAGAGAACACAGTAGCCTTCTGCCTCAAGAACTGTGTCTCCCCTCCTTGGGGAATCGAGGGGATCATATAGTTGGGGCTCACAGTCAGGAGTTGGCAATAAAGAGCCAAGATGTAAGGATCCTGTATTCTTCTTTATTTTTGAATCATATCAAAACAGTCAATAGGCTGGCATCAGTTAGCCTGGTAATTTGGGTCTGGCAGTTGGTCCGGTAGTAAATCCATTGTCCTTTGTGGCTTGCACTGCAACTTTTTCTTTCTGTAATGCCAAAAGAAGGAAAAACAAACCACAAAGGGGGGGGCATGCAGAGAGAATTCTGTAAAGTCGAGCATCAGGATGTGACTAGCATAAAGTTAGAAGATAACAGATGCAGAGTGTGGCTCATGCAGAGTTAGAGCGCGACAGGTGCATAAGTGCAGGATGTAGTTTACACAACAGATTAGTCTTCTGAAAAGAAGGAAACCTTGTTATCAATGCAGACAGTCGATCAGGAACAGTCAAAGTAGAGAAGGACTCAAAAGGCAAAAGAGAGAAATAAAATTGTTTTCTTATTTCACTGCAACACTAGCAGCAATCTTTTACCAAGATGCATAATTGACTGCATGGATTCCCCAGTCAAAAAAAAAAACCACAAAAAACATATATGAACTATCATCCCTCCTACTTCTTAGAAGTAGTTTCTCAGAGCTATGAAGAGGCCATAGTCTCTAAGACACTGAATATAACTTAACTCAAAACCCTCGCGTTGCGCAGTTATCTTTCAGTTGATAGATTTGCAAGGTTGATAATTAGAATGAAGCAAAGGTGGTTCAGTGGTAAAAGAATTTGCCTGCCAATGCAGGAGTCCCAGGAGATACCAGTTGGACCCCTGGCTTGGGAAGATCCCTTGGAGAAGGAAATGGCAACCCACTCGAGTATCTTTGNCTGTATTTACCGCTTGCCGAATTCTAGGAGAAATATGTAAAAATAATCAGCAAATATTAATTCCTTTTAAAATTAAAAGAAAACTATTAAAAACCCTGCTTATTGCTATATAAAGGAATGGCCTAAGACCTCGACAAAACCCTTGGCATTTCAGTGTGCTTTAAGAAACATTAATTACATTCTTAATACACTATCAAAAAGAGCACTCTTTCTGTCCCTTCGAGCTTCAGCTTTACCATTTTGATACATGACCACTAATTTTGTCGAACAGCTCTTATGATGGGATTGTCTGATGTTTCCTCATACAAACAACAAATAAATAAAATATGTAATATGTTAGATAAATAAATGCCATAGGAAAAAAAAAGAAAACAGAGAAGACAAAGAGGGAACACCAGAGAAGATGGATTAATTCTAAATACTGTGGTGAAGGAAGGCCTTCAAAGAAGATGACAAACAAGCAAAGACCCAAAGAATCTGAGACAGACAGTCGCTCACACTGTCTGAGGGTAGATAGAACATCCTGGGCAGTGAGAACCACCAGGACAGAGGCCCTGGAGCACACACTCAGTGGTAATCTCAAACCACCCCTCTTGTGTAATATTTAAACAACGGTCAAAGTCTTCTTCTTGGTCCTTTCTGCCTATGTGGGCCCTGACCGTTTTGAACCAACAAAAGTGCTGAAAGCTAGCACTAAAAGGTGAAAGGTGAAAAACTTCCCCGGAATTGCTGGGAAAACATTTACCCTGATGACGACAAAAGAGAAAATACAAACTGGATAGAATTTTAAACACAATGTAATCAAATTTATAAAGCTTTTGCATTCATTATGTCAGCAAATCTGGAAGACCCAGCAGTGGCCTCAGGACTGGAAAAGGACAATCCTCATCCCAATTCCCAAGAAGGGTAGTATCAAAGAATGCTAACCATTGGACATTTGCACTCATTTCCCATGCTAGTAAGGTCATGCTTAAAATCTTGAATGCTAGGCTTCAGCATTATGAGAACCAAGAAATTCCAGATATCCAAGCTGGGTTTAGCAAAGGAAGAGGAACTAGAAATCAAATTGCCAACATTTGCTGGATTACAGAGAAAGCAAAGGAATTCCAGAAAAAAACATCTATCTCTGTTTCATCGACTATGACTGTGTGGATCATGACAAACTGTGGAAAGCTCTTAGAAACCAGACCATCTTATCTGTCTCCTGAGAAACCTGTATGTGGGTCAAGAAGCAACACTTAGAACCCTGTATGGAACAACCGGTTGATTCAAAGATCGAGAAAGGAGTATGTCAGGGCTATCTTCTATCACCCTGTTTAACCAATATATTGGGCACATCATGAGAAATGCCAGGCTAGATGAGTTACAAGCTGGAATCAAGATAGGCAGGAGAAACATCAACAACCTCAAACATGGGGATGATACCACTCTAACAGCAGAAAGTGAAGAGGAATTAAAAAGCCTCTTAATGAGGGTGAAGGAGTTGAGTGAAAGAGATGGCTTAAGACTAAATATTAAAAAAATTAAGATCATGGCATCTGGCCCAATTACTGCATGGCAAATAGAAGGGGGAAAGGTGGAAGGAGTGACAGATTTCCTCTTCTTGGGCTCCAAAATCAATGCAGATGGTGGCTGCAGCCATGAAATCAGAAGATGCTTGCTTCTTGGCAGCAAAGTGATGACAAACCCAGACTGTGTGTTGAAAACCAAAGACATTGCTCTGCTGACAAAGGTCCGTATAGTCAAGGCTGTGGTCTTCCTATTGGTCACTACAGTTCTGATAGCTGGACCACAAAGAAAGCAGAACACCAAAGCATTGATGCCTTTGGACTGCGGTGCTGGAGAAGGCTCCTGAAAGTCCCTTGGACAGCAAGGAGATCAAACCAGTCAATCTTAAGGGTGATCAACCCTGAATATTCAGCTGAAGCTCCAGTATTTTGGTCATTGGATGTGCACAGATGACTCATTGGAAAAGTCCCTGATGCTTGGAAAGATTGAGGGCAGAAGGAGAAGGGGACGACAGAGGATGAGATGGTTGGATGGCATCACCAATGCAATGAGCATGAACTTGGGCAAACTCCTGGAGATAGTGAGGGACAGGAAGGCCTGGCATGCCGCGGTCCATGGCATCGCAGAGTCGGACAAGACTGAGTGACTGAACGGCAACAACAATCAAACTCCACCTGTAGTACTTTAAGTGTATTTGTTTTCTAAAGCTGAAAGGCCAATTGAATGAAAATAGTTTAAAATATAAGTGTTTCTTTGATTTGACTTTCCCAATAAGTGTGTGAAATAACTGAGTTGGATGTTTGTTATTTTTTTTAATACTTAATGCATCTCTGATTATAAACATGAATGTTTTACTTTAGAAAATGTGAAAATTATGTAAGAGAATAACAAACATGAAATTCACTGGTTACCACCTAGGAAAAAATCTTATATTTATATTTTTCTAGATAGACTTTACTTTGAAAGAGAGGTGAAAGCGTTAGTCTTTGAGTTATGTTCAACTCCTCATGACCCCATGGACTGTAGACCACCAGACTCCTGCGTCAGAACACAGGAGTGGGTTGCCATCCCCTTCTCCAGCGGATCTTCCTGACCCACGGATGGAACCCACATCTTCTGCAGCTCCTGCTTTGGCTGGCAAATTCTTTACCACTGGGCCACCTGGGAAGCCCTTACCAGAACTTACTTAAATACTAATGGGTCCAGTCTTGTCCTGAGAGTCCCTGGAACTTGTAGGACCACAGCAGTGATTTTGTAGATCTCCATATTGGATGGTACCCATCTTCCCAGCTCAATGCAAAAAATACGGGTGGAGAGACATACTTGGGACATGAGGACCACTTCTTGTTCACCTACTTCCTGTGACAAGCTTCCTTCCTTTCCCGTATCCTGCCTCAGCATCCTCCCCTTCCATCACTCCTCATCCTCTCTCCCCGTAAGAAAAGGAAAATTCACTGCATGACATAATCATGGAGTAGACAGAGTTAACACACCTGCAGTGTGTACATTAGACTGGGTGCAGCATGCTCAGTCGTGTCTGACTCTCTGCTACCCCACGGACTGTAGCCCTCCAGGCTTCTCTGTCCATGGAATTTTCCAGGCAAGAATACTGGAGTGAGTTGCCATTTCCTCCTCCGGGCGATCTTCCCCACCCAGGGATCAAACATGAGTCTCCTGCCTTAGTAGGCAGATTCTTTACCACTGAGCCACCTGGTTGATGACTGCTGCTGCTGCTGCTGCTGCTAAGTCACTTCAGTCGTGTCTGACTCTGTGTGACCCCATAGATAGCAGCCCACCAGGCTTCCCCATCCCTGGGATTCTCCAGGCAAGAACACTGGAGTGCGTTGCCATTTCCTTCTCCAATGCATGAAAGTGAAAAGTGAAAGGGAAGTCGCTCAGTCGTGTCCAACTCTAGCGACCCCATGGACTGCAGCCTACCAAACTCCTCCATCCATGGGATTTTCCAGGCAAGAGTCCTGGAGTGGGGTGCCATTGCCTTCTCTGAGTTGATGACCAGTGTGGCTTTATTCCCAGCAATCCAAAATCAGTGAAAAAATATTAAGATGGACTCATTGTATTGGTTAGAATTGTGAAATTGAAGAATCCAAGGTCTGCAAAGTTCTCATTATTTGAGATATAAATGTGAAAAATAAAATCAGAGAAAACTAGGAAGTTGCTTTTTAAAATATGTCCCCATATCCACATTTTAATTCACCTCTGGTTAAACTCAAGTGAAACAAAAAATGTCATATAACTTGCTAATAGGAATCTAATCTTTTTATCCTATACCTAAGATTTTAAATTAAGGAAATCTTAATCCCATGACAGAAAAAATTTTCTTTTAATTTTTAAAAGCACTCAAAACAATCTCATAGATTATGAATGTATAATAGCAAGAATGTAAAAATATGGATGGGAAGTGTGCTACCATACTCTGTAACTTACAAGCCTCGGGAGGTAAAAACAAGACCCCCAAGCTCTCTAGCAGAGTGCCAGGGAAACCACAGATACAGAAATAGTAGGCTCATTCCTCCTTCCACGGATGACCCAGATTGTGGCCAAGAATGACAGGGCCTATGGGGCTCCCCTAGGAACCACTGGCTCCCCTGATATTTTCCACCTGGAGCCCTGGGTAAAAATGACTGGGGGAAATAAGCTTGTTGATTTTTTTATTGATACCAGAGCTAACTTCTCTGTGCTAAAGTCTAAACTGGCCATACCTCCTCAGTGTTAATGACTGTCTCCTTCAGTTTAGTTCAGTCGCTCAGTCATGTCCGACTCTTTGTGACCCCATGAACCACAGCACTCCAGGCCTCCCTGTCCATCACCAACTCCCGGAGTCCACCCAAACCTATGTCCATTGAGTCAGTGATGCTACCCAACCATCTTATCCTCTGCCATCCTCTTTTCCTCCTGCCCTCAGTCTTTCCTAGCATCAGGGTCTTTTCAAATGAGTCAGCTCTCCGCATCAGGTGGCCAAAGTATTGGAGTTTCAGCTTCAACATCAGTCCTACCAATGAACACCCAGGACTGATCTCCTTCAGGATGGACTGATTGGATCTCCTTGCAGTCCAAGGGACTCTCAAGAGTCTTCTCCAACACCACAGTTCAAAAGCATCAATTCTTTGGTGCTCAGCTTTCTTTATAGTCCAACTCTCACATCCATACATGACCACTGGAAAAACCATAGCCTTGACTAGACCTTTGTTGACAAAGTAATGTCCCTGCTTTTTAATATGTTGTCTAGGTTGGTCATAACTTTCCTTCCAAGGAGTAAGCGTCTTCTAATTTCATGGCTGCAATCACCATCCGCAGTGATTTTGGAGCCCAGAAAAATAAAGTCAGCCATTGTTTCCATTGTTTCCCCATCTATTTGCCATGAAGTGATGGGACCGGATGTGGTGGCTGTGATGGCGCAGGAGTGCAGCACCGCCCAAGAGGAGCTACCCCACGTCCAAGGTAAGGAGCAAGCGGCTGCGCCTTGCTGGAGCAACCGTGGAGATACCTCACGTCCAAGGTAAGAGAAACTCAAGTAAGACTGTCCCCTAAACCTCTCCAAAAGCCCTTTTGGAAACCACAGGAATGTCAGATGAGAGAGACTTATCTGAGGCAGTTTCCTGTACATGCCAGAGTGTCCAATACATCTCCTGGGATGAGAGACCTCTTGAGCAAACTAAATGCAAGAGGAACTTTTTCCCAAAAAAGGACGGGCATGAAGGTGCTGCCAGGACAATCTTACTTGCTTCAAGCAGCATCACTATAGCTAGGAAAGGCTGAGTGCCTGAAATTACCTGAAGAGATCCTGAAGAAGGTAAAATGGGATGTTTGGGCAAATGGGAACTCACAAAGAGCAAAGTTAGCAACACCCTGCACAGGCAGAACCCCATCCAAGGTCTAACTTTCTGAACTTAAAACAATAGACTTTAAAGGAACATGCCAAAGAGGGAATCCAGCCAGTAATATGCACCTTCATGGATATAAGCTCATCTGTCCTTGCCAGTCACTACACAGCATACCCATCCTACCAGTCCAAAAGCTGGAGACCCAAGAATATCACTTTATACAGGACCTGAGAGCAATAAATGAGGTAGCTGAGGACATTCATCTGGTGGCACCCAACCCCTATACCTTACTTTCTCTGGAGATTTCTGCTGGCTTACAGTTTGGGGCCTACATAGCTTCCCTGGTAGCTCAGATGGTAGAATCCATCTGCAAGGGAGGAGACCTGGGTTCCATCCCTGGGTCAGGAAGATCCCCTGGAGAAGAGAATGGCTACGCACTCCAATATTCTTGCCTGGAAAGTCCCATGAAAGAGGAGCCTGGCAGGCTACAGTCCATGGGGTCACAAAGAGACCTTTTATTGCACAACCTAAAGTCCTGAATCACAGGGATTTTTTGCTTTTGAATAGGATGACCCAGAGACCAAATTGAAACATCAGTTTTGCTGGATTGTGCCTCCCCAGAGATTCAAGAATGCTTCTCCCAGTTTTAGGGAAGCCCTAGCCAAAGATCTAAAGGACCTACAGTTATATGAGGGAGCCTTTCTTCAGCATGTAGATGACATTTTGATTGCCAGTGAAACCGAAGATCTCCCAGAGCCTTTGAAACCTAGTTCATCCACTTATAACCTGCGTGGCCCTGACCAAGTGCCTTGGCCCCCCCATTCCTGCATTTCATCTTCTGAGCAATGTAAGGGGTAGTTGCAGGATTCAGTGAATCACACATACAAAAAGCACCCAAATACTGCTGGCGCATAGTAAACTCTCAATACCTGTTGGTTATTATTATTCTTTATTATTTTCAGTTATCATATCCTCAAGTTGAGTGGAGTCCCCGTGATCAGATCCAAGAAGCGAGGGGAAAAAAAATGTAATTGGCTTATCTAAGTCAAATCTCCCAGTTGTAATATGTTCCTTTGGTTGAACAAACCAGTCCAGATACAGCAACTGCCTAACTCCTGGACTTCAGCAGGGCAGGCTCAGTGTGATTTCAGATAAGCTTTCAGGACACTGGTGGAGAGAATTACACTTCAGTAAGATGAAGAAGGAGAATGTGCATCAAGAGATTCAGCTTCAGTATTCTGCATAGAAGGGATACTCCTCCAGACTTTTCAGCCTGCAGAGAAAACAGTCATGAAGAATATGCCAATGTTAAACTCTGGGTTAAACGGCATTCTTCTTCATGGATCCTATGAGCTTTGTGCCCTCTCAGCCTCTCCCCTTCCCCCAAGATTTTATAAGAACCCAAGTCTTCCTCCACCTTCCATCAAACAGATCTGAAGGGTGTGCTAGGAAGGAGGGTGGGGGGGGACAGTGATCAGGACATCAGAAAGCTTCATAATGGTAGCTAATAATAACCCTGGAAGGAACAACAATAGAATAACTTGGGCTTGTTATGATCATTGAATGAGTTAATGATACATGCACTGGGCTTAGGGTGCCTGGCACATTCTAAGCTAAGGCTCAGGAGATGTTAGCTGTATTTAATCCTATCATTCCAATTTTGCAAATAAAGAAACCAGCCTGGGAAATTTACCCAAGGTCACAAGTCTAATACATTGTTTAGAGCTGGGATTTGAACTGGATGGATTCATTCCTGAGTCCCACCCCTCTAATGCCTCCAGGGGAGAAGCAGTTTCCTCTCCAGGAAGGAAGTATTACTTTACTTTAAAATTTTTATTTTATTTAGTTGTTCTGGTCTTAGTTGCAACGCATAGGATCTTCAGACTTCTTTTTGGGATGTGGAATCTTTAATTGTGGCATGTGGGATTTATTAATAGTTGCCCGACCATGGATAGAACCCAGGCTTCCTGCATTGGGAACATGGAGTCCTAGCCACTGAACTACCAAGGAAGTCCCTCATTTTACTTTTGTTTTTTTTTTTTGCTGTTTTTACTTTTTTATTTTTAATTGGAAGATGATTGCTTTACAATGTTGTGTTGGTTTCTGCCATACAACAAGGTGAATCAGTCATAAGTATACATATATCCCCTTCCTCTTGAGCCTCCCTCCTACCTCCCTCATTTTACTTTTGACACTCCTTTTCATTCTAAGTAGCTGCTGCTTGTTGTTCTCCAACAAAAGTAAGGGCTTCCCAGGTGGCGCAGTGGTAAAAAATCTACCTGCCAATGCAGGAGACTCAAGAGACTCGGGTCCAATCCTTGGGTCAAGAAGATCCCCTGGAGTAGGAAATGGGGACCCACTCCAGTATTCTTGCCTGGAGAATTCCATGGACAAAGGGGCTTGGCGGGCTACAGTCCATGGGGTTGCAAAAAGTCAGACACGACTGAGTGAATAACACTTTCACTTTTCACCCACTTACAACTTTACTGGGTATTGTAAACATTTCCCAAGGCAAACTCCTGGTTTCTTTCCCCGAAACAGCAATTCCATCTTGTGTGTGATTCAGGCAACACCAGAACCAAAGATTTGGAGCCTCCTTTGAATCCTAAGGGCTCAGATCCATTGGCACTGCTTTCCCAATGTATTTAGAATAAAATGGTTCTCTCTACTTACCATTACCCAGGTCCAGCCACTGTCGTCTTTTCCCCTGGGTTATCACAACAGTCTCCCTGTAGTCTCTCAATTCAGAAGTCAGAGTGGGGCTTTTAAAGCACAAGCCCCGTCATGCCACTCCTCCGCTCAGAATCCTCAACTGGCTTCTCAGGCACCCTCAGAGCCCAAACCAAAGGCCCTCCTCCCAGTGTCTACCTGGCTCTGCTTGCTCTGAGCCCCTGACCCTGCTGACCTCGCCTCTTCTCCCTCTGCCACTCACTTGCTCTGCTCCAGCCCCACTCACCCTCTTACTCAGGTGCTCTAAACACAATTCCACCCCAGGGCCTTTGAGCATGCCGTCCTCACGGCCTAGAATGCTCTTCCCCAGGTAAGCACACAGCTCATCCCTCACTTCCTTCAGGTTTCTGCTCAACTGTCACCAGTCAGCAAAGCTTCCTCTGACTCCCCCTATTGTAAGGGATCACTCCCTCACCACCCTCCACTCCCTATTCCCTTACTACCCTACTTGATTTTTCTGCATAGCCTTTATTGCAGTCTGATATATATGTATGTATATATATATATGTGTGTGTGTGTGTGTGTGTATATACATATAGAGAGAGCTTATTTCTGTATTTTCTCAATAGCAAATAGAGAAGTTAGATAAAATAGGGAATGGAATGGAGTAGAGAAGGTAGACAATGCCTTCCTACATTTCACTTTCTTTGTCAATTGTAGGATTCACACTTACTCAACATATTCATTTGTGAGTTTGTCTCGGTACTCTCTTACTAGAATGTAAGACTGTGAAGGCAGGAACTTTGTCTAGATGATATCCCAAGCACCTAGAGAGTGCCTGGGACATAGTAGATGCTCAATAAATACTTAGTGGATAAAAGGATGAATGACTGCCTCTGCCTTCTACCTACTGACAACATGTTCTCTCTTAAGATTCCAGTACGACATCCAGGAGTTCCAACAATATGCAGCAGTTAAGGATATGTCTACCCTGGTGCCTCAGATGGTAGAGAATCTGCCTGCAATGCAGGAGACCCAGGTTCAGTCCCTGGGTCGGAAAGATCCCCAGGAGGAGGGCATGGCAACCCACTCCAGTATTCTTGCCTGGAGGATCCCCATGGGCAGAGGAGCCTGGGGGGCTGCAGCCTGTGGGGTCGCAAAGGGTCAGATGCAACTGAATGCGAACACACACCCTCTTTCCTCATAATGAGTCTAGGTATTCCAGGTTTGATTTTCAACACCACCAGAAAATGGCATTTGAAATAAAAGTAGTTCCAGTTATCTTCAATCCTTCTAGCTAAACTTCTACCAATTCAGACAAACTCCCGGCAATCCTCCTAATTAACTCAGCCCAGCGCCACTTACGAGTTAAAGGTGTAGTACCGCCAGTTTCTGTTGAGGCTGCGTAGGGTCGCCATCTCCTCATCGCTCAGTTTAAAGTCAAAGACCTGGAAAAGTGAGAATTCCAGAACATCATCAGCAAGCCGGTTCCTGGTGCAATTTGAGATCTCCAGCCACACTAGCAGGGAGCAAGCTCACATCCACAGCAGTAACTAGCCAAGGGAGTTTCTCCCATTATGGCCACCAGACACAAATGGCTCTAAATTGGGTGCTACACAGAGACTGCCGTGTTTCTGAGGTTTTCTGTTCCGAAGGCTGTAAGCCTCCTTGCCTTACAGGCTCTGAACTGCACAGCCCCCTGATGGACACGAGGGTTCCTCCAGAAGGGCAGGTCTTCCAGTATGGTCTATACCTCTCCTGCTGCTGAGAGGCAGAGGCTCAGGCAGGACAGTCTGCTGTGGTGTGTGGCCCACAGCATAACTGCTTAGGGACAGCCAAGACCTTCTCAGTCAGGGGTGAGAGGGACAGCTGTGCTCAGACCTGACAGGACATCACTGGCTGCTCCCCCAGCCCACCCCAGGTCATGGGTCATTCATCTCAGCCCTGAGGTCAGCTCCCTGGCCCGAGAGATGGCAAGGTGGTGGGAAGGTGGTGGAAGCCCACAGAAAACACAGGGACAGCATGAGAGGCCTGGTGAAGGAGTCTCTCTCACCCACTCCTCCACTGAAAAAACCAGATTGCTCCTCAGAAGAAAAGCTATGACCAACATAGACAGCATATTAAAAAGCAGACACATTACTTTTCTGACAAAGGTCCATCTAGTCAAAGCTTTGGTTTTTCCAGTGGTCATGTGTGGATGTGAGAGTTGGACTATAAACAAAGCTGAGCACTGAAGAATTGATGCTTTTGAACTGTGGTGTTGGAGAAGACTCTTGAGAGTCCCTTGGACTGCAAGGAAATCAAACCAGTCAATCCTAGAGGAAATCAGTCCTGAATATTTACTGGAAGGACTGATGCTGAAGCTGAAACTCCAATACTTTGGCCACCTGATGCAAAGAACTGACTCATTTGAAAAGACCCTGATGCTGGGAAAGATTGAAGGCAGGAGGAGAAGGGGACAACAGAGGATGAGATGGCTGGATGGCAACCACTGACTCAATGGACAGGAGTCTGAGAAAGCTCCAGGAGTTGGTGAAGGGCAGGGAAGCCTGGTGTGCCGCAGTCCATGGGGTTGCAAAGAGTCAGACATGACTGAGCCACTGAACTGAACAGAACCACCCAGAACCTTACCTGAAAGTTCTCGGTGATGTGTGCAAGCGTCACAGACTTGGGAATTACAATCACGTGCCTCTGGGCATGGAACCAGATCAGAACCTGTGCAGAAGGGGACTTCTCGTTTACACTCAACTGCAACGACCACTCCCTCTACTTTTTCAGAAAATGAAACATCTCTGCCATTCACTGTGTCTTTATTAAGTTACAATAGCTAATATACACTGAGCACTTTATAGCTATCAGATGACTTCTCAGTCCTCTGCTCAATTCTCTCCCTTAATCCTCACAACAACCCTAAATTCTTCTTTTATAAAAAATAAAGTGACCTGGGATAGTGTTTGGGATCGTCAGGCTGATAAGTAGTGGAGCTGGGATCTGAGCGCAAGTGTTTTGGCTGCAAAGCCATGTTCTTGTTCTTGGTCCTCCAGTCTCAAAAGAAGTTGCTAGAGACCATCCCTGTTTCAGTGATAACCATGCTATTTCCTGGAGGTCCGAACAAACAGACTTTCAAGGAAAGGCCTTAGAAGGCTTCCTCTCTTGTTCCCTTTCCCTTCTAAGAGTAAAATGGGTGTTTTCCCAATGGTCCAATGGTTAAGAATCCTCCTTGCCATGCCAGGGATACTGGTTCAATCCCCGATCTGGGAAGATCCCACGTGCCTCAGAGCAACAAAGCCCATGCACCTCAACTACTGAAGCCTGCAGCAAGAGAAGCCACTGCAATGAGAAGCCCATGCATGGCAACAAAGAGTAGCCCCCACTCACCCCAACTAGAGAAATCCCCCTCGCAGCAATGAAGACCCAGCATAGCCAAAAAATAAAATAAATACAAGAGTTAAATGAAGACAATATTAAGAATCACACAAGACTAGTTTGTGGCAGGTAAAGAAACTACACATACCTGGGCTGTGGATTTTTTGTGCTTTGCAGCAATCTCATTACTCTTGGGATCCTCCAGTAGAGAAGGGTCCTCTGGTTTGGCCCTAGGGGGAGAAAGATGGTTGGTGTGCATAATCACCATGGCACCATGGTGATTATGGTAGATGAATATTACTCCAGTGATGGGCCCAAGGCTGATCGTCAGTCTTCCTCATGTGGTAGATAAGACAAAAGGATTTGAAAGCTTCATGTCTTACCCATGGGTCCACCCATGGGTTCTGAAGCCTCAGGAGTTTTTGCAAAGGCTGGTCCAGTGCTGGGTGGTTAAACTGGAGTATTCCCAAAGGGTTGCTGGTTTGTTTTTTTTTAAGTTCCCATATTTTCCCCACTGTTTGAGTATGCCAGGCACATTGCCTTACACGCATTTTTCTTTCTGATGGCTTTCTTAAAAGAATGTCGGGAGAAAGATCAGCTGCCTCACCCAGATCTATTTGGACAGCCTAGCGGGCTGTAAGCCATGACACTGATGCCCTTGGACTGACAGTACCGGATCAGTTTCTCCTGTGTGAGGTATGGCTGACACTCAATCTGTAAAAGCAAGCAATTCTCATCACTGGGAAAATCCACCTGCTCTTTGAGCTGCTCATAGGGAGTTCTACACAGAGAGAAAGGTCTATCAGCAAAGGCCAAATCCTGCCTCCTGCTGGAGGGTGATTTGGGGGCTGGCTAAACCAGACCCCAAGACCCGTCTCCTATGACCCACAAAGTATGTGATGCCTGACCTTCAAGATGAGACTTAGTGCAAACCATTCAACTTGCCTCCAGACATCTAAGAAATAATAGAGCAGAACCCTTACCCTTTACTAAACAATTTATCTGGTTAATCACTGGTTTGTATTTCAGTCCAGGTTTGTTCAAGGGTCTCTCGATCTGAAAGTGGTTGAAGTTCGAGATCCCAGTGTTTTTCACCAGCCCCTTGTCCACCAGCTCCTCCAAGGCCTGTCATAGAAAGGGACAGCTTTGGCCACTGCTAGAGGGATCTCAAGGACCCCCTAGTTTGGCTTAGTTCTGTTTAGTCCTCTCTGGGACAGGAATATGTGTGTGGGTTAGCAGAACTAATAAAAAGAATTTGACTTTCTAACATAAACCCACAGTGATAAGAGAACAGACTCTGCATGATTTACAAAAGACCATGAAATTTTTGTACCATGAGGTTTTATGTCCCTGGATATGTTCCAGTGTCTCCTGGTTTGTAGTCTGTGGGAACTTGAATAGAATCTGTATCCTGCTGTTGTGTGAAAATTGTATAAATCTTAATTACATCGAATTGGTTGATAGTGCTTTTCAGGTCTACTATAGCCTTCTACTTCTCTGTCTATTCATTCTATTAATTTTTGAGAGCTTGTTATTGAAATTCCAACTAAAAATCTTAATTCATCTACTAAAAAGATAATTGTAATATGTAGTAGAACTATATGTAACCTTGTTCTGTATTTTTCAAGTCTCCTGTAAATGTGTTATCATACTTCCATAATTTAAAAAATAAGAAAGAAGGGGGAAAAAGGAATTTTCCATCCAGCCCATGAGTAGAGAGGAAAGCAGGAGCAAAGCCTTTGAGGTGAGGACAGGCATGAGTGAGGTGTTCGGGGGACAGTCGAGCCAGTGGTTCTCAAACGTGGCTGCAATTCGGAATCACCTGACAGCTTTAAAATATACTGATGCCTAGAGACTTCTCCGGAGAAGGCAATGGCACCCCACTCCAGTACTCTTGCCCAGAAAATCCCGTGGACGGAGGAGTCCATGGAGTCGCTGAGGGTCGGACATGACTGAGCAACATCACTTTCACTTTTCATTTTCATGGATTGGAGAAGGAAATGGCAACCCACTCCAGTGTTCTTGCCTGGAGAATCCCAGGGACGGGGGAGCCTGGTGGGCTGCCGTCTACGGGGTCATGCAGAGTCAGACACGACTGAAGTGACTTCGCAGCAGCAGTAGCAGAGACTTCTCTGGTGGTCTGATGGTTGAGAATCCACCTCCCTGTGCAGGGAGCACGGGTTGGAGCCCTAGTCCAGGAAGATACCACATGCTGCATGTGGAGAAACTAAGCCTGTGCTCCACAGCTGCTGAGCCGTGCGCCTAGAGCCTGTGTTCCACGAGAGAAGCCACGGCAATGAGAAGCTGGTGCACTGCAACCAGAGAGTAGCCCATGCTCTCCACAACTAGGGGAGGCCCAGGGGCAGCTATGAAGACCCAGGGCAGCCAAAAATAATAGTTAAAAATGCATACATATATATACTGATGCCCAGATTCTACCCTCAGAGTTTCTTACCAAATCTGTATAGCATGTGGCCTCAGCACTGGGATCATTAAAACTCCCCAGGTGATTTTAATGCATAGAGAGGACCACTAGGGTAGATGATATAGTCTTTAAATTAGACAAATAAAATTTAGAACTGATGAGATTGCAAAGTCCCCAAACCGCCTGAGTTGGGCCATGAACCAGTGTAACTGTTTCTGTGTACCAGGGAGCAGGTACAGGTGGGTACGTGATACATCTTGACGTTGTTTCACTCTTTTTCTCCCATCTGGTTCAGGGTATTCAAGAAGGTTTCTGTTGAACTGGTTATGGGTCGACATAAATGTTGATTGCTTCAGTCTTGCCTTTTCTTCCTAGATTCTTTGAACTTGATCATCAAACTCTTTCATTTAGTAATCATTCTCAAATCTGTTCTAAGAGTACAGCAATGTGAAAATCAGGGTACTTTTTACAGAGAACAATGATATAGTTAGTTGTCACAATGAATACTATTAAGTATTCGTTAAGAATAAGGGCAATGTCATTTAAAAGTGGACATTTAATTTCCAAATACATGGAGTTTTAAAAGTATCTTTGATATTAATTTCTCATTTAAATGCTTTCTTCCCTGCACTTGCCCTCTGTGTTCTTTCAGTCTTCTAACCTTGAAGTGAAGTCACTCCATCGTGTCCAACTCTTTGCGACCCCATGGACTGTAGCCTACCAGGCTCTGAGGAGCCTCTCAGTCCATGGAATTTTCCAGGCAAGAGTACTGGAGTGGGTTGCCATTTCCTTCTCCAGGGGATCTTCCCAACCCAGGGATCGAACCCGGGTCTCCTGCACTGTGGACAGACACTTTACCGTCTGAGCCACCAGGGAAGCACTTCTAAACCTATTGAGGCTTTCAATGGATAAGTCAAAGAGCTCTCCTGGTAAATGTCACACTGCACTTGAAAATATGTGGGTTATTTTCATATACCTTGATTTCTAACATAAATCCACAGTGATAAAGAGAAAAGACTCTGTATGATTTCAATACATTTAGACCATAAAACTTTTGCAACTTATTTTATATCCCTGGATATGTTCCAGTGTCTCCCAGTTTATAGTCTATGAGAACTTGAATTTGTATCGTACTATTGTGTGAAAATTCTGTAAATCTTAATTATGTTGAATTGGTTCATGGTACTTTTCAAGTCTACTATTTCCTTCTACTTTTCTGTCTATTCATTCTATTAATTTTTGAGAGTTTGATATTGAAACTCCAACTAAAAATCTCAATTTATCTACTTAAAAACATCATAACATTTAGTGGAACTATATGTAACTTTGTCTTGTATTTTCCAAGTCTCATGTAAATGTGTTATCATAATTTCATAACTTAAAAAAATAAAAAAGAAAGATAAAATAAGAATAAGGTCAAAACTCGTGTGGAAACAACACTAGAGGTGTCTCAGTCTCCATATCTCACAAAGAATAATCCCTAAGATATTTCAGAGGTCTTGTTTTACCAAGGTAATGTATATGACAGAGCTCTCTTGTCAAATTTAATGTGAAAGCTTAGTCTATTGAAATCTTAGGCTCTGTGGTAGGTCCTATCATAACTTTCATTCTCGGGAATAAAACATTCACTGAGTTGAGTCCATGCACATAAAGCATTCAGTTCAGTTCAGTGGCTCAGTTGTGTCCGACTCTTTGCAACCCCATGGACTGCAGCACACCAGGCTTCCCTGTCCTTCACCAACTCCTGGAGCTTGCTCAGACTCTTGTCCATCGAGTCAGTGGATGCCATCCAACCATCTCATCCTCTGTAGTCCCCTTCTCCTCCTGCCTTCAATCTTTCCCAGCATCAGGGTCTTTTCTAATGAGTCAGTTCTTCGCAATAGGTGGCCAAAGTATTGGAGCGTCAGCTTCAGCATCAGTCCTTCCAATGAATATTCAGGATTGATTTCCCACCGTTAGATGGTTCATTAAATCATCATCCTGAAATATTTCTCTCACAGGAGGTTGTTTGTGGTAGGAAAATAAACATGTTAACTTTTTTAAAAAACTAGCTAAGTACCAGAATTCATCTTTCTCTTTATGGCTACTCTTTTGGCACTAGCAAAAAGAAAGTAATATATTTTCTTGAAAATTCAGACTTCATAAATTTGTCTTAGTGAGTATATCAAACAAGTGTTTAAAATTATGTAGTTGGATAAAGACTTGTGTGGTCATTAGGTTAAAAAGAATATGTAAATCTAAGAAAAACAACATTTTAAAACTTGAAGTTTGAACCCACCTTCATGTATGTGGACTCAACCAGCTTTTGGCTTGTACAGCAGTGATGTTCTGTCACATTTACCATGGATTTATATTTCAGTATATGTTCAAGATAGCAGAATGTTTGACAGAATGATGCCTTCATAAGATTTTCCCAAGAGAACTTGATTTACTTACACACACACACACACACACACACACACACACCCCTGGAGGAGGGCATGGCAACCCACTGCAGTATTCTTGCCTGGAGAATCTCATGGACAGAGGAGCCTGGTGGGCTGCAGAAAGAGTTGGACACAACTGGAGCGACTGTGTTTGTGTGTGTGTGTGTGTATGCTCTTGCTCATGAGATATTGCCAATGGCTTATTATTTAGAATGGCTTTTAATCACATAATCATTGCTCTTTTATTATTGCTAACTTTTAAATCTCTTTCTGTTGTTTTTTGATGAATTTCTTTTTATTTTTGGTCGCACTGGGTCTTCATTGCTGCACGAGAGCTTCCTCCAGTTGTGGTGAGCAGGGGCTGCTCTTTTTTGCAGAGCACGGGCTCTAGGGCACATGGGCTTCAGTAGTTGCTGCCGCCCGGCTCTAGAGTACAGTCTCAGTAGTTGTGGTGCACCGGCTTAGCTCCTCCCAGGCATGGGGGTCTTTCTCGATCAGGAATGAAATCCGTGTCCCTGCATTGGCAGACGGATCCTTTCCCACTGAGTCATCCAGGAAGCTTTATGTTATTAGTATCTATTGGAAGATTTTTTTTTTTAAGAAGCAAAAGAAACTGAGGTTTGGAGGAGTTAAATAACCTGCACTAAATTTGGAAAACTCAGCAGTGGCCACAGGTTTGGAAAAGGTCAGTTTTCATTCCTATCCCAAAGAAAGGCAATGCCAAAGAATGCTCAAACTACCGCACAATTGCACTCATCTCACACGCTAGTAAAGTAATGCTCAATATTCTCCAAGCCAGGCTTCAGCAATACATGAACCATGAACTTCCAGATGTTCAAGCTGGTTTTAGAAAAGGCAGAGGAACCAGAGATCAAATTGCCAACATCCGCTGGATCATNAAAAGACACTTACTCCTTGGAAGAAAAGTTATGACCAACCTAGGTAGCATATTCAAAAGCAGAGACATTACTTTGCCAACAAAGGTTCAGATAGTCAAGGCTATGGTTTTTCCAGTGGTCATGTATGGATGTGAGAGTTGGACTGTGAAGAAAGCTGAGCGCCGAAGAATTGGTGCTTTTGAACTGTGGTGTTGGAGAAGACTCTTGAGAGTCCCTTGGACTGCAAGGAGATCCAACCAGTCCATCCTAAAGGAGATCAGTCCTGGGTGTTCACTGGAAGGACTGATGCTAAAGCTGAAACTCCAGTACTTTGGCCACCTCATGAGAAGAGTTGACTCATTGGAAAGGACCCTGATGCTGGGAGGGATTGGGGGCAGGAGAAGGGGATGACAGAGGATGAGATGGCTGGATGGCATCACTGACTCAATGGACATGAGCTTGGGTAAACTTCAGGAGTTGGTGATGGACAGGGAGGCCTGGTGTGCTGCAATTCATGGGGTTACAAAGAGTCAGACAGGACTGAGAGACTGAACTGAACTGACTGAAGTTACTTTAATCAATACCTGAAATCCCAGGGCAACACTGTTTCAAATCCCTCCCACTGCTTTAAGAATAAACTGGGTATCCTCTGAAGTCAGGCATGTTGTATTCCCAGTCTCCTTTGATGAGTCGGTCTTAGTTTTCAAAAACATAAAAGTGTCAGGTGAACCCCAAAAGTCAAAGACGATTAGGAAGGAGTTCAAAGAATTAGAAAATGATGATGAGATAAAACCTCATTGAGCACCTGGGCTCCTTCACACTGGTGTAGACCCTTGTAGATGACTGAAGGCAAGTTTTCACTCCCAGCCCACTGAGAACAAGTCAGAACCTACCTCCCAAGTGTCCAAGAATGTTGCTTTACTGATGATGGTATAGCCTTTATCATCTTTGGGAATAAAGTCCTCCCCAGGCTGTAAATGTGAAACAAGGAGCTTAGCACAGTGTGCATCTGAGCACTTGATTCTGTCAAGTGAGTTTTCAGGATTCTGACTCTCATCCTAAACACCCACATCTGCATACCATTTTTTTTTTCAAGCTCCACAGTATAAATTTCAAGAAGCTGAGTTGAAATAAAAATCTCTAGATCAATCTGCTAGAGTATAAAACATAAGTTCTTATATTTTAGAAATTACTGGACTTTTTTTTCCTTTGGCCATGCCACACAGCTTCTGAGATCTTAATTTCCTAACCAGGGATTGAACCCATGCCCTTGGCAGTGAAAGCATGGAGTCCTGACCATTGGACCCTCAGGGAATTCCCAGAAATTGCTGGACTGATTTTAAAGTCTTCATAAGCACAGCCCAGAAGCCACCATTAGCCCTGTGGACATAGACTTCTCACAAGCGCTTGGGGACAAAGTTCAATTTCATGAGGTGAGAGAGCTTGGAATTCATGTCCCTCAGGCTCTCTGGCAAAGGCAGGCTGCTGCTGCTAAGCTGCTTCAGTCGTGTCCAACTCTGTGCGATCCCATAGACGGCAGCCCACCAGGCTCCCCCGTCCCTGGGACTCTCCAGGCAAGAACACTGGAGTGGGTTTCCATTTCCTTCTCCAATGCATGAGAGTGAAAATTGAAAGTGAAGTTGCTCAGTTGTGTCCGACTCTTAGCGACCCCATGGCCTGCATCCTACCAGGCTCCTCCGTCCATGGGATTTTCCAGGCAAGAGTACTGGAGTGGGGTGCCATTGCTTCCGGTTACATGTGCAAAGGCAGGAGCAGAGTCCTATTTCCTCACTGTGTACTGGCTGCCTTTCAGCACGATCGCACTTGGGCTTTTCTCCAAAATGGCATCAGTTAATGAGGGGACTGAGCCCTGAAACAGCATTATGTAAGAGCTGCCCTGGGAGGAGAGCCCTTGGCATGGAATCAGAACCAAAGCAGCGTGGCAGTTGCAGCTTGACTGGGCTGCTAGAAGTCGTAGTTTTCTCAAACGTAACAGAGAAAGCCAAGGTGTGGGGTCACTTCCACATTGGTCCATGGACTTGGATTCCTTTTCAGGCCAGTGTCTTTCTGCTCCACCATCTCATCCTGAAAACTTTCCTGTGGAGTCCTGAAGTGCAAGGCCTCTTGCTTCAGCTCCCCTTGGTCCCCAGCCTCCAGCCCCCAACCCTCCCCTCCCCAATCCTGGACACAGCTGCTATCTTCCAACACGTGCCCAGGAACCAGAGATTGGGACAAGGAGGAACTTCAACCTGTAATGCCTGCAGAAAGTGAATAAGGTAGAGGTCCAGATAGTCCAGTCTCAGATCCTTGAGGGTCTTCTGACAGGATTCCCTCACTAGATGCTTCTCCATGAAGGTGGGCCACAACCGCAGAGAGCAGAGCAGGGAGAAATCAGCAACGGTACCTTTCTCTGCTTTCCCTGCTTTTTGACCCTCAACTTGAGCTAACCCCAGGGGCAGGCCATTTACAGCACAGGTGGTTCGGATGCATCATCCAGGGATGCAAGGTCACCAGGTCGCTCTGGAAGTCACTGACATCTCTTAAGTGTCAAGGGCAAGTCATCTTTTTGCCTCACCTGGTATTGTATGTATTTGTTACATCAGGTGCCGTATTTGGGCACAGACTGTGTTTGTTTACATGCGCCATTCTCTTCCTCAGCAGCAGGGTTTCTGAAGTTGTGGATTGTGGCCAGCATTTAAGTTCCTAAGCCTTTGGGAACAGGTGGTCCTCTACTGCTTTCCTGTCTCCAAGCCCATGGGCCACCAACGATAACTCTACAAGGAATTTATCCAGACGCAACCAGTGAGGTCTATTTGTCCCACTAGATACATACACTTTCCAAGTACCTGTAACTAGTCCCTTTTAGCAAATTGGGTATAATGCATATTCAGTGATTCTCAACCCTCTCTCACTCCACTCCTCCCTCAGTTTATAACATTCTGTAACTTGCCTTTTACTAGACTGAACTGAAGTGAAATTCATATATGACAATAAGTGTGTCCCACCATTTTCCAAAGTACCTGCCAGCTGAGAACCTGTGGGCTACAACCACTGAGACTACAGGGCTGAAAGGTGGAGCTTCAGGATCCAATTGTAGCCTTAGCTTTTGGCTGCCAGGGGGAAGATGGAACCCACCAATAGGGAACTGGGATGCTAAAGACACCACCCTGGCTCAGTGGAGACTACTCCTCTAGGGTAGAAGCCACTCAAGAAGGGTGGGTAGCATCAGCATCAATGCACCAACACTGGATGATAATGTGGATGTTTGTGTTCAGGGACGTTATAAAGACAGCAATGAAGACAGCTGGGGGAAGTGACCTGAACTGTTCTTGTTGTTCAGTCACTCAGTCATGTCCAACTCTTTGTGACCCCATGGACTACAGAATGCCAGGCTTCCTTGTCCTTCGCTGTCTCCGAGTTTGCTCCACTGATTCAGTGATGCCATACAACCATCTCATCCTCTGTAACCCTTTCTCCTCCTGCCCTCAATCTTGCCCAGCATCAGAGTCTTTTACAGTGAGTCAGATCTTTGGATCATGGCCAAAGTATTGGAGCTTCAGCTTCAGCCTCAGTCCTTCCAATGAATATTCAGGGTTGATTTCCTTTAGCATTGAATAGTTTGATCTTCTTGCTGTCCAAGGGACACTAAAAAGTCTTCTCCAGCACCACAATTTAAAGCATCAGTTGTTCAGGGCTCAGCCTTTATAGTCCAACTCTCACATCCGTACATGACTACTGACAAAACCATAGCTTTGATTATATGAATTGTTGGCAAAGTGATATCTCTGCTTTTTAATATGCTGTCTAGGTTTGTTATAGCTTTCCTTCCAAAGAGCAAGTGTCTTTTAATTTCATGGCTGCAGTCACCATCCACAGTGATTTTGGAGCCCAAGAAAATAAAATCTGCCACTGTTTCCATTTTTTTCTCCATCTACTTATCATGAAGTGATGGGACCAGATGCCATGATCTTTGTTTTTTTAATGTTGAGTTTTAAGCAAGCTTTTTCACTCTCCTCTTTCACCTTCATCAAGGGGCTCTTAAGTTTCTCTTCTCTTTCTGCCATTAGGGCTGTATCATCTACATATCTGAGGTTGTTGATATTTCTCCTGGCAATCTTGATTCCAGCTTGTGATTCATCCAGTCTGGCATTTCACATGATGTACTCTGCATATAAGTAAAATAAGCAGGGTGACAATATACAACCTTACTGTACTCCTTTCCCAATTTTGAAACAGTCCTTTGTTCTGTCTGGTTTTAATTGTTGCTTCTTGACCTGCATACAGTTTTCTCAGGAGGCAGGTCAGGTGGTCTGGCATTCCCATCTCTTTAAGAAGTTTCCACAGTTTGTTGTGGTCCACACAGTCAAAGGTTTTAGTGTAGTCAATGAAGCAGAAGTATATATATATATATATTTTGGAATCCCCTTGCTTTTTTTATGACCCAACAGTTGTTGGCAATTTGATCTCTGGTTCCTCTGCCTTTTCTAAATCTAGCTTGCACATCTAGAAGTTCTCAGATCATGTACTGTTGAAGACTAGCTTGAAGGATGTTGAGCATTGTCCTGCTAGCATGTGAAATGAGCACAATTATATGGTAGCTTGAGCAGTCTTTGGCATTGCCTTTCTTTGGGATTGGAATGAAAAGTGACCTTTGCCAGTTTTGTGGCCACTGCTGAATTTTCCAAATGTGCTGGCATATTGAGTGCAGCACTTTAACAGTATCATCTTCTAGGATTTGAAATAGCTAAGCTGCAATTCCATCACCCCCCACTAGCTTGTTTGTAGTAATGCTTCCTAAGGCCCACTTGACTTCGCATTCCAGGATGGCCTGGCTCTAGGTGAGTGATCACACCATTATGGTTATCTGGGTCATTAAGATCATTTTGGTATAGTTCTTCTGTGTATTCTTGCCATTTCTTCTTAATCTCTCCTGCTTCTGTTAGTTCCTTGCCATTTCTGTCCTTTACTGTGCCCATTTTTGCTTGAAATATTCCCTTGGTATCTCCTCCTTTTTGAAGGTCTCCAGTAGCCCTACCTACAAAAGTTCATCTAGTCAAAGCTGTGGTTTTTTCCAGTAGTGATGTATGGACATGAGAGCTGGACTATAAAGAAAGCTGAGCACTGAAGAATTGATGCTTTTGAACTGTGGTGTTGGAGAAGACTCTTGAGAGTCTCTTGGACCACAAGGAGATCCAACCAGTCCATCCTAAAGGATATCAGTCCTGAATATTCATTGGAAGGACTGATGCTGAAGCTGCAACTTTGGCCACCTGATGCAAAGAACTGACTCATTGGAAAAGACCCTGATGCTGGGAAAAATTGAAGGTGGGAGGAGAAGGGGATGACAGAGGATGAGTTGGTTGGATGGCATCAATGACTCAATAGACAGAAGTCTGAGCAAGCTCCAGGAGTTGGTGAAGGACAGGGAAGACTGGCCTGCTGTAGTCCCTGGGGTCGCAGAGTTGGACATGATGAAGCTAAACTGAACTGAGTAGCCCACCATAGAGCATGTAGACTCCAGGATTGGGTTGCCCCAGGCCAAACAACTAATAGGAAGGGAGCACAGCCCACCCACAGCAGACAACTGGATTAAAGATTAACTGAGCAAGTCCCTGCCCACCTGAACAAGACCCAGTTTTCCCCACAGCCAGTCCCTCCCATAAGGAAGCTTGTACAAGCCTCTTAACCTCATCCATCAGAGGGCAGACAGAAGCAAGAACTATAGCCCCAAAGCCTCCAGAATGAAAATCACAATCACAGAAAGCTAACCAAAATGATCACATGGATCACAGCCTTGTGTAGCAAAGCCATGCTGTGCAGGGCCACCCAAGACGGATGGGTCATAGTGGAGAGTTCTGAGCCAACAGGGATGCTGTTAGTGAGATGAACTGTATATATTTGTGCTAGGGTCACTGAGACTCTAGATAGTGAATGTGCTCCACTAGAGCCGGGAATGGCAAGCCACTTCAGTATTCTTGCCTCCAGAGCCCCCTGAACAGTATGAAAAGACAGAATTCTGGGTGCTGACTAGATCCAACACTTCTGCCTGCTTTGAAGTGTAGTCTTCCCACCAGGTGAGCCCTTGGTACCTTGCTCACTATGAAGAGTTCTTCCCGCTTCACAGCCTGCTCTTGGATCTTCTCTTGGATCGGTTCACCCACCTCATGCTCATTCTCATAGGCATAAGCACAGTCCAAGAGGCGATATCCTATGTCAGTGTCCCCCTTCACAGTGTCTCTGACTTCTAAGCCAGACTGGAAGGAAAAAGAAAAAGCTATCTCCCCAGACCACCTTCAACAGGCTGTCTTACTCAGCCCAGCTTCTCCAAACCAAGATTTCCCTGAGACCGCTTTTTCTAGGGGATACCTGGGAAGAAAGCATGCTTTGGAAAACTTTTCAAAAGAGAAGGAAGAAAAGTGAATTAACTTTATGATTATAGCATCATGTCCCATCCTAGCTCAAGCCTATTCCCTTCTGATTCAGGTTCATCCTCCAGCCCAGAAGTGTCTCCAGGTACACAGAAGTGAAGTGAAGTCACTCAGTCATGTCCGACTCTTTGCGACCCCATGGACTGTAGCCTACTAGGTTCCTCTGTCCACAGGATTTTCCAGGCAAGAGTACTTGAGTGGGTTGCCATTTCCTTCTCCAGGGGATCTTCCCGACCCAGGGATCAAACCCAGGTCTCCCTAATTGCAGTCAGACACTTTGCCGTCTGAGCCACCAGGGAAGTCAAGGTATATAGAAGAGACTGCAAACTCTTTCTAATGACCAGGCTACACACTGGATTTTGAAATAAACTAAAGGAATTTTCAAAGAGAAAGTTAGTTATTACCTCATAAATTCAGGCTCATCTCATGCTAGGTGTGAGACCTGAGCAGATTGGTTAATTTCTCTAAACCTTGTCTGCAAAATGGGAATAATGACAACAGCATCTGCCTCGTGAAGCTATTGCTGCTTCCCAGGTGATGCTAATGGTAAGGAATCCACCTGCCAATGCAGGGGATGTAAGAGATGAGAGTTCGATTCCTGGATCAAGAAGATATCCTGGAGAAGGACATGGCAACCCACTCCAGTGTTCTTGCTTGGAGAACCCCATGGACAGAAGAGCCTGGTGGGCTGCAGTCCATAGGGTCGCAAAGAGTTGGACAAGACTGAAGTGATTTAGCACGCACTCGCACGAATGTACATGAGGTGACTGTGGTAAGTGCCACAGTGAGTGTCAAATTTGAAGTACAGCACCAGGCATACACCTAAGAGTCAGTGGATAAAAGACATTATATAATTGTTGTTTCAGAAAAGGATAAATAGAAAACCTTGTAAAAATGGGATGTCTCCCCTCACTTGAAAGCAGAAAGTTTTTCTTTCTTCGAAGAAAGGCGAAAAAGACAGAGAAAGAGGGAGGGGGGAAGGAAGGAAGGAAGAAAAAAGAGAGAAGGAAGGAAGGAAGGGCATTAAAAATACCACATTCTGTCTAATCTAGCCAAGCCAAACAATGAAAGAAAAAGAAGCATTTACTACTGATCTACCTATCCTTTCTTCTGGTGGGCTGCAGTCCATGGGGTCACAAAGAGTCAGACACGACTGAGCGACTAACACTTTCACTTAAACTGCTTAAAACTTGATACTTGCTAGGAAAGCTCTCAGCACTGCTGGAAAAAGTCAGTCTTGGAGCACGACTGCTGAATCAGCCCTGAGAAGGGAACCTCAGTCCTGCCTCCAGCACCCAATATTTACTTCCCCAAAACCCTTGCCTCTGGGCTTTCCCTCAGGACAGGAGGAAATGCCCAAAGCCCCTCGAGGGAAGACAGGGTCCATATATTTGCACACTTACTTTCCAGGTGCCCAGGCCCAAGATGGGCACCTTAGCCTTGGTACTGAGCTCCGCAAAGGTGGCCATGGTGCATGCAGAAACAGCCCTGAGGGAGCAAGTTAGATGTCTTCTGCTCCATTGAAATGTGCTGACTGCAGAGGAAGCAGCCTGCCCTGGCACGAACAGAAAAGTCCTTTCAGCCTTTTATAAGGTTCAAGTTAATGGACACCAAACACTGTTACCTCAAGAGAGTTCTCCCTGATAAAAAAAAAAAAAAAAAGCATGAATTATTTTATAAGAGTGAAATTTCATCAACAAATTAAAATACATGCACGTGGAAAATAAAAATGTGCATCTATTTTAATTGTTCCTATCTTATTACTCAACTGTTGTAAATTTTTTTTCCCCCTCAGAGCATGGAAACTATCAAAGTATAAGAATATGTTTGTCTGTTAACCACCTGGACAGGATCCTTGTATGCTAATATTCATCATATATTAGTGATTCTTGTCACTTTTTTAAAAAACAAACTTTGTGATTTAAAAAAAATGCTATGTACTCAAGTCCTAAGAAGCCCTAAACTTTTAGGCTTCTTTTCCCTTAAGACAATGTTCATGTGAGATCCTTCTTTTTTTTTTCTTTTTATTTCAATATTTTTATTCACATGAAAAAATTGGAAATAATGTGTGTGCTATATAGAAAACTGATCAAGAAATTAATTTGGGTTAGTGGAATTGTTAAAGTAAATTCTTATCAAGAAAAAATGATATATACTCATTATAGTAAAACTGAAAAATGTAGATTATAAATAAGGAAATATTAATCACCTATATTCTCACTACTCATGATACCGTTACAAGAGTACTGTTTCCTCCAGACTTTCATATATGTGTAAAAGTGTGTGCATGTGTGTGTATACACATTCAAAATATATATTTAATACATTGCATATGTTACCAAACTCAGGTTTAACTGCTAGTCACCTAAGTAACCAGTACTGAGTAGTATTGGTTTGGTGGAAAGGAAAGATAGCTTTATTGCCGAAGCCCACAGTCCTGGAGAGAAGGTGGTCTCATGTCCCAAAAAACCAACTCCCGACTCCCCAGGTTTTGCTCTGAGATAACAGAGGGAAAAGAGGAAGAGACCACATGCTTAGGAGAGGCTTATAGGGTGTATGAGCTCAGCTCATGGACAGTCTTCTGATTGGTTGGTGGTGAGGTCATCAGAAGTCAACATCATCAGCCTTCTGGTTCCAACTAATCTGAGGTCTCTGTGCTTTTCTCCAGAAAGGGGAGTATGTAGTCAAAGGAAATCTGTTTTTGTTTATCATGTGAAATGTGGTTCAAAATTGAACTTTTTAAATAGTGGTTTTTTACTTAATTGATTAATTTTTGACTCTGCTGGGTCTTCACTGCTGTGGGTAGGCTTAATCTCGTTGCAGTGAGCAGGGACTCCTCTTGCTGGGGAGCATGAGCTCTAGGCACTCAGGCTTCAGTCGTTGTGGTGCAAGGGCTTAGTTGTTCTGCTGCATGCGGGATCTTCCTGGACCTGGGACCGAATTTGTGTCCCTCTGCACCGGCAGACAGGTTCTTAACCACTGGACCGCCAGGAAAGCTCCAAAATTGAGGGGTATTTTTGCAACACCATTTATACAATAACACACTCCACTGTTTGTGATGTTTCAGTAATTATTTGCAACTTTCCTTTTTTTAATATTATATTCTTTACAAAATATAAAAATAAAAATCAGTAGAGAACAGACTAGATTAAGAAAATAAAACCCACACATAGTCCCACATTTAGAAATGATTATTGTTAATATTTTGGAGCATATCTATGGATATCCAGTTGAGTTCGGATGCCCCAAAGTGCAGGAGAACTGTGCCTCATTTCCCAGGGTGAGGCTGTGGAGAAGGCATCAAGCCTAGGATGGGATCTCTTGGCTCCCCAAACTGTAGGGTCTTCATGACCACAGGAGGTGTCCAGATGAGTGGCTAAATGTAGTCTCAGAGTGTCCCATGAGCCCCAGGGGCTGGGAGAGCAGCCCGATTACTCACGTCCACTGGCAAAGCTGGTTGAAAGGAAGTGAAACCAAACAAGTGAGACTGTTGCCCTGCACAAGACCAAAAGAGGCAAAGGTATTTTGCAGAAGGAGAAAGGCTTTACTGCAGGGCAGCCAAGCAAGGAGACAGGAAGCAAAGCTCAGATCTGTCTCCCTGATGGGCTTTTGTGTGGGGTATTTATTGTGTAAGTAGGGAGCAAGATGGGGAGGTGGCTCTGAAATATGTGGTGGAAATGAAGGAGAAGTTTCAGGAATTCTGTGCACAGGGGTGACTGTCCTTCATGTCTCTTCACAGGTGGCATGTGCAGTATCAGGATAGTTCCACCTGTTATACATGGTAGATTTTTGGCGAATGATGTACAAAGCTCACGATTGATCATTTTAGCCCCTCAATGTGCTGGTGGAAGGCTGTTAGTAACTGTTTCCATACCTAGTTTGCCTGGTGCTCTGCAAGACAAGCTTAGGGGGAGGTCTCTGCTAATTGTCTTGTTTCTACCTTATGATCCTTGAGTGTGTACATTACAGGGTAAGGTTTCAGAAGGAATTGATGAGCCCGTGAACGTCTCAAGTCAGAGACTGTGAAAGTTGTGATGAACACAAGTTCGTCATGCATATGACATTCAGGGGAGCTGGATGGAAGTTGTAGAGTGGGCTGTATAACTAAGGATTTGATGGGAATACGGACATCTCAGATAACTATACAAAAGGATGGATGATCACACCTAAGGACCAGATGTATGAATCCTATTTCAGAGAAAGTCAATGTATAGATGGTGATTCACACCAGGTACTTTTCCCACACTGCTGGATTTTGCAAGTCTCTTCTAAACCCTGCTGATACCTACAAAGAAGGAATCCTAAATGAAGTGGATTTTAATCCTGGAATACAAGACTTTGGCAAAGAAGAAAGGCAGTGTAAGCTGAAAGTGTAACACAGAACATTTTCAGAAGTGGATATCATCAGCCAGAAGCAGTTGCTTGCAGCCCATTTTTTCATTCGTGCCATCAAAAATTAATTTCAGTCTCACTTATAAATAAAAGCAAGCTTTAGTCCCATGATGAACTGAGGAATATCTGGTTCAGAAATTATCTCACAGGAAGAATGATCCAGCCACAAGTCTTACTCAGCTTAAAACAAACAAACAAAAGGCCTTCATTGTCAGATGAGAAGAGAGGTAATTCTGATTCTGATTTACTATTATTATTACTATTAGTAGCCATATGCAATACATAATAGTGCATGTATTAACACATTTTCTCATTTATTCTTCAAATAGCCTCATGAGGTAGATACTATTACTATCCCCATTTCATAAGAGAGGAACTGACACATTGAGATGTTCAGTAGTTTGTTCAAGGTAAATGCTAGAGCTAGGATATGGATACAGGTTATTGGGCTCTAAAGCCAAAGGCAGTGTGACAGAGGAGCCCGGCAGGCCACAGTCCATGGGGTCGCAAAAGAGTCGGATATGACTTAGCAACTAAACATAAGCAAACACCAATGCAGGAGAGAGGCTGTAGCATCTGGTAGGGGATGGCTGTGGGGATTCCTGGGGACACTGACAACCGGTGGAGGTGGCTGACATATGATGCCAGTATCTGTAGGTCTTACACACTCATCAGAAGGGGTGGTGGTGCCAGCACATGGCAGACAATGGTCCACGAGCATGAGAAGGCTGTTCTCTGGTGCACTGGTTACCTACTGCGGCATGATAAATTATTCCCAAAATAACAGTTTAAAACAACAAACACTTATTTTCTCATAGTTTGTGTGGATTGATGACTCACAGGGATCCATGACCAGCAAACCCAGACGTCCAGACTGATCAAGCATGTATTCAGCTATGTAAATTAAGGAAATATGAGTCATCTAGAGCATAAAAGAAAACATATTTTGAGGAAAGATTGCCAAAACAGGCTAAAGCTCTCAAGTTTCATTTCTGCTGCCCAGAAAACCATGTTCTCATGAGAAAGGGTCCTCAGGTTCAGGGGTCCCTAGAGTGTAGAAGGAAGTCAGATGGGGTTTTGTCTTTGTTTCCATAAAAATACATGTTTCTAGATATCAATGTGTATGTTTTTTCATTCATGTACTTGGGGAGTGGTCAGGTGCGTGAACTGACTCCATCCATGGCATATGAACATCATTGCTTCACACAATGTTTGAGTATTGAAAAAATGTCAAGTGTTAGTCGTTCAATCGTGTCTGACTCTTTGTGACCCCATGGACTGTAGCCCACCAGGCTCCTCCGTCCATGGGATTTTCCAGGCAAGAATACTGGAGTGGGTTGCTATTCCCTTCTTCAGGGGATCTTCCCGACCCAGGGATCGAACCCAGGTGTCCCATATTGCAGGCAGATACTTTACCATCTGAGCCACCTGGGAAGCCCATGGATTTATGTGTTCACCCTGTTTTATTTCTGTTCCTCATGCTGAGCCCATATGATAACATTTTGGTGAATTGCTTTCATGACACTGATGTGAAATCTACCTGCGTTTGGAGTTTATATGAACAGGGTTGTGTTATGAGCATTTGGTCCATAGGCTCCCCACAGTGCTCTGCGCTGGGCATTCTGCTTGCAATCTCCGTCTTTATCCAGGTGAAGAGACCCTTCCTTCTCGAGGAGAAGGACAGCTCAGGGGTGTAGGATTCCCTGAGACAGTCTGTCAGGCAAGGGAGAGATCAGGCAGAAGAGGAAACACCCTGCAAAAGGAGAGAGGGAAAGGAAGGATGCTGTCGCCATGAGGCCAACTGCCTGTGTGCTATTTCCCATTTCTCATCCAAAGTAACTTTACTGAGTGGACATCATTATCACCCTCATATGGTAGAGGAAGAGCTTCAAAGAGGTTAGGTAAACTATTCAGGTCAGTCAATTTATCTGAGGGAACATTGGTCAGCTTAAAAGTGACCTTAAAGGTCACACATAGACCCAGATTAGGCTTTTCCTTTGGCAGTGGTTCTCAACCTTACCTGTACACACTAGCATCACCTGGGGAACTTATAACCACTGACACCCAGGACCACCCCACTATACACACCCACACTCACTCAAGTTCAGATTTAGCTGAGCTCCAGGAGAACCCAGACACCAACGGAACTTAATTTTTAGTCTTAAGTATGGGGCTTCCCAGGTGGCGCTAGTGGTAAAGAACCTGCCTGCCAATGCAGGAGATGTAAGAAAATGGGGTTCAATCACTGGGTCAGGAAGACCCCCTGGAGGAGGAAATGATGACCCACTCCAGTATTCTCACCTGGAGAATCCCATGGACAGGGGAGCCTGGTGGGCTACAGTCCATGGAGTCACAAAGAGTCAGACACGACTGAGTGGCTTTCACTTTTCGTACATTGCGTATTCTTTTGTGCCTCATTGCTTTCATTGAAAAGTATGCTTGTAAAGTTCATCTGTGTTGCTGAATGAAGCTGTAGTCTGTTTATTCCTATTGTGGTGTAGTATTCCACTCTATGACATTTTGTTCAACTATTGATAAACATTAGGATCTTTCCAGTTTGGGGACATTATGAACTAATGATGATATAAACAGTCTTGTATGTATGTTTTGGTGATTATATGTTCACATTTCTGGTAGGTATTTACATGGGAGTGGAACTGCTAAGTCTGAGGGTAAAACAGTGGCATTGTAAAAAGTTCCCTAGGGAGGTCCTTAAGGTGTTCCCAAGGTGGAGACACTCTTCTTTCCACTAGGGAGTGTACCTGGAGCACTGTGAAGATGTTTTTCATAATACCATCTACCAATCACTGGCACCCAAACCAACTCAGATTTCTTTGTTAAAAATACAGATAACTGCATCCAGTGAACTAAAATGGGGAGTGGGGATGTGGTCCTTGGGAGTCTACTGTCTTAACAACCACCATCCAGGTGGTTCTTACGTACACCTAAATTGAAGAATCACTGCAGTATGCCATGTTGCAAAGAAGTCAATCCAGAGTCGGTAATATATTTCTCCATCCAAGATCTTTTGAAACTGATGAAAATGCAGCAACTAAAGGGAATGATGATTTCAATTGCCTTCAGGGAGGATTTATAGATAAGAACTACTCCTCTCAGGCATCGTTAATTTTGAAAGCTTGCTACAAGAATGGGGATAGTTTAAGGACATTTATATACTTCTGTAACTCGTGAAAGCACTCTTTGGTTGGATTGCTTATCCCTGGGGCTAATAGAATATGTTTCCTTTATTAACATCAAATGAGGCTCATGAGATGGATCTAAGTCAAGGCCATAGCATTCTTATCTGTGACATGAAGTCACACCGGTTTTCCGCCAGGAGAACAGGAGTGATTTCCTGTTTTGTTTAGTTTCTTTTCTTTTCTTTCTTTCTTTTTTTTTTTTTGTGAAACACAAGTAACAGAAGTGCTTTTCAGGCCTGTTTAGTCTCTGCCCAGCCAGAATGGGGTCCCCACTCTGGTGTCCTCATACCCTGAGAACAGGACTCTTCTGTCTCAGCTGAGCCCTGCCTCCAGGAACACAGCGTCCATAGGCAGGTCCCCATGTAATTGGTACCTAATGCCATAGTTCCAACCCACTCCAGTACTCTTGCCTGGAGAATCCCATGGATGGAGGAGCCCGACGAGCTATAGTCCATAGGGTCGCAAAGAGTCAGACATGACTGAAGTGACTTTGTACACACATATGCCTTTGTTCCTCAGAGCCCAGTTTCTTATCCCAAACACAAAATACTCTAGCTTCCCACCCGATACCCCACCACCAGCCTCATTCTGTTCCTGTTCATGCTGCTTCTAATTTGCTTTTTACTTTTTTTTCCAGTAGGCTGGTTGCCCAAGCTTCTTCTGAAACAACTTGCCCTAGGCCCCTTCTTCTCTTAACATCCCAGCTCTGTTTAAAGCTCTTAGCTCATTTCCAACTGAGCCCCAACCAGGAACAGGCTCGCAACCAAGTTCACTGGCTGTTACATTTCACCTCCACCCAGCAAGGGCCTCATTACTACACTTGTGAACCCATAAGCCCCTGATTCCATAAAAATATTCTAAAGCATATTTTATGAGTAAGCTGGTATAAAGGATGAATTTATGATTATATATATATTGCATTATATTATACATATCGTCCATGGGTGCTAAGTCATGTCACTGGTGTCTGACTCTTTTCGAACCTATGGACTGTAGCCCAGCAGGTTCCTTTGTCCATGGGATTCTCCAGACAATAATACTTGAGTGGGTTGCCATTTCCTCCTCCAGGGGATCTTCCCAACCCAGGGATTAAACCTGCATCTCTTTCATCTCCTGCATTGGCAAATGGGTTCTTTACCACTAGTACCACCTGGGAAGTCCACAAGAATACACAGAAGAACAAAAAAAGCTCTTCACAACCCAGATAATCATGATGATGTGATCACTCACATAGAGCCAGACATCTTGGAATGTGAAGTCAAGTGGGCCTTAGAAAGTATCATTACGAACAAAGCTAGTGGAGGTGATGGAATTCCAGCTGAGCTATTTCAAATCCTGAAAGATGATGCAGTGAAAGTGCTGCACTCCATAAGACAGCAAATTTGGAAAACTCAGAAGTGGCCACAGGACTGGAAAAGGTCAGTTTTCATTCCAATCCCCAAAAATGGCAATGCCAAAGAAAGCTCAAACTGCTGCACAATTGCACTCATCTCACGTTAGTAAAGTAATGTTGAAAATTCTCCAAGCCAGGCTTCAGCAATACGTGAACTGTGAACTTCCAAATGTTCAAGCTGGATTTAGAAAAGGTGGAGAAACCAGAGATCAAATTGCCAACATCCATAGGATCATCGAAAAACCAAGAGAGTTCCAGAAAAACATCTACTGTTTTACTGACTATGTCAAAAGTCTTTGACTGGGTGGATCACAACAAACTGTGGAAAATTCTTCAAGAGATGGAAATGCCAGACCACTGACCTGCCTCCTGAGAAATCTGTATGTAGGTCAAGAAGCAATAGTTAGAACTGGACATGGAACAACAGACTGGTTCCAAATCAGGAAAGGAGTACATCAAGGCTGTATATTTATCCCCCTGCTTATTTAACTTATATGCAGAGTTCAGTTCAGTTCAGTTCAGTTGCTCAGTCGTGTCTGACTCTTTGCGACCCCATGAATCGCAGCACGCCAGGCCTCCCTGTCCATCACCATTTCCTGGAGTTCACTCAGACTCACGTCCATCGAGTCCGTGATGCCATCCAGCCATCTCATCCTCTGTTGTCCCCTTCTCCTCCTGCCCCCAATCCCTCCCAGCATCAGAGTCTTTTCCAAGGAGTCAACTCTTCTCATGAGGAGGCCAAAGTACTGGAGTTTCAGCGTTAGCGTCATTCCTTCCAAAGAAATCCCAGGGTTGATCTCCTTCAGAATGGACTGGTTGGATCTCCTTGCAGTCCAAGGGACTCTCAAGAGTCTTCTCCAAAACCCCACAGTTCAAAAGCATCAATTCTCCGGCACTCAGCCTTCTTCACAGTCCAACTCTCACATCCTTACATGACCACAGGAAAAACCATAGCCTTGACTAGACGGACCCTAGTCGGCAAAGTAACGTCTCTGCTTCTGAATATACTATCTAGGTTGGTCATAACTTTTCTTCCAAGGAGTAAGCGTCTTTTAATTTCATGGCTGCAATCACCATCTGCAGTGATTTTGGAGCCCCCAAAAATAAAGTCTGACACTGTTTCCACTGTTTCCCCATCTATTTCCCATGAAGTGATGGGACCGGATGCCATGATCTTCCTTTTCTGAATGTTGAGCTTTAAGCCAACTTTTTCACTCTCCTCTTTCACTTTCATCAAGAGGCTTTTTAGTTCCTCTTCACTTTCTGCCATAAGCGTGGTGTCATCTGCATATCTGAGGTTATTGATATTTCTCGCAGCAATCTTGATTCCAGCTTGTGTTTCTTCCAGTCCAGCGTTTCTCATGATGTACTCTGCATAGAAGTTAAATAAGCAGGGTGACAATATACAGCCTTGACGTACTCCTTTTCCTATTTGGAACCAGTCTGTTGTTCCATGTCTAGTTCTAACTGTTGCTTCCTGACCTGCTTACAGATTTCTCAAGAGGCAGGTTAGGTGGTCTGGGATTCCCATCTCTTTCAGAATTTTCCACAGTTTCTTGTGATCCACATAGTCAAAGGCTTTGGCATAGTCAAGAAAGCAGAAATAGATGTTTTTCTGGAACTCTCTTGCTTTTTCCATGATCCAGCGGATGTTGGCCATTTGATCTCTGGTTCCTCTGCCTTTTCTAAAACCAGCTTGAACATCAGGGAGTTCACAGTTCACGTATTGCTGAAGCCTGGCTTGGAGAATTTTGAGCATTACTTTACTAGCATGTGAGATGAGTGCAATTGTGCAGTAGGTTGACCATTCTTTTGCATTTCCTTTCTTTGGGATTGGAATGAAAACTGACCTTTTCCAGTCCTATGGCCACTGCTGAGTTTTCTGAATTTGCTGGCATATTGAGTGCAGCACTTTCACAGCATCATCTTTCAGGATTTGAAATAGCTCAACTGGAATTCCATCACCTCCACTAGTTTTGTTCATAGTGATACTTTCTAAGGCCCACTTGACTTCACTTTCCAAGATGTCTGGCTCTAGATTAGTGATCACATCATCATGATTATCTGGGTCATGAAGATCTTTTTTGTATGTTCTTCCATGTATTCTTGCCACCTCTTCTTAATATGTTCTGCCTCTGTTAGGTCCATACCATTTCTGTCCTTTATCGAGCCCATCTTTGCATGAAATGTTCCCTTGGTATCTCTAATTTTCTTGAAGAGATCTCTAGTCTTTCCCATTCTGTTGTTTTCCTCTATTTCTTTGCATTGATCACTGAAGAAGGCTTTCTTATCTTTTCTTGCTATTCTTTTTGGTATTATTTTTTTCTTTTATATGCAGAGTACATCATGTGAAATGGTGGGCTGGGTGAAGCAATAAGCTGGAATCAAGATTGCTGGGAGAAATATCAATAAATTCAGATATGGAGATGACACCACCATTATGGCAGAAAGCAAAGAACTAAAAAGCCTCTTGATGAAAGTGAAAGAGAGTGAAAAAGTTGGCTTAAAACTCAACATTCAGAAAACTGGGATCATGGTATCTGGTCCCATCACTTCATGGCAAATAGATGGAAAAACAGTGGAAACAATGACAGGCTTTATTTGGCGGGGGTGGGGGGGCTCCAAAATCACTGCAGATGGTGACTGCAGCCATGAAATTTAAAGATGCTTGCTCCTTGGAAGAAAAGTTATGACCAACTAGAGAGCATATTAAAAAAGCAGAGACTTTATTTTGTCAACAAAGGTCTGTCTAGTCAAAGCTATGGTTTTTCCAGTGGTCATGTATGGATGTGAGAGTTGGACTATAAAGAAAGCTGAGCACCAAAGAATTGATGCTTTTGAACTGTGGTGTTGGAGAAGACTCTTGAGAGTCCCTTGGACTGCAAGGAGATCCAACCAGTGCATCCTAAAGGAGATCAGTCCTGGGTGTTCATTGGTAGGACTGATGTTGAAGCTGAAACTCCAATACTTTGGTCACCTGATGCGGAGAACTGACTCATTTGAAAAGACCCTGATGCTGGAAAAGATTGAGGGCAGGAGGAGAAGGGGATAACAGAGGACGATACGGTTGGATGGCATCACTGACTCAATGGATATGAGTTTGAGTGAACTCCGGGAGTTGGTGATGGACAGAGAGGCCTGGCGTGCTGCAATTCATGGGGTTACAAAGCGTCGGAGATGACTGAGTGATTGAACTGAACTGAACTGATGTATTATTTTATGCAGTTTATTATATTAGGGGCTTCCCCAGTGACACAATGGTAAAGAATCTACCTGCCAGTGCAGGAGATGAAAGTTCCATATCTGTGTCAGGAAGAACGCCTGGAGGAGGTAACGGCAGTCCATTCCAGTATTCTTTCCTGGAAAATCCCATGGACAGAGGAGCCTGGTGGGCTACAGTCCGTGGCGTCTCAAAGGAGTCCAACAGGACTGAATGAGCACACATGCACATTATTATATTACATATTTTTCTTCTGAGTTTTAAAGATATGAAAATTAAAACATCTTTGCAGGTCCGTAAAAAATATCATGGACCCTAGGCCCCGTGCCTACTGGGTTTCATGCACCCGTGGGCCCTGCACATAGCCCATTTCAAGATGGGACAGCCTCATCCTTTTTTGTGTGACTTTTTTTTTATGAATAAGGTTCATTTTGAGGGTAGCTTCAGGTCTATTACAGAAACTAAACTATTTGATCAAGTGCCTGCTAATAGACCCGAATTAAGTTTCAGAGCCCTAGATCACAAGTGCAATAGAAGTTTCTGTTTGTTCGAAGTGAGGTAACAAAGTCAGCACATGTGAAAGTTGGAAAGGTGCACTTCTTTTGTGTAAAAGGATCTCAGCTAGAGGAGAGAGATGGAGGGAAGGGGAGGGGGAGGAGAGAGAGAGGGAGGAAAAGAAAGAAAGGAAGAGGATAAAGGGACTCTCTTACCTTGTAATTGTTTCCACTGTGAAATGGGGTCTAGAAAGGAGAGGGGAGCAGCAGGGACTCAGTGATGAGGGTTGCAATTCCAGGTTTAGTTGCAAGATGGCCAGATCCTGATCGATTCAAGTCGGTTGTGACTAGCTGGGTAGTCTGCAATATAGAGGATACGACAGAGTCTCGTGGCATGGAACAGCCTGCAGGTAGTGGGGTTTCTGTCTTTGTGGTCTTGCTTGTTTGTGACTTGGTTTTAATTGACTCTTTTTTAAAAATGTTTATTTTTATTTGGCTGTGCCAGGTTGTGGTTGTGGCATGAGGGCTCTTTACCCTCATTGTGGCGTGCAGAGTCTTCACTTGCAGCATGGGGGATCTAGTTCCCATTGAAGCTGAGCCCACTGCATTGGGAGTGCGAAGTCTTTGCCACTCCCAGTGGACCACCAGGGAAATCCTCTGATTGACTCTTGAAGTGAACATTAACCTCTAGACTGTGGATTATGGTATAACTCATTGAGGCCAACTGACATGGCATTTGCACCTATGAATAGAAAATCTTCAGACTCCAATAATGTTTGTTAAATGATCTACTTCAGTAACAGGTAACATACGCCTGTCTCTTAACTGTGGCCACTAGGAGAAAGTCTCGTGAATCAGGCAGGGCCATCTTATTGTCCCATCACATACTGACGGCATGGCAGTTGCAAGTATTGTTGAATTAATAAGTTCTTTGTGACTCACAGAATACCGAAAGGTGTCTCACCTAGCCTTCACAATATTTCCTCTAGAACCACTTAACTGATGATCCAATGAGAAGGGGAAAGGTCTTTATTGGATAACTGGCATTAGGAAGGTGTATCGCTGTTTCTGTGTGAATGAGCTTGTCACAACAACCACCATTTATTTGCTCATGAGTCTATGGGTTGGCAATCGGGCTGCAAGTCCTCAACGAACTTGTTTCTGCTCCGCATGGTGTCACTGGGCTCACTCACACCTCCAGCTTCATTTGACTGAGATGGCTGCCAGCCGTGACAGCTGAGACCCCTCTCCACATGCCCGTCCGTCATCCTCACCAGATTTCCAGACCGAGGCATTTTACGACCTAGTCTTAGAACGTCTGCAGTATTAATTCCACCACATCTATTAGTCAAAGCAAGTCACAGGGCCAACACTGAGTCAAGATGCGGGAAAGCAAACTCCACTTCTTGATGAGAGCTGTTAGGAAGAATTTTTGGCTGCATTTAATCAACCCCAGGAGGTTTAGTAAGAGCTTTGATTAGGTACCTTCCCGCTTCATGGTTTTATATTTTAAGAAGCTGAATTTCTCTTTTATTTGGTCTGAAGAATATGTATGTACAATGTTTTACTTTGTATAAAATAAAAGTTAAGAGAAAATGATTGGGTTAGCCAAAAAAGTTCGTTTGAGTTTTCGATAATGTGAAAATCCCAGATGAACTTTTTGGCCAACCCAATAATTTACAGAAGAATAAGTGACAGGCAGCGATCATTTTTCACCCTGTCCAATATTCCCACATCAATATATCCAAGAGGGAGAGGAAGCAGCAACTCGTGTATCTGATGGGAAGAAGGAGGAAAAGAATAATTGCAAAAATGGTGAGACACAGAACATTTTGGGCAGAAGAATGGTATAAGCCAGGGCCCTGCAGTGAGAGAGACTGAAATTCACTGGAGGAAGCCAGTGTGTGGATGATCCAAGAACAGAGCTAAGGATGAAGCCAGAGGAGTACATGGAAACCAGATGGTCTAGAGCTACAAAGCCATGCCCACAAAGGTAGAGTTGTCATGAAACTTAAGTTTCAGTTGCCTTAATCTTTTTTGTCAGTAGAAGGCTTCCCTTGTGGCTTAGACGGTAAAGAACCTGCCTGCAATGCATAAAACCTGGGCTGGGAAGATCCCCTGGAGGAGGGCACAGCAGTGCACTCCAGTATTCTTGCCTGGAGAATCCCATGGACAGAGGAGCCTGATGGACTACAGTCCATGGGGTTGCAAAGAGCCGGACAAGACTGAGCTACTAAGCACAACACGGCCCAGTAGGTTTTTACTTATTATATTTCAGCTTTATTGAGGTATAATGGAAAAATCACAATTATAAGATATTTAAAGTGCACAACATGATTTGATATATGTACACACTGTGAAAGTGGTCCCCCCCCAAACTTTGAGTTCGTGAACACATTTCTCATTTCACATATTTACCCTTTGTATGTGTACATATGTGTGTGTATGAGAAAGAAAGAACATTTAGGTTCTATTCTCTTGGAAAATTTTAAGTATACAGTACAGTTAACTATAGTCGCCATATTATACATTAGATTCTCAGACTTATGCACCTTACTGAAATTTTGTACCCTTTTAATAACTTCTCCCTATTTCCCTGGCAACCACCATTCTATTCTGTTTCTATGAGTCTGATGTTTCTGTAGATTCCATGTGTAAAGTGATGCCATGAAGTATTTGTCTTTCTGTCTTTTCACTTAGCCTAATGCCCTCAAAATCCACCCATGTTGTCACAAATGGCAGGATTTCCTTCTTTTAAAAGCTGAATAGTACTCCACTGCATGTACATAGCACATCTTTATCCATCTGTTGACATATATTTCGGTTGTTTACATATGTTTGCTATTATGAATACTGCTGCGATAAACATGCAAGTCGAGATATATTCTTGAGATCCTGTTTCCATTTTCTTTGGCTACATACCTAGAAGTGAGATCCCTGAATCATGATAGTTCTATTTTTAATTTTTGAGACAACTGCAGACCATTTTCTATTTGGATAACCATCTTACATTCCCATCAACAATGTGTAAGAGTTCTCTTTCCTCCACATCCGTGCCTTGGGTCCTGTCTTCTTGATGGCAGCCATGGTGTCTTTATCTTTTATTTTTAATAGGTTCATTATAATATATCTTGAGTGAGTGAATGCTCGGTTGCTCAGTCATGTCCGACTCTCTGCAACCTCATGGACTGCAGCCCACGAGGCTCCTTTGTCCATGGGACTTTTCCCTGCACGAATACTGGAGTGGGTTGCCATTTCCTTCTCCAGGGGATCTTCCCGACCCAGGGATTGAACTTGAGTCTTCTATGTCTCCTGCCTTGCAGGCAGATTCTTTACTGCTGACCACTAGGGTATGTCTGAGAGAAGGGCATTTTGCATTGAGATAAGGGGCAATAGCATTATGAATACAGATGTCCAAATCTCTCCTCAGGGTCAGGAAGTTCTCAGCTATTATTTCTTTTTTTTCCTCCCTTTTAAAATGTACAGTATTTAATCACTAAGTAATTGCAAAAGCAAAAGTGAAAGTGAAGTCGCTAGGTCGTGTCCGACTCTTTGCAACCCCATAGACTGTAGCCTACCAGGCCCCTCTGTCCATGGGATTTTCCAGGCAATAGTACTGGAGTGGATTGCCATTTCCTTCTCCAGGGGATCTTCCCAACCCAGGGCTCAAACCCAGGTCTCCCACATTGTAGACAGACGCTTTACCATCTGAGCCACAACATCACCACTAATTCCAGAGCATTTTCATCATCTGAGTTCTTATTTCTTGATACAATCTTCCTGCCTTCTCTTTCTCTTCTTCTCCTGGAAACCTGTTTATTCTAATATTTATATGTTTCATTGCATCCCATAGATCACATATGATTTCTTTGCTCTTTTTCTTTCACCCTTCTTTGTTCCCCCCTGATTGGGTTATTTCAAAGTTCCTGGCCTCTAGGTAACTTATTCTGTTTTCCCTTTGATCTACTCTGGTACAGATTTTCTCTATTGCATTTTTCATTTCACTCATTGAATTCTTCAGCTCCAGAAATTCTGTTTGGTTCTTTTTTATGCTTTATATCTCTTAGTTAAATTTCTCACTTTGTTTACTTTTTTCCCTGATATCTTTGAATTGTCTGTCTGTTTCTTGTAGCTCATTGACTTTGTCAGAACAGCCATTTTTAATTCTTCAGCAGCTAGATCAGAAGGGCTTATGCCTCTGAGCTCGGTTACTGGAGGATTATTGTTAATTTTTGGTGCCATTTCCTTGATTCTCTGTGTTCCTTATAGCTTTGCACTGATGCTTTTGCATTTGAAGAAGCAGACTTCTTAAAAGATTACTAGTTGCCTTCGGATGGGGTGTATTTTTTTATTGGTCCTATTATATCTGGGCTTTCCCCTCTGCCTTTGTATGGATCTACCTGCTCCACACGTTTCTTTTATTGCCGGATTCTTAAGTTTTAGGTTGTCGTCTCTGGTTCTTTCAACTCACTCAGCTGACTGCTGAAATCTTTCTTGTTTGCCAGAAGGTGGAGCTATAGCTCAAGTTTGTGGCTTCTCCCTTGTCCACGGATCCTGGTCTGTTTTTCTGACCGCACTGATTTTACCACTCTCTTGCCACTGCCCTCAGAGGCAGGCCAGCTAAAGAGTGCGGGGTGGTGTGTCTTTAGTCCTGGGGCACTTGGGGTGTCTGCAGGCTGGTGGGGAGACCCTGGGGTGAGGTCCTCCCAGTGGCTTGTGGGTGAGCTTCCTGTTGGAGTCCTGAGCTCAGTCTGCAGGAACTGCATCCCTTTACTGTCCTTTGGTATTTTTAATCTGCCTCTTTCCTGATCTCCTCCCACCCACCCATCACGGAAGTCCTGTCTCGGTGCTAGGGACACTGCTGGAGAGAAATGGGTTTCTCCAGCTGTGTTCTGTACTGAGCCAGAGACTCACTTCCCTTTCCCCTTGGGCAAGGTGTCTGTGGAATAGCTCAGCCCCTCTGTGTCAGCATGGAGAAGGGGCAGCACTGGCAGAGTTCCTCTTACTTTCTCCACTGTGTGCAAACTCATGGTTTTTTTTTTTCTAACAGCTTTCTGAATCTTTTTTTTGGAAGGCCAGAATTCTCTTCCATCACTGGGTATTTGCCTAAGTTAGCACTCTCCACATCTTCCCTGGCCACAGCCAAGAGGGTTTGGGGCAGGCTTGCTGGCTCCTCTGGCCCCACAGCCTTTTCTGAAGTCTGTCTGCCTATTAACAGATGCGCAGGTAAGCAAGAGTCCTCTTGTGGATCCCACAAGTTCCACAAGGAGTTTTTATTCATGGATGAAGGCCTACTTAGGTGTTTTTAAGAGGGACAAAACAGAGGGATGCCCTTTGCTGCCATGATGCTGACATGAGGATTATCAGCTCAGTTCAGTCGCTCAGTCGTGTCTGACTCTTTGCCACCCCATGGACTGCAGCACACCAGGCCTCCCTGTCCATCACCAACTCCCAGAGTTTACTCAAACTCATGTCCATTGAGCTGGTGATGCCATCCAACCATCTCATCCTCTGTCAGCCCCTTCTCCTCCCGCCTTCAATCTTTCCCAGCATCAGGGTCTTTTCCAATGAGTCAGTTCTTCGCATCAGGTGGCCAAAGTATTGGAGTTTCATCTTCAGCATCTGTCCTTCCAATGAATATTCAGGACTGATCTCCTTTAGGATGGACTGGTTGGATCTCCTTGCAGTCCAAGGGGCTCTCAAGAGTCTTCTCCAACACCACAGTGGGATTGTACATTTTTCTAAAGTTGCCTCTGTGTGTGTGTGTGTGTGTGTGTGTGTGCGTGCGCGCGCACACTGTCACTTCAGTCGTGTGCAACTCTTTGCAACACTATGGACCATAGCCTGCCAGGCTCCTCTGTCAATGGGATTCTCCAAGCAAGAATACTGGAGTGGATTGCCATTCCCTCCTCCAGGGGATCTTCTTGACCCGGGGATCAAACCTACCTTTCCTATGATTTATGCATTGGCAGGTAGGCTCTTCACCACCAGCACCACCTGGGGAGCCCTAATGATGCCCATTCATGACCTAAGTCAGAGAAAACATTCAGTTCTCAGTTTCACCACTTTGTGTGGGTATGCTCAGTCACTCATTCATGTCCGACTCTCTGCTGAACATTTTTATCTGTGACTTTAAAATACTTAAAAGAAAAATAGAATAATCTTGAAACAAGTTTGAGATCATTTCTTTGCAATCTTTAGAAAAAATTTTAGTGGAGAACTACAGTAACTCTTCTTGTTTATATGATGGTAAATGCTTTTCATAGATCAGTTGACTGATTCCCTCTCACTTTCCTTTCCACTGAAGCCCTACCATGGTGTCCATGTTCACCCAGATCCCTGAAATAACTCCTAACTTGTCTCCATCAACCTATTCTTGTCTCTCTCTGAGCAGCAGTTCCCTGCCAAGTGGCCCCAGCCCAGTATCAGCATCACCTAATATCTTAACTTGGCTGCCATAACAAAGTACCACAGCCTGGGTGGCTCAAACAACAGAAATGTACTTCTCATAATTCAAGAGGCTGGAAGCCCAAGATCAAGGAGCCAGCATGGTTGGGATCTGATAAGGGCTTGCTTCCTGGTTTGTAGACAGCTGCATCCTACCTGTGTCCTTACATGGCACAGAAACTGAAAGTGAAGTCTCTCCTTATAAGGGCACTAATCCCCTCATGGGGACCCCCAGCTTCACGACCTCACTGAAACCTAATTACCTCCATAAAACTCCCCATCTGGATATCACCACATTGGGGGATACGACTTCAACAGGTGAATTTGCCAGGGACACAATTCAGCCCATGGTGCTGCTACCAAAATTTTGGCTTTCTCTGCCTACCAGCATTGAATAAGAGAATACAGAGATAAAAGTTTGGAGGAAGTAGGAAGATAGCCTTAATCCTCAAGCCAGCAAAGGAGAGAGCGCAGTAGCCTCCTGCCTCAAGAATTGTATCTCCCCTCCTTGGGGAATCAAAGGGATCATATAGTAGGGGCTCACAGTCAGGGGTTGGAGATAAAGAGCCAAGGTGTAAGGATCCTGTATTCTTCTTTCTTTTTGCATTGTTCCAAAACATTCAATAGGCTGGCGTCAGTTAGCCCAGTAATTTGTGTCTGGCAGTCTGGTAGTTGGATCCATTGTCCTTTGTGGTTGCACTGCAACTTTCTTTCTATAATGCAAAAAAAAAAAGGAAAGACAAACTACAAAGGGCGGTTTGAGGAGAGAGCTCTGTAAAGTTAAGCATCAGGATGTGACTTGCATAAAGTTAGAAGATAAGAGATGCAGAGTGTGGCTCATGCAGAGCTAGAGGGTGACAGATGCATAGACGCAGGACGTCGTTTACACAAGTTCAGGCAGTCAGCTCAGTCACTCAGTCATGTCCGTCGCTTTGCAACCTCACGGACTGCAGCACGCTAGGCTCCCCTGTCCATCACCAACTCCCAGAGCTTGCTCAGACTCCTGTCCATTGAGTCAGTGATGCCATCCAACCATCTCATCCTCTGTCGTCCCCCTTTCCTCGTGCCTTCAGTCTTCCCCAGCATCAGAGTCTTTTCCAATGAGTTAGTTCTTTCACTTCAGGTTGCCAAAATACTGGAGTTTCAGCTTCAGCATCAGTCTTTCCAATGAATATTCAGGACTGATTTCCTTTAGGATGGACTGGTTGAATCTCTTTGCAGTCCAAGGGACTTTCAAGAGTCTTCTCCAACACCACAGTTCAAAAGCATTGATTCTTCAGTGCTCAGCTTTCATTATAGTCCAACTTTCACATCCATACATGACTACTAGAAAAAACATAGCTTTGATTAGATGGACCTTTGTTGGCAAAGTAACATCTCTGCTTTTTAATATGCTGTCTAGATTGGTTATAACTTTTCTCCCAAGGAGCAAGCATCTTTTAATTTCATGGCTGCAATCAGCATCTGCAGTGATTTTTGGAGCCCTCCCCAAAATAAAGTCTGTCACTGTTTCCACTGTTTTTCTATCTATTTGCCATGAAGTGATGGGACCGGATGCCATGATCCTAGTTTTCTGAATGTTGAGTTTTAAGCCAACTTTTTCATTCTCCTCCTCCACTTTCATCAAGAGGCTCTTTAGTCCTTTGCTTTCTGTCATAAAGGTGGTGTCATCTGCATATCTGAATTTATTGATATTTCTCCCAGCAATCTTGATTCCAGCTTATTGCTTCACCTAGCCCACCATTTCACATGATGTACTCTGCATATAAGTTAAATAAGCAGGGTGATAATATACAGCCTCGATGTACTCCTTTCCCGATTTGGAACCAGTCTGTTGTTCCATGTCCAGTTCTAACTATTGCTTCTTGACCTGCATACAGATTTCTCAGGAGGCAGGTCAGATGGTCTGGTATTCCCATCACTTGAAGAATTTTCTACAGTTTGTTGTGGTCCACACAGTCAAAGGCTTTGGCATAGTCAATAAAGCAGAATCAGATGTTTTTCTGGAACTCGCTTTTTTGATGATCCAATGGATGTTGGCAATTTGATCTCTGGTTTCTCTGCCTTTTCTAAAACCAGCTTGAACAGCTGGAAGTTCTCTAGTCTTTCAGAAGACTAACAGAAAAGAAGGAAACTTAGTTATCAGTGCAGACTACAGATCAGGAACAATTAAAGTGCAGAAGGATTCAAAAGGCAAAAGAGAAAAAGAAAATTTTTTCTTATTTCACTGCAACAATATCACTGTTATCCAACCCACATCTGGATGCTCACCATTCAAAAGCCAATACAGAGGCCAGGTTGGTGGAAAGAAAAGTTTGCTTTATTTTGAACGACAGCAACCGGAGTGGGGGAAGTGTGAGGGGTGCAGGTGTCTGTCCAAAGTCTGACTCTCCCAGTGACAATCAGTGGGTAAGAGCTTTTATAGGCTGAAGGAGGAACTACATGCAGAAACAGCACAATCAGCTCTGACAATCATCTTGAAACTGGTCATCAGTGGTCTAACCAGCATCATGTCATCTTGATTGCTTTAAGCACAGTTAATCTTCAGAAGGGGACAACAGAGGACGAGATGGTTGGATGGTATCACCGACTCAATGGACTTGAGTTTGAGCAAGCTCTAGGAGATACTGAAGGACAGGGAAGCCTAGCATGCTGCAGTCCGTGGGGTTGCAAAGAGCTGGACACGACTGAGTGACGGAAGAGCAACAGTTAATCTTCAGTTCCAGGGTCGGTTTGCTTTCATTTCTTGAAGCCAGTTCTGGGAATTGTGGCAGCCTAGGTCTTGGCTGGAGTCTGGTCGTCATGTAGTTAACTTCTCAACCTGCTAGGGGTTTCAGTCTCCATAACACAGCTCACAGGATATGGCTCAGGATATTATCTCTGGCCCTTGAAAAAGGAACAAAAGGCCCTTGATTATGCTTAATGACTGGATGGTTATTATTTAGTCTCCTTTGACTATTTTCCTTTGTTTCTTCATGTTCTCACTTCTCTGATTAAACTTATTCTTTGGCTGAAGTTTTCCATAGACAAACAGAAGGCCGAGGACGTGAGGGGGCAAGGACCATAGAGTCCTGCTCCATTTCAGCGCCTAGAACTTGTTTTAAGGCATAGTCTCAAGCCTTGCCCCAAACCTACTGATTCAGACACCCTGGAGGTGGGGCCCAGAGATTTATATTTTACCTAGGTGGTACTGATGCATGCTCAAGGATGAGAACCGATGCTGCAAACCATTCTCTTCACTGTACCTTTTTAACAATGAAAATGGATCCTATCATGGAGTTCCCACTGCACTCACAATGAAACACAGGCTTTCATGAGAACCTTCGAGGCCTCTGCATTTTGTCCTTTTTCTACCTTTTTTTCCCTTCATTTTGTGACTCCCTTGGCTTGTCATGTGTCACACTTGCAGGCTTCCTTGAAAGTGAAAGTGAAATTGAAGTCACTCAGTCGTGTCCAACTCTTTGCTACCCCGTGGACTGTAGCCCACCAGGCTCCTCTGTCCATGGGATTTTCCAGGCAAGAGTACTGGAGTTCCTTGCCATTCCTCAAAGATTCTAAGTTCTGTCCTGTCCCAGGGGTAAAGAAAAAAATGTTGCCTGCCATTCCAGTGCTTTAAAGATGAAACTATTAGCCCTTGCGGTCACCTTCAGGGAATTCAGGATGGCTCCTAGATAGTTAAGATACATATCTAAGGAGAAATGTCAAATGACCCCAGAGTCTTGCGTTTCCCCATGCAGAGAAAGGCACTAAAATCATTAACTTGACATGTTTGTTCCTTATGACTAGCAGTAATCTCCTGATGCTTGACTACATTTTTTTCCAAGCAAAAAAATGTTCAGAGACATCCTGGCTCCTCTTTTACCTCTTGGAGCAGTTTCTCAGAGGCATCTGACATTTTTTCCCAGGCCACAGTCTTCAGTAAGGTCCGTGGCTAAAGTTTAACCCACTACTTTTACATGCTGCATTTTGCTTTTAGTCAACACAGGACACAGGCACTTGATTTGTTTTTTTAATTTTTAAGATATTTAATTTTAAATTGCTATATATTAATACCATTAATGTTAATTTTTATCTACTTCATTATGGATGCTGAGTTTTGTGCTCAGCATTTTAAGAAAAATATTTTAAGGTGTCTGTTCTCAGGGAGATTCAGTTCAGTTCAGTCACTCAGTCGTGTCCGACTCTTTGCGACCTCATGAATTGCAGCACACTGGGCCTCCCTGTCCATCACCAACTCCCGGAGTTCACTCAGACTCATGTCCATCGAGTCGGTGATGCCATCCAGCCATCTCATCCTCTGTCGTCCCCTTCTCCTCCTGCCCTCAATCCCTCCCAGCATCAGAGTCTTTTCCAATGAGTCAACTCTTCGCATGTGGTGGCCAAAGTACTGGAGTTTCAGCTTTAGCATCATTCCTTCCAATGAACACCCAGGACTGATCTCCTTTAGGGTGGACTGGTTGGATCTCCTTGCAGTACAAGGAACTCTCAAGAGTCTTCTCCAACACCACAGTTCAAAAGCATCAATTCTTCGGCACTCAGCTTTCTTCACAGTCCAACTCTCATATCCACACATGACCACTGGAAAAACCATAGGCTTGACTAGACGGACCTTTGTTGGCAAAGTAATGTCTCTGCTTTTGAATATGCTATCTAGAGTGGTCTTAAGAAACTTATATGCAGGTCAGGAAGCAACAGTTAGAAGTGGACATGGAACAACAGACTGGTTCCAAATAGGAAAAGGAGTACATCAAGGCTGTATATTGTCACCCTGCTTATTTAACTTCTATGCAGAGTATATCACGAGAAATGCTGGGCTGGAAGAAGCACAAGCTGGAATCAAGATTGCTGCGAGAAATATCAATAACCTCAGATATGCAGATGACACCACCCTTATGACAGAAAGTGAAGAGGAACCAAAAAGCCTCTTGAGGAAAGTGAAAGAGGAGAATGAAAAAGTTGGCTTAAAGCTCAGCATTCAGAAAATGAAGATCATGGCATCTGGTCCCATCATTTCATGGCAAATAAACGGGGAAACAGTGGAAACAGTGTGAGACTTTATTTTGGGGGGCTCCAAAATCACTGCAGACGGTGATTGCAGCCATGAAATCCCCTTCCCTCCTTGGAAGGAAAGTTATGACCGAGATTAGAATATAGGATAATGGTTGTTGGTTGTTTTTTTTTAACTGGCATAATTAGGTTTTAATTTTATTGAAAATTAGCACACAGACTCTTTTGATGTACAGGTTTTTGATTACTAACATATGCATAAATTCATGTGCCCTTTGCCTGAAATCTTCTTGTTTGGCTGTTAGCAGAGCTGACTTCTCTCTGCATGTCTCAGCAAATTGTCTCCTCTGAAATAAAGGTTCCTTCCTTGACCAACTTGTGTAAAATGGTATGATTACCCACTCTCCCCCCAACAACTGCTCTCTACCATCCAATTTATTTCTCATGCCAACTCATTACAGCCTGAATTAGTGTTTGTTTACTTGTTGTTTCTTTCTCGCATCTCAAGAATGTGAACTCCACATGGAAGAAATCTTACCAGTCTTGTTCACCACCATCACTGCCTGGAGAGTACCTGGTACATAGCAGGTATTCAGCACAACTTTGTTTATGAATGAATGATTGTGGCTGGTGAATGCCTTCATCTTTAGGGGAGTGAGCTACACATTCCTTCAAAGTTTGAGTGAGTGAAAATTTTAAAAAATTAACCAACAGCTCTGTCTTCCTACTGCTTTACTCTGTATCTGGCATTTATCATTTTTTTCCACAATCAGGGAACTGTTTACCCCCTGGAGCTGGTGCTCCCATTTCTTCTCTGAGTTCATGGCTGATAGTGGAAAGATCCCAGAGGAAAATTTGGGATAAAAGGTGAAGGAAGGATTATCCAAGAAAGAGCAAATAATTGAATGAATGAGTGGACTGTAGAACATCCAAACCAATAGAAAGAGAAACAGTCAGGATTAAAGGAAACTTTCTCAATCTGGAAAAAGTCGGGAAAGCATGACAAAAACAACATAAGGTTAGATAATAGAAATCTGAAACGACTTATTACAATAACATGAATTTGTTGAATTTACCTATTAAAAATCAAAGAAAACTCTCATGTTTCTATGGACAGGGACACTGTCTTATTCATAATCTATTACTACATTGAATAAACTTTGTTGAGCACCTATGATTCTTCTGCAATTGTGCTAACGTTCAGGAAACAATCTACAACAATCTTCTGGTATCTTTTGAGGATTATGCATTATAAACAGTTATTGAATCAATACGATTAATTCAGTTCACGATCAAAATTTATCAAATTGGGTTAAAAAGCTGAATCTATATAACATGTTTTTAAGAGATAAATAAAGATGAGCTACAATAACAAAAGAACAACACCTCCCACCAGATTGATGAGGAAAACAACAAGGAAGTTGCAAATACTTATCCCTGAAAATAGAACAGCAAAAATCATCACAGATACAGGAGAAATTTTAAATTTTTTGCAATTCTCTTATATAATTCCCATACAATTGCATTTTAAACTGTGGAATATTTGTATGTTTAAGCTGCTAAAAGGTACTTCAAAAGTAGAAGTATCTACTTACTAAACCTGTAAGTATCTGTGGAGAAAGATGAGAAATTTGTCAAAGAGCAGTATCTCTTTCATTCCCACTCCCTAAAAAATTACAGATCCAAACAGGTTTATAGATCAAGTTTCTTCAAACCTTTAATGAACAAATAATTCCTCTATGTTTTGATTTTCTTTGAGTTCCTTCCAAGCAAGCAAAGCTACACAATTTCTCTTATGAATTCACTGTGACACCAATACCAAAGCATCATGGTAGTTCACCAAAAGAGAACTACAGGTTCTGTGACAACAAGGGTGGACCTTGACGGTATCATGCTTAGTGAAATAAGTCAGAGAAAGATAAACTCTATATGATCTCACTGATATGTGGAATCCTAAAAAAAATACAACACCCACAGGAAAGGAGATCAGATTTGTGGTCACTAGAGGCAGAGAGTGGGGGTGGGGGAACTGGTAAAGGTGGTCGAAAGGTACAAACTTTCAGTTATAAGATAAATAAATCCTGGGACATAACATACAACACCATAACTCTAACATTGCTCTATGAAATATTTGATAGTCACTAAGAGAGTAGATCCTAGAAGCTCTCAACGTGGAAAATATTTTTTGTATTTTGGTAACTATGAGAGGTGATGGATGTTAACTAAAGTAATCATGCCACAAGATATACATTATATCTCAATAAAACTGGCAGGGGAAAAAAGCTACAAACCAATACACACATGGGTATTGGAGTAAAAATCTTACTAATATCAAAATATAGAATTTAACGACACTTATTCGAAAAGCTACCTTATGATACAAAGGAGGTCCCATTCTTAGATCATGCATTTACAGGCTAAAGCAGAGAAAACCAGTATGATCTGGTGGCTGGAAGTGAAGGGGCCAGGAAGAGTGACAGGACAAGGTGTCCAGAGCTCTCAGAGGACACTGCAGCACTGAATAGGGAAGAGGCAAAACCCTATTCAGGCTGGCTGCAACCTGAAGAATTAGGGAGCAACTCTAGCCTGGGAGAAGCAAGGTACCTCCATGCCATGGTGCTGGGGGCCCATGGCTTTTGGTATATTCCACAGAAACCCTGCCACCTTGGTAGTGCTAGCATGGGAGCTGGGGCAAGATGGTCAGAGGTCAGAGGTGACTTGATAGCCATTAGTATGATGACTGGAGAAGACCCAGGTGGGAGAAATGGAGCAGGCTGAGAAATAAGATTACAGACTGCCCTCCTCTCAGCACTCTTGGTAATGAGTAAACATTTCCTGTGCTGAGTATCTGAGTTCAATGAAGGAAAGTCTCCACTTTAAGAAGAGCACTTAGCACAAAGACCACCTCAACCAAGATGTCGGTCCCCTTGCCACCTTACAAAGAATTATTGCCTTGCAATAGTGTAAAAGTTCAGATGTCTTGGGGCTTCTCAGGAGGCTTAGTGGTAAAGAATCCGCCTGCCAGTCAGGAGACACAGGAGACCCAGGTTTGCTCCCTGGGTTGGGAAGGTCCCCTGAAGATGGAAATGGCAATCCCCCTCCAGTATTCTTGCCTGGAAAATCTCATGGACAGAGGAGCCTGGCGGGCCACAGTCCTGGTGGTCTACAGTCCATGGGGCCACAAAGAGTGGGCCACAACCGTGGGACTGAGCACTTCTAAGCCACTGAGTGTTTGGCATGGGCCAGCCACTGTGCTCAAGGCCGGGCTACAGTCTCAGCCCTCCAGAAGGTCACAGTTCCCTGCACAGGTGGCAGAGAAGGAGGAGGATGGTCTCAGGCCCAGGGCCCATCCCCCACCACAGGCCACACTGTGGCTTTGGCATCTCAAGGGTTGGGGGCCACCAAGAGCAGAGCTGTGAGGACAGGACAACATTCACACTGAACAGGGCCGCCTGGACAGGCCAGGGAGGCCAGGGCAGGAGCCCGAGGCCCCCAGGTGCCTGAGCAGGCCCCGGGCTCAGCTGTTGAGGCCTTGAAGTTTAGCCTACGTGACTCAGTGCAGTTGAACTGAAAGCGTGACTTTAACTAAGCTGTTATTTTGTAAGAATCTCAAAAACAAGTATTCTCTTTAAATGGTTCAGAGGCAACCTCAAAGGTCAGAAGAAAATAAATGAAAAGGCTGTGCCTAGGAAGATTAGATGGCTCCATGGGACAGGGATAGGCTCTGGGGTTTTGACAGTGATTGTCCTGAGGCCTGGACCTGAGGCTGATAAGGGTATTTCCCAGGGCTGTCCCCAAGACCTCTTAGCTCCTCTCCACTTCTGATTTGGTCAGGATCAAAGACAGCCAGAAGCACTCTTTTCTTTGTTGTTGTGCTTTCTTTCTTCTCTCACCGTTTTGTCCTTACCTCACTCCTGCCTGGAATTTGCTCAGAGTTTCTGGCCCACTTGATATGTCAAAGCTAAAGTCCAACAAATGAAGAATCTGCCCTCCCTTCCACCATTCTGCTCAGAAACCACGTACAAACAGCAGCCGATGCAAAGCCCTCTTACAACATTTTGCAAAAATACCAACACTGACCCTGGCTCAGGCCACAGTACATGAGCACATTGAAGGGAAATTCACAGGCTGCCCTGTTCTGAAATAACAGACAATAACTGCAACTGTTATGAACCAAAGCAAAGGGTGCTTGCTGACAAGTTTCTTGAAGAACTTATCAACAGAGCCAATTAGCTTTGCCCTCTCTCCTGTGAGAAGAGAACAGAGGTGGTTTTATCCTGCAATAATCACACACTTTACTAGCACGTGAGATGAGTGCAATTGTGTGGTAGTTTGAGCATTCTGTGGCATTGCCTTTCTTTGGGATTGGAATGAAAACTGACCTTTTCCAGTCCTGTGGCCACTGCTGAGTTTTCCAAATTTGCTGGCATATTGAGTGCAGCACTTTCACAGCATCATCTTCCAGGATTTGAAATAGCTCAACTGGAATTCCATCACCTCCACTAGCTTTGTTCGTAGTGATGCTTTCTAAGGCACACTTGACTTCACATTCCAGGATGTCTGGCTCTAGGTGAGTAATCACACCATCGTGATTATCTGGGTTGTAAAGATCTTTTTTGTACAGTTCTTCTGTGTATTCTCGCCACCTCTTCTTAATATCTTCTGCTTCTGTTAGGTCCATACCATTTCTGTCCTTTATTGAGCCCATCTCTGCATGAAATGTTCCCTTGGTATCTCTAATTTTCTTGAAAAGATCTCTAGTCTTTCCCATTCCATTGTTTTCCTCTATTTCTTTGCATTGATCACTGAGGAAGGCTTTCCTATCTCTCCTTGCTATTCTTTGGAACTCTGCATTCAGTTGCTTATATCTTTTCTTTTCTCCTTTGCTTTTTGCCTCTCTTCTTTTCACAGCTATTTGTAAGGCCTCCCCAGACAGCCAGTTTGCTTTTTCGCATTTCTTTTCCATGGGGATGGTCTTGATTCCTGTCTCGTGTACAATGCCATGAACCTCCGTCCATAGTTCATCAGGCACTCTATCTATCAGATCTAGTCCCTTAAATCTATTTCTCAATTCCACTGTATAATCATAAGGGATTTGATTTAGGTCATACCTGAATGGTCTAGTGGTTTTCCCTACTTTCTTCAATTTAACTCCTTAAGTAAGGAGTTCATGATCTGAGCCACAGTCAGCTCCTGGTCTTGTTTTTGCTGACTGTATAGAGCTTCTTCATCTTTGGCTGCAAAGAATATAATCAATCTGATTTCAGTGTTGACCATCTGGTGATGTCCATGTGTAGAGTCTTCTCTTGTGTTGTTGTTACACGCTAGTAAAGTAATGCTCAGAATTCTCCAAGCCAGGCTTCAGCAGTACTTGAACCGTGAACTTCCAGATGTTCAAGCTGGTTTTAGAAAAGGCAGAGGAACCAGAGATCAAATGGCCAACATCCGCTGGATCATGGAAAAAGCAAGAGAGTTCCAGAAAAACATCTATTTCTGCTTTATTGACTATGCCAAAGCCTCTGACTGTGTGGATCACAATAAACTGTGGAAAATTCTGAAAGAGATGGGAATACCAGACCACCTAACCTACCTCTTGAGAAATCTGTATGCAGGTCAGGAAGCAACAGTTAGAACTGGACAGGGAACAACAGACTGGTTCCAAATAGGAAAAGGAGTATGTCAAGGCTGCATACTGTCACCCTGCTTATTTAACTTCTATGCAGAGTACATCATGAGAAATGCTGGGCTGGAAGAAACACAAGCTGGAATCAAGATTGCTGTGATAAATATCAATAACCTCAGATATGCAGATGACATCACCCTCATGGCAGAAAGTGAAGAGGAACTAAAAAGCCTCTTGATGAAAGTGAAAGAGGAGAGTGAAAAAGTTGGCTTAAAGTTCAACATTCAGAAAACTAAGCTCATGGCATCCGGTCCCATCACTTCATGGGAAATAGATGAGGAAACAGTGGAAACAGTGTCAGACTTTATTTTTTTGGGCTCCAAAATCACTGCAGATGGTGATTGCAGCCATGAAATTAGAAGACGCTACTCCTTGGAAGAAAAGTTATGACCCACCTAGATAGCATATTGAAAAGCAGAGATATTACTTTGCCAACAAAGGTCCGTCTAGTCAAGGCTATGCATTTTCCATTGGTCATGTATGGATGTGAGAGTTGGACTGTGAAGAAAGCTCAATGCCAAAGAATTGATGCTTTTGAACTGTGGTGTTGGAGAAGACTCTTGAGAGTCCCTTGGACTGCAAGAAGATCCAACCAGTGCATCCTAAAAGAGATCAGTCCTGGGTGTTCTTTAGAAGGACTGATGCTGAAGCTGAAACTCCAATACTTTGGCCACCACATGCGAAGAGTTGACTCATTGGAAAAGAGTTGGGAGGGATGCTGGGAGGGATTGGGGGCAGGAGGAGAAGGGGACAACAGAGGATGAGATGGCTGGATGGCATCACCGACTCTATGGACGTTAGTTTGAGTGAACTCTGGGAGTTGGTGATGGACAGGGAGGCCTGGCGTGCTGCGATTCATGGGGTTGCAAACAGTTGGACACGACTGAGGGCCTGAACTGGACTGACCTGAATCTCACACTGTTCTGCTGGAGTTCCTGTCCAGCTCCCCCTCTGACTTTTCTTGACCGTCAGGAACACAGGCAGCAGCCTCATCAAATGCAGCAGCAGGCATTTAGTCTGCCCCGTGGACAGACTGGCCCAGCCTCTGTCACCAACATCTTCTCCCCTTCAGTTGTTCCAGCCACTCCAATATGAATGGGCTTCCCTAGTGGCTCAGACAGTAAAGAATCTGTCTGCAATGCAGGAGACCCAGGTTCAATCCCTGGGTTGGGAAGACCCCCTGGAGAAGGGAATGGCAATCCACTCCAGTATTCTTGACTGGAGAATTCCATGGACAGAGGAGCCTAGCAGGCTATAGTTCATGGGATTGCAAAGAGTCAGACACAACTGAGTGACTAACCCACACTCCATTATGAAGATGTGTAGAATGGTCATGCTCTATCTCCCTGTCTTCTTCCTCATATTCAAACAGAGTTCTAGCATTACTGATTCTTTAAAGTGTTTCCTGTTTCAATCCATACTTTTCTGTTCCACAGTCCCAGCCTTAGTTCAAAACCATATAGAATCACCCCCAAATCAATGTCATGGCCCCTTGATTTCCTTTGGCCCTCTCCTCCTTCTCCCCACTGTCAGTAGATTGTTAGAGAGCTGCCAAAAGTGTGTTCCAGGGAATAGATGTTGTATGGGGGCGGGGGGGGGTGTGTGAAATGGATGTATTCAAAACAGCTTGGAAAATTCAGGGTTAAACAAATGTAAGCAGGCCACTTTCTGTGCAGGACTTGTCAGGGCCTTTAATACACTAACCATATGTATTGTGAATCTTAAAGTGGAAGTATAGTTGTGATTTTAGTTCTGGAAGACCATCCTCCCACTCCAATGTACTTTTGTTAGTAGATCATCCTTGACATGAGTGAACTGCAGAGCACACAATGAGAAACAATTCTAAAGAAAATTTATTCCTCAAAAACTATGTGTTAATAGTCCAGGGTGTTTTTCCTACCTACTTAGAATTTTGTGTTGCATGGAAATGAAAAATATCCTTAGATATTTTATATTAAATTAAAATTTATGCTATATTTCATACCTATAAAAGAATAAACATAATGTATGAATAAGTTACAAAGAATGAAATAGATAGCCAAAAAGGCCTATTGTACAGCACAGAGAACTATACTATTTTGTAATAAATCTGTAATATATAAGAATCTGAAAAAGGGTATCTATATAATTCAACTGCTGTGCTGTACATCTGAAATGAACATGACATTGTAAATAAACTATTTCAATTTTTTAAAGAACATTATAAAGGGTAGTTGCACTCCCCACCCTGCCCCCTGCCCCAGCTTGATGAACTAAACCAGGGGTCAGAAAACTTTTTCTGTAAAAAGCCAAAACTTATCAAATGAGCAAAATTAGTTTGGCCTTCTTTCCTGTGAGAAGAGAATGAAGGGTTGCCAACCATGTGGTGTCCAAATAGTCAACCCTGCTGTGTCTCATGAATTCACACGTTCCAATAAAGTGCTATTCACAAGCCAGGTGACAGACTAAATCTGGTCCAGGGGCTGTAGTCTGCACTGGCCCAGTTCCACTGGAGCGCCTCTGTATACCTGCCCTCTGGCATGTTTTGCTCATTCGTTGTTGCTGTTGTTTAGTCGCTAAGTCGAGTCCCACTCTTTGCCACCCCACGGACTGCAGCTGCCAGGCTCTTCCATCCTTCACTATCTCCCAGCATTTGCTCAGACTTAAGTCCTTTGAGTCGATGATGCCATCCAACCATTTCATCCTCTGCTGCCCTCTTCTTCTCCTGCCCTCAGTCTTTCCCAGCATCAGGATCTTTTCCAATGATGCTCTTCACATCAGTTGGCCAAAGTACTGGAGTTTCAGCTTCAGAGTTGATTTCCTTTTGTTCATGCCAAAGGTTAACCCTCTTAATGGACATTCGGTTTGTTACACTTAAAAAAATTTTATTTGCTATTTTGAAAATGCTACTGCGAAAAATTTCGACAGTTCTTCTACTACACCTATAAATAAATTTCTTTAAGGCAATGTCTTCCAATTTTTCACACTTTTCCTAAAAGGGTTTGAAAAAAAATATGAACCTTCTTATATAAACCTTACTCTTTATGTTGAAATCTAATATTTTTGTCCAAACAAATTTTGCAAAATATTTACTTTATGAAAAAGCTTCAAAGGACATAATCCCAGTTGATTATCAATATCGCCATTTTAAAACAAAACATCACTCTTGAGATTTTTCTTTGACATTTAGAAACTTTACATCTTCCCTTTTGCTCCTTTAACTCATAACTCCAGGCTCCACTCTCACAGAATTTTATCCTAATGTAGTACCTTCTGGAGAAGGCAATGGCACCCCACTCCAGGACTCTTGCCTGGAAAATCCCATGGACAGAGGAGCCTGGTGGGCTGCAGTCCATGGGGTCACGAAGAGTCGGAGATGACTGAGCGACTTCCCTTTCACTTTTCACTTTCATGCATTGGAGAAGGAAATGGCAACCCACTCCAGTATTCTTGCCTGGAGAATCCCAGGGACGGAGGAGCCTGGTGGGCTGCCGTCTATGGTGTCGCACAGAGTCGGACACGACTGAAGCGACTTAGCAGTAGCAGCAGCAGTATTACCTTCTTATGCTCGAAGTATTTTTCTTGTTCATTAGATCATATTTCTCTCCAAAAAAATCGGATTTTAAAATTTTAATGTTTTATTGTCTGTGACCACTTCCCTGGTGGCTCAGTTGGTATAAAGAATCTTCCTGCATTGCAGGAAACCCAGGTTCAATCCCTGAGTAAGGAAGATCCCCTGGAGGAAGAAATGGAAACCCACTTCAGTATTCTTGCCTGGAAAATCCCATGGACAGAGGAACCTGGTGGGCTACAGTCCAGGGGGTTGCAAAGAGTCGGATATGACTGAGTATCTGAGCATATTGTCTATGACCATGGTTTGAAAGATTAGGAAACTTTTCTTCTGAATGGCATTATTATTAGCATTAATATTAGTCCACAACATTTTTTAAAACAGAAATATAATTTAAATTTTTTATAAATCCTTAAACATCTATAACATTTCACTGGAAGTGCATCTCTAACAAAGACAAATGGAGGTATTTTAAAAAGCAGTTTATTTATCTGTGTATGACATGAGAGTTGACTCCATCTGTCTGAACTACGCAAAATAGCCTGAGCCACATAAAAATAATGAACATATCTATGTGGCCATGTGGCTATGTGGCACTGAGCATGAAACAGTGATTTAATGGGTTGCTTTGTCACCTTGGGGCTTCCCTGATAGCTCAGTTGGTAAAGAATCTGCCTGCCATGCGGGAGACCTCAGTTCGGTTCCTGGGTCAGGAAGATCCACTGGAGAAGTAATAGGCTACCCACTCTAATATTTTGGGCTTCCCTTGTGGCTCAGCTGGTAAAGAATTCTCCTGCAATGCGGGAGACGTGGGTTCGATTCCTGGGTTGGGAAGATCCCTTGGAGGAGGGAAAGGCTACTCACTCCAGTATTCTAGCCTGGAGAATTCCATGGACTGTATAGCCCATGGGGTTGCAAAGAGTCAAATATGACTGAGCGACTTTCACTTTCACGTTGTCACCCTGGCCCTGTGGATTTTCAAGAGAGCTTCAACCAGCTTGTCAGCTTTATTTCCTGACAAAAATAAATTCAGTGTAAACTCTAATTTACTGCCAGTTATATAAGCAAGGAAATGCTGATATAGCCAGTGAAGAATAAGGAACACTGAGATCCCATTTGGACCCCCTCATTTCATGGGATTCTTATATAAGTTGGTGGTTCCTGATTCGAGAGACGAAGTACGTCTTGGTACAGCCCTTTGTTGTTGTTTATCCGCTAAGTCGTGTCCAACTCTTTGCCACCCCCTGGACTGTAGCCCGCCAGGCTCCTCTGTCCATGGGATTCCCCAGGCAGGCATACTGGAGTGGGTTGCCATTTCCTTCTCCAGGGGATCTTCCCGACCCAGGGATGGAATCTGCATCTCCTGCACTGGCAGAAGGATTCTTTACCGCTGAGCCACGAGGGAACCCCTGGTATAGCCCTTACTGTGTGGGAAAAATGGGAGCTCAAGAGCCTCCCCAGATCCTTTGCGGTGAGGCAGCCTTTGGCTGTGATGGATATTCTTACTTTAATGCTATTCTATATTGGGTCCTTGTTCTACAAGAACCCGTAGATTCCTGCATTGTCATTTTGAATCCCTTGCATCTTGTTTACTATTTGAAACCCATCTGGCTGTGGAAATCAAGGCCTTTTACAAACATGAGGGTAAAATAGCCTAGGAGTGGACAAGATACTCTTTCAGATTGATTGGATGCAAGGCTACACTATATATTTCGTCCTGAGCCTTAAAATGAGCTACCTGAAAAGATAGAATTAATTTAGGGAGACATGCAGAGTGCTGCTAATGTGGACCATTAATTGTGATAATGAAGGTTTAAGTAAGGTGTTGGCATATAATAGTAGAAGTCTATCCACTGCGTGTCTCACCTGCCAGAATATCTTTTATAAAAATAACTGTTGTGGGTAAGAAAGCCACATTGAGATAGAGGTTCAATCAGCATTCTCAGATTACTGACAAAGGAAAACAATTAGGTATAACTTGATGGGCCCACGTGCCTCAGGATGAAAAGGCAAAATTTCACTATGGATGCTTATGAGAAACACTACAGGACACACAAAACAATTCACTCGGGGTCCTGCTACTCCTGTGATCGTAGCCTGAGGAACTCGACTTTCTGGCGTCTTCACTTTATTTCCTAACTGTACTAAACAGTAGTCAGAGCAGCAACATGTCTGGAGGATCAAACAGCATTTGAGTGAGTGAGTGAAAGTCGCTCAGTCGTGTCCGAGCGACAGCTCTTTGCGACCCTGTAGACTATACAGTCGACTATACGTGCGACTATAGTCTATCCCTGTAAACTATACAGTCCACGGAATTCTCCAGGTCAGAATACTGGAGTGGGTAGCCTTTCCCTTCTCCAGGGGATCTTCCCAACACGGGGATCGAACCCAGGTCTCTCGCTTTGCAGGCAGATTCTTTACCAGCTGAGCTATCAGGGAAGCCCAAACAGCATTTGGCTCACTCAACATAACAGACCTTAGGAAAATTAGGAGGGGACTTCCCTGGCAGTTCAGAGGTTAAGACTTCACCTTCCAAAAGCAGAGGGTGCGGGTTGGATCCTCGGTCATACATAGAGCTAAGATCCCACATGCCTCAAGATCAAAAAACCAAAGCAGAAACCAGAAGTAATGTTGTAAAAAAAATTCAATAAAGACTTAAAAAATGGTCCACATCAAAAAAAATCTTCAAAAAGCAAAAGAGAGAATTAGAATCAGAGACAGGAGAAATGGGCCATTTTTAAAAATTTATTTAAACCTGTATCCCCTGCATTGAACCTATATCTCCTGCACTGAAAGACGGATTCTTATCCACTGTACCACCAGGCAAGTCCAGAATGCACGTTTCACGAGTAAAGACATATTGTACGATAAGACATTTTAACATAAATAGGGCACCTCAAGAAGGCAGCCTATTTCAGGGAGAAGGGAAAACATAGCAACCTGAGATGAAAACAGCACTCATAACAAGGGCCCTGTACTTAGGGCAGATATGAAGACCACATACCGAGACCCAGCGCTGAAAACGAGCTGGCAGGTCCACACTCGCTGGGTTATTAGACATCTTCCTGTGAATGGCGTCTGAGGCATCCCAGGCACGATGACCAGGAGAGCTCAGAGCAGAGCTCCCAAGTAAATGCTCCCGGGGGACTTACAGGCTCCCCCTGCGCCCGTCTATGAAAAGGTTTAATTGGGGGAAGCAACCTATTGAAACCCTCTTTCCAGGGGTCAGCACCATGACTGAACACTAACCGTTCTTGGCCCCGTCGTGCAGCTCATGGCAGTTGGACACGTTTCATTTCTTTAATTTTGGAAGATACCATGCACTTTGGGGGCAACTTTTTTGCTGAGCAGTATCTTGGACATCTGAACACAATAGCATGAGTAACAAGCACAATAACAAAGTGTGTAGCGGAAAAGTTGTTATAATAGAAATTTATACCCATATTCATACATGAGGTTAGCCAATAGTTTTTGTTTCTTGCCCTATACTCTTTGTTCTTGCTAACAGCACATTATTTACAAAGTTTAAAAGCACAAGCATCAAAACCCATTTTCAGTTCAGTTCAGTTCAGTTCAGTCGCTCAGTCGTGTCTGACTCTTTGCAACCCCATGAATCGCAGCATGCCAGGCCTCCTGTCCATCACCATCTCCCGGAGTTCACTCAGATTCACGTCCATTGAGTCGGTGATGCCATCCAGCCATCTCATCCTCTGTTGTCCCCTTCTCCTCCTGCCCCCAGTCCCTCCTAGCAGCAGAGTCTTTTCCAAGGAGTCAACTCTTCGCATGAGGTGGCCAAAGTACTGGAGTTTCAGCTTTAGCATCATTCCTTCCAAAGAAATCCCAGGGCCGAGGGATTGCAGTCCAAGGGACTCTCAAGAGTCTTCTCCAACACCACAGTTCAAAAGCATCAATTCTTCGGCGCTCAGCTTTCTTCACAGTCCAACTCTCACATCCAGACATGACCACTGGGAAAACCAGGTTGTAATTAATTATACTGCAGTACTGGCCCATGACAAGGGACAGGGCACATGTAGCAGAGTTGAAGGGCAAAGGGGGAAAATGGAAGTGGGAACAGATGACAAGCTGAGAGGCCTTGCATGGGCCAGTAGGAATGTGCTGTGTACTGAAGAGTAGTTATTTATTATTGGGTTTGCTAGTTGATGAAACAATTGGCTGGCTTCTCTCAATCTCTCTTTTTTCTTCCCTATATTGTAGAACTGTATATACAACATGAAAATGATCTGTTCCTCGGAAGATTGCAAATTTCATCCTTAACATTGTCTGGACCTGGCGCTCTTCTTACAGGTACTTGTTCTATCACTCTCAGGCTTCCCTCATAGCTCAGTTGGTAAAGGATCCTCCTGCAATGCAGGAGACCCTGGTTCAATTCCTGAGTCTCCGGAAGATCCTCCGGAGAAGGGATAGTTTACCCACTCCAGTATTCTTGGACTTCCCTTGTGGCTCAGCTGGTAAAGAACATGGGAGGCCTGGGTTGGGAAATCCCCTGGAGAAGGGAAAGGCTAACCACTCCAGTATTCTGGCCTAGAGAATTCCATGGACTATACAGTTGCAAAGTCAGACATAACTGAGTGACTTTCTCTTCCCTTTTTATTACCCTTTCCACTGGACATGTTTTAAACAGGACCAGAGTGTTTCCCATGGTCCCTGCTGTGGACCTTTCTCACTGGGAAGCAGTATTTATTTAAGCCATACGCCCAGAGGAAAGGAATTTGGCTGTGTACTCAAGACTCTCTAATTCCTTACTCAGATATTTTGAATCCTGGAATAACAAAGGATTATAATGGCCTCAAGGTCATACTCTGTTGAGAACTAATATATGGGGAATGGTAGGTGAAAAAATGAACCCCTCAAAGGTATTCACACCCTAATCTCTGGAACCTGTGAATATGTTAGGTTACACAGCACAGGGGAATTAAATTTTCAGATGAATTTTGCTATTGTTCAGTAGCTCAGTCGTGTCCAATTAATTCCCTGTGACCCCATGAACTGCAGCATGCCAGGCTTCCCTATCTTTTACAATCTCCCAGAGCTTGTTCATATTCATGTCCATTCAGTTAGTGATGCCATCCAACCATCTCATCCTCTGTCGTCCCCTTCTCCTCCCGCCTTCAATCTTTCTCAGCATCAGGGTCTTTCCTAATAAGTCAGCTCTTCACATCACGTGGCCAAAGTATTGGAGCTTCAGCTTCAGCATCAGTCTTTCCAATGAATATTCAGGACTGATTTCCTTTACGACTGACTTTTGTTTGATCTCCTTGCAGTCCAAGGGACCCTCAAGAGTCTTCTCCAATACCACAGCTCAAAAGCATTGATTCTTTGGAGCTCAGCCATCTTTATGGTTCAGCTCGCTCTCACATCCATACATGACGACTGGAAAAAATCATAGCTTTGACTATATGGACTTTTGTCAGCAAAGTAATGTCTCTGCTTTTTCATATGCTGTCCAGGTTGGTCACAGCTTTTCTTTCAAGGAGCAAGCGTCTTTTAATTTCATGGCTGCAGTTACCATCTGCAGTGATTTTGGAGCCCAAGAAAATGGGGAGAGTATCCTGGATTATTCAGGTGGGCTCAGTGTCCTAACACGGGTCCCTGTAAGTGGGAGAGGTTAGGAAGAGAGATGAGAAGAAAGTCAGAGTCGGCAACATAAGAAGGACTCAGCCTAGCATTGCTGGCTTTTGGAGATGGAGGAAGAGGGTCATCAGCTAAGGATGCAGGCAGCCTCCAGAAATTAGAAAAGGCAAGGAAACAAGATCTCTCCTGGAGCCCCCAGACAAGAAGGCAGCCCTGCCAGCACCTTGTTCTTAGCCCAGTGAGAACCATGTCAGACTGCGACCTATAGAAGTAGAATATAACAAATCTACATTGCTTTAGGCCAGTAAGTTTGTAGCCATTTATCCCAGTAGTATTGGGAAGGTAATTCACATACTGTTTGCAAAGTTAGATTTTGCTGAGAAGGAAAAAGTAATTATATTGTGACAATATCTGATTCAGGTTATAACCATACCTCCAGAGTACTAGTTGCTATAATTTAGGAGAAGACTCTGTTGCTGGGAAAGATTAAAGGCAGGAGGGGAAGGGGACAACAGAGGATGAGATGGTTGGATGGCATCACCAACTCAATGGACATGAGTTTGAGCAAGCTCCGGGAGTTGGTGATGGAAAGGAAAGCCTGGCATGCTGTAGTTCATGAGGTCACAGAGTCGGATACAACAAAGTGACTGAACAGCAACATAATTTAGGCAGAATAAATGAAATTAATGTCACTGAAGCTAATGAGACATTATAATACTGATAATCACATTTACTGGGAAAATGAATTAAAGCCCCTAAAGGATGTTATCTCTATGGAGAATTGGTCTGAAGATTTGATTTAATTAATGATTGATTATAGTTTTTAATCATTCAACAGATGTATAGCATGAAGTGCATATGGCTATAGATCAGGGAAGTAAAAGATTTGTAAATTTACTACAAAAATAAAAGATAGTTTGTGCCTGAATCCCTGAAGTCTTCAGCTATTTGTTTAAATCTAAAGTAACCCTTCACCGGCTATCGAAAATGTTTGGAATTTGTATGGACCGTTTGATGTCTATCTGATTAGGCAATGTCACAAGGCAAACAGGCACTGTCAAACGAAGAGTGTTTGTTTTATCATAAAAAGGCTTTGACTGCAGATTGGGGGTGAGTTGTGCTGTTAGGGTTAATTCCAGCCTGAACAGTCTTACAAAATAAGAAATGTAACCCTGTGATGATATGCATGATTTGCCCCTGGTGTTGGTGAGGGCCCCAGCGGCGTGTAGCACCGGGGCTGGTTACAGAGCAAGAATGCCTATGTCACCTGCTTAGACAAGGCTGGAACTCCGTGAGAAGCTGGGAACTGATTCCCTTAAACCAGGGGCAGGGTCCCCAACCTCTAGGTGCAGAAAGGTACCTCGTAGAGCAGACATAAAGTGCACAATAAATGTAACAGCCCCGAATCATCCTGAAACTATCCCCTCCCATCCCTGTAGAAAAACTGTCTTTCATGAAATCAGTCCCTGGTGCCAAAAAGTTTGGGGACAGCTGCCTTAAACTATTGTTGTTTTCTCATTCCTTAGACAGTTCTCATCAGGACCACAGTCATGTCTCCTCTTGTAACCAGAGGGAAACTTCTCGTGGGTGTAGGACAGCAGAGGGGGGAGATGGTGGGCATGACAGTGGGAAGAAGGAGGTGGTGCTGGTCCATTTTCTCTGTGTCTCGATGTCTCTAAATATGCATGAAGATCATCCACTAAATGGAAGAAGAAAAGTGCTGGTTCTAGGAGAAGGCATGAAATAGTTTTGGCGAAGACTCTTGAGAGTCTCTTGGACAGCAGGGAGCCCAAACTGTCAGTCCTAAAGGAAATCAACCCTGAATATTCATTGGAAGGACTGATGCTGAATCTGAAGTTCCAGTTCTTCAGTTACCTGATGCGAAGACTCAGTAGAAAAGACCCTGATGCTGGGAAAGATTGAGGGCAGGAGGAGAAGGGGACGGCAGAGGATGAGATGGTTGGATGGCATCACCGACTCAATGGACATGAGTTTGAGCAAACTCCGGGAGATGGTGAAGGACAGGGAAGGCTGATGTGCTGCAGTCCATGGGGTCACAAAGAGCTGGACACGACTGAGCTACTGAACAACAACAAAGTAGAAAAAGACAGAGCAAAACTGGCCTCTTGGGTATTTTTCCCAGCAATCAATGTTCTCTTTCTTCTTTTCTCTATGGCCGCTGGAAGCCATACATTGCCTTGTACTTTTCTTTTTGGCCCTTTCCCCTCCATCAGCTAACAGGCCCTTAGTGGCCTTCTGGTGACTCTATTACCTGGGTTATGTGCAGAAACCTTAAGATCACAGCTGAAGCTGCCCTCCATTGTGAGACAGAAATTGGAAGGATGAGACAGAAATTGGAAGGATACTGTTTTCATCATTTAGAAGTTTCTCATGATCCTTTCCATCCCTGTCTTTCACTGTAATCTTTAAAGGAAAATCCCCGGGACTTGTCTGTTGGTCCCCTGGTTGAGACCTCATCTTCCAAGGCAGGGGTGGTGGGTTTGATCCCTGGCAGGGAACTAAGATCCCACACACCTCATGGCCAAAAAGATAAAAAAGTAAAACAGAAGCAATATTGTAACAAATGCAATAAGGACTTCAATATAGAGGAAGGTCCTGGGGCTTAAGTTCCCAGTTCTACGGTTTCTCAGTGGACATTACAAGCCTTGTCCTCGACAAGGGAAAAGCCTGGAGACAGCCAGAGCTGGATTATTCCCAGAGTAGCTGTATTAGGAGAGGCTGCTTCACTGCCCTCTCTCCCCTCCTTCTGATCAAACTGGTTTGTTGGGCAGGAGGGGTTGGTAGAGCTCTGCAGAGTCACCCTCCTGGTCTTGAAGGGGACTGACTGGCTCCTCTCCCAGAGTCATGACCTGGGACTCAAACGTGCGGTGGCAGATGCTCTGACAGTTTCAAGGCCAGCTTTTCCAAGGTCAGTGTGCTCTATCACGTAGCCTCTCTGAGCCCCCAGTTTCTTCATATGAAAAATAACAATGCTGTGGTCATTCTCAGAAGATAGGAGGGGTTGCCTGCCAGAAGAGCTTGGAATGCTCTTCTTGTCTCCTGATTGAGGGCAGGAGGAGAAGAGAGTGACAGACGACAGGATGGTTGGATGGCATTACCTCCTCAATAGACTCGAAAAAAGTAAAAAGTGAAAGTCGCTTAGTCATGTCAGACTCTTTGTGACCCCATGGACTGTCACCCGCCAGGCTCCTCTGTCCATGGGATTCTCCAGGCAAGAATACGGGAGTGGGTAGCCGTTCCCTTCTCCAGGGGATCTTCCCAACCCAGGGATTGAATCCAGGTCTCCGGCCATGCCGGCAGATCCTTTACCATCTGAGCCACCAGGAAAGCCCAAGAATACTGGAGTGGATAGCCTATCATCCCTTCTCAGGGGACCTTCCCAGCCCAGGAATCAAACCGGGATCTCCTACATTGCAGGAGAATTCTTTAACAGTTGAGTTACCAAGTTTGAGCAAACTCCGGGAGATAGTTAAGGAGAGGGAAGCCTGGCGTGCTGCAGTCCATGGGGCTACAAACAGTTGTACGTGACTAGTGTCTGAACATCAACAACAACAAATGAAAAAAACCTTCAAAGTCACTAACATACACACCACCCAATGCTAAATGGCCATGAAGAACCCCTAACAGATCTAACACGTAGTCTGGAGAACCAGCTCTGCAATAACAAGCTGTGTTAAAGTTTGAAAATGTGGCTGTCTAAAGGCTTGCTACAGAATGAAACTATGAGTTTGAAGGGGTGAGCCCAATGACTTTTATTAAACGTTGACCCAGAACTGCCCCATCCCCCAGAATGGACAATGCCAGAGTATGACCAGCAGAGGGCAGCACATACCTACATACCTGGCTTTTCAGACATGCAATACAAAACTGGGTCTCAGGTGGTGTTTCCAGGGAGAAACTAAATTTCACAAAGCCTACTCCAGTGTATCATTTAAAAGCCATTTAAATGAACATAATCTGGGGCTTCCCTGGTGGCTCAGTGGTAAAAAATAAATCCCTCTGCCAATTCAGGAGACACAGGTTTGATCCCTGATCCAGGAAGATTTCACATGCATCAAAGCAACGAAGCCCTCGCACTGCAACTGCTGAGCCTGTGTTCTAGAGCCCGGGAGCCACAATTACTGAGCCCGAGAGCTGAAACTACTGAAGCCCGAGCACCTAGTAATTGTGCTCTGCACCAAGAGAAGCCGCTGCAGTGAGAAGCTCACACAGCAACCAAAACCCAGCACAGCCAAAGTAAATAAATAAATAAATAAACAAACTAGAAACGGTAAAATGAAATAAAATAAAAATTAAAAAAAAACACAATCTGGAACTAAAGCCCAGGAGAATTTTGTCTTTGAATCCTCACCACCTCCTGTTTTTGTCCCTCTTTCATTTCTCAAAGTATGGCTGGGGGCCTGGCAGTATCGGCCTGAAGTAGGAGTTTATCAGAAATGAAGAATTTCAGGCCCCACCTCAGATCCACTAAGGATCTGTCTTTGGGGCAGATTCCACTAAGGCAGAATCTTCGTTTTCACAAGATTCCCAGGTGATTCATGTTCACACAGAAGTTTGAAAAGTGCTAGGATAACAACCCCTTCTCTACAGACACATGGCACCCAGAAACTCACCCTATTCCTAGACCCCAACCTTCCTCCCCTCTCCCACCCTTTCACCCTACAGCACCGCAGAGGGTGTCCTGCTGGTTTCAGGCAGGAGGCCAGGCGGTAGGCCTGAGGTGAGCAGCTGTGAGATGTCCTCTTCAGGACCTCAGCAGCTGTTCAGTCGCTCAACTGTGTCCGACTGTTTGCGACCCTATGGACTGCAGCATGCCAGGCTTCCCTGCCCATCACCATCTCCTGGAATTTGTGCAAACTCATGTCCATTGAGTCAATGATGCCATCCAGCCATCTCATCCTTTGTCATCCCCTTCTCCTCCTGCCTTCAATCTTTCCCAGCATCAGGGTTTTTTCCAATGAGTCAGCTCTTCGCATCAGGTGACCAAAGTATTGGAGTTCCAGCTTCAGCATCTGTCCTTCCAAAGAATATTCAAGACTGATTTCCTTTAGGACAGACTGGTTGGATCTCCTTGCAGTCCAAGGAACGCTCAAGAATCTCCTCCAACACCACAGTTCCAAAGCATCAGTTCTTCAGCACTCAGCCATCTTTATGGTTCAGCTCTCACATCCATACATGACTACTGGAAAAACTATAGCTTTGACTACACAGACATTTGTCAGTAAAGTAATGTCTGCTTTTTAATATGCTGTCTAGGTTGGCCATAGCTTTTCTTCCAAGGAGCAAGCATCTTTTAACTTCATGGCTGCAGTCACCATCTGCAGTGAATTTGGAGCCCAGGAAAACAAAGTCTGTTACTGTTTCCATTATGTATTCATATTTGGTACTCAATTCCTTGAAATAGTGAAAAGAAATAAGCCAGCCCCTTCCTCTTTCTTGTCTCCACAGGGAGCGTGTCTCACATCTCAGGCTTCTCCCTGGCTGCTCAGTGCCTCTTTGAGGAAGGAGCTCCGTCTAGAGTTTCCTCTCCCTGTCCAAAGCTGCCATTAGCTTGCCATGGAGGAGAAAGGAAACTGGAAACAAATTCCTCTTGAGGGGTGAATGCTTGTCAAGAGCTTTCTGGGGAGAGATTTGTCTTTCCGCAAATCGGTCCCTTGATTTGCAAAGATTTTTCTGTCTTTTGGACTTCCCTGGTGGCTCAGACGGTAAAGCATCTGCCTACAACGTGGTAAACCCAGGTTCAATCCCTGGGTTGGGAAGATCTCCTGGAGAAGGAAGTGGCAACCCACTCCAGTATTCTTGCCTGGAAAATCCTATGGACAGAAGAGCCTGGTATGTAGGCTACAGTCCATGGGATTGCAAAGAGTTGGACGTGACTAAGCGACTCCAGTTTTGTCTTTCTGCAGAATAAGGGCTTTTGAGCCATGGCCTCAGTTATTTGGGTGAATGAGAGCTTCCCCAGGACTGTCAGATGGGTCCTTGGATGTGGGTGCGCAGCCCCAGGGCTCTTTGGGAAGAACGATTGTCACCATGGGAGCTGATGCTGACGCTGTGTGAGCTCAGGGCACTGGCCTGGGAACCCATTCAGCCTCCCTGAAGCACCATGGGATGGAAGATGCTCCCACGGGAATGAGACACTCTGTTTTCAGATAACAGAGGCAAAAACCTTCTGACGCCTCCCAGGCTTCTTCACCCTCACTCCTCTTGAGGTAGGAGATAGATGAGGCCCTGGGCTGGACAGCTGCTGTTTGTCAAATGGGATAAAATTGAAACTTTGCTTTTACCCGGACACTCCAAGGACAAAGCTAGTGGCAGAAGCTGAGCTCTGCTGGAGTAGAGATAAGGTGGCTACTTCTGAGGTCAAGGAAACTTTCCCTGTCTGCACATGTGTAGGAAGACTCTCTGGGGCTCAAAAAGGGAAGGACCCCACCCCATAATAAGAGTGGACAAGTACCCACAGGCCGCTGAACTAGGATCCATCTTAGAAAAAATTTTCGCACACATGTTGGGGAGGGTCCTAGGACAGGTCAGATGTGAAAAAAGAAACCAGATAATTGGTCAAAAGTAAACCAAGACCCAGGGCTTCCCAGCTGGTGCTAGTGGGAAAGCACCTGCCTGCCCATGCAGGAGATGTAAGAGATGAAGTTTCAGTCCCTGGGTCGGGAAGATCCCCTGGAGAAGGGCATGGCAACCCACTCCAGTGTTCATGCCTAGACAATCCCATGGACAGAGGAGCCTGGCGGACTCTGGTCTGTAGGATCTCAAAGAGTCTGACAAGACTGAAGCGACCTAGTATACACACACACGCAGACAAAGAATCAAAGAACTATCCTATGTAAGTGATTTAAATCCCCTCTTTCCTGTGTCCTCATTCAGGACACTCATAGCTTCTGTCTTAAATGAACAAACTGCTTTTCTGTGTGCTCTCCCATAGGTTGTACTATGTCTCTAATAATAAACTTTGTACCCATTTTTACAGTTTTTGCCTCCTTGAAACATTCTTGCTTTCAAATGGGGGAAAGAGCCAGGATCCCTTTGCTTCTATCATCCAGGCTGCGTGTATGTTCAGTCACTCAGTCATGTCCAACTCTTTAAGACCATTTGGGCTGTAGTCCTCCAGGCTCCTCTGTCCATGGATTTTTCAGGTGAGAATACTGGAGTGTGTTGCCATTTCCTTCTCCAGGGGATCTTCCGGACCCAGGGATTGAACCCAGGTCTCCTGCACTGCAGGCAATTTCTTTACCATCTGAGCCACCAGGGAAGCCCCAGGTAACAAGCCCGCTCCAGGTCCAGACTTGGAGTGTCTGGGAGATAGGAACCCTTCCTTCCTTCCTCTCTCTTTCCTTCCTTCCCCTCTTCCTTCCTCCCTTCCTCTTTTCCTTTTTCCCTCCTCCCTTCCCACCTTCCTTCCTTCCTTATTTCCTGCCTTACGTCCTCCTTCCCTTCTTTCCTTCCCCTCTGTGTCCCTGCGCCCTCAACACAGCACAATTCTCTCTTTCCTCTACAGTAAGAAGCAATTATAACATAAGCTCATGATCCCAGCAGAATCCGCCTTCACGCATCATTTCCCAGTCCCTCCTCCCTACATGTTCCTCCCTGAGTGTTCTGGGTCTCTCAAGCTTAGCCCCCATGGATGCTCTGCTCCTTTCTTCCCAATCAAACCTGTTGAAAATGTATTCACATTGAGTCACAAATGCTCCATGTGTCCAGGAGCTAAGTTCTTTTGGGCGATTTGCAATTAAAAGCCTGGAGCTGAGCTGAAATCTTGAAGAGTGAATTGCTAGAGAAGGTCTGAGAAGTAACTCGGGTCTGTTAGTCCATTTGCAGGGAAGGTTGGATTCCAAGGGAGTATATATAGTCCTGGGTTAGTCACTCATCTCAAGGGTACTTGCCTCTTCCTATGGCCCCTGCTTTTGAATTTTCCCATCTGGAAAAGGTCTGCACCTAGGGTAGGCACTCAGATGATATTATAAAAGAAAAAGAAAATGGAATATATAGGGGTCACAAAACTATAGTCACAGTGGTGATGATGAGTTCTTGGGCAAATATTGACATTGAAAACAACTGACACTGTGAACACTGAATTATTGATATCAGAGATGGATTTGAGAAGGCAATGGCAACCAAATCCTGTATTCTTGCCGGGAAAACACCATGGACAGAGGAGCCTGGTGGGCTACAGTCCCTGGGGGTCACAAACAGGTGGACGCGACTGAGCAGACACACACGCAGAGATGGATGGGCATTGACACTGGCATGCACTGCCATCTGCACAGCAACCCCAGACACTGGCTCTCTGAGTCTAAGATTTGTTGGGGTAAACACATGACTTGGAAACAAGTCTAATTTCTGGAAGAAAATCAGACAAAAGAAAGCTAGGGTCTGTGATATTCCATACTGTGTGCCATGACACGTGGAAAGCCCCACATACCCGTGACAAAGCCACCGCCTTTGCTTCTGTGCCTCACGCTGACACCTTTGCATGGCCCCTGACACCACTGCAAGCTCTTTTGCACAGACCTAGGACCTTGTGTTCTTTGCTCCCCCAGAGGGCCGGGCACAGGACCTCACACACAGCAAGTGCAGCCCTTGGGGAATGAATAAGCCCAGAGTTCTTTGAGGTAAACGCTTTGTGCTTTCATAGCATTATATTCAGACCACATGTGCCATGGTAAAAGCCTAAGCTGTCAGCCAGAAGCTTCCTAAGAGCAGGATCCATGCACAGTTCCATTCTCCCAACTCAGCTCTGCCTACCATGAAGGCAGTCCATTCTATCTCATGAGTACTTGCCTTCAACAAGTGAAGAAATGAATGGAACAGTCTCCATGGCAAGCACAAGTGGGAAGAAGACCGGAGGCCTTTCCAGGTGATCTTTAAAGGCTTTACAGATGGAAACTGGGAAGATGCTGGCAAGGAAGTTAACTGATCCTTCTTCAACAGCGGACGTGCTTGAGGTTATTAATAGATACCACCCGTGCTTTTACATAGAAACTCTGGGCCCCTTTATGGACACAGGCTGGCTCTGAACGTCTGTTCCGCATCTCCATGGCTGTCCTACTGGCTCTGATTTTTATCTCATTCATCTTATGAGTCAGGCCTGGTACACCACGTTCAAAGTCATGTTCCCTGGCAAGCACAGCACATTATGTATAAGATGGCTCTGCTTCCTCTGCCAGCACCTGGGTTCAAGTAGATACACCCTGACCAGTTATCGGTTCTTCAAAGAGACACAAAGTAACCGGTGACTAGGGGCTGACTTAGAGCCAGGCCTCTCCTGGATGTCTGGAGAGATTTTTTTGCATTTGTGCTCACTCCTGCCCAACTCTTGCAACTCCATGGACTCCATAGACTGTTACCCCACCAGGCTCCTCTGTCCACGGGAATTCCCAGGCCAGAATACTGGAATGGGTTGCCATTTCCTTCTCCAGGGAATCTTCTTAACCCAGGGATCCAAGCCACGTCTCTGGCAACTCCTACACTGGCAAGCGGATTCTTTACCACTGAGCCACCTTGGATTCCCTCTTGGCTTTTCACTGGGGTAAAAGTGTTGGCTGGGTAAAAGAGCTCTTCTGGGAGGGGCAATTACCTGCAGCCAGCATCCGCTGGATCATCAAAAGTTCCGCTGGATGATCAAAAAAGCAAGAGAGTTCCAGAAAAACACCTACTTTTGCTTTAATGACTACACCAAAGCCTTTGTGTGGATCACAACAAACTGGAAAATTCTTAAAGAGATGGGAATACCAGACCACCTGACCTACCTCCTCAGAAATCTGTATGCAGGTCAAAAAGCAACAGTTAGAATTGGACATGGAACAATAGACTGGCTGTATATTGTCACCCTGCTTATTTAACTTCGATACAGGGTTCAGTTCAGTTCAGTTCAGTCGCTCAGTCATGTCCGACTCTTTGCAACCCCATGAATTGCAGCACGCCAGGCTTCCCTGTCCATCACCATCTCCCGGAGTTCACTCAGACTCACATCCATCGAGTCCGTGATGCCATCCAGCCATCTCATCCTGGGTTGTCCCCTTCTCCTCCTGCCCCCAATCCCTCCCAGCAGCAGAGTCTTTTCCAATGAGTCAACTCTTCTCATGAGGTGGCCAAAGTACTGGAGTTTCAGCTTTAGCATCATTCCTTCCAAAGAAATCCCAGGGCTGATCTCCTTCAGAATGGACTGGTTGGATCTCCTTGCAGTCCAAGGGACTCTCAAGAGTCTTCTCCAAAACCCCACAGTTCAAAAGCATCAATTCTCCGGCACTCAGCCTTCTTGACAGTCCAACTCTCACATCCATACATGACCACAGGAACTGGATGAAGCACAAGCTGGAATCAAGATTGCTGGGAGAAATATCGATAACCTCAGATATGCAGATGACACCACCCTTATGGCAGAAAGTGAAGAAGAACTAAAGAGCCTCTTGATGAAAGTGAAAGAGGAGAGTGAAAAGGTTGGCTTAAAGCTCAACATTCAGAAAACTAAGATCATGCAAGATGATGAGCAGGCCTTTCTGATAGAAACCTCAGGACACCCCTAGAAGTGTGGGTATCCCCCCACCTCCTGGGGAAGACTGGCCCAGACTCAAGAGACACTGTCCACAAAGAGAGTGATGTGTTTTAATTTATGGGGGATTGTTTGTGGTGTAGAGTAAAGGCTCGAAGCTTAAGCCGAAGCCATGTCTGAGTGATTAGGGTACAGGAAAGAGGAAGTGAACGCCTCCATCACGCCCTCTGCAGCCCACCAAGCCTGCTCCTTGGGTCGGGGTGGGCCCAATCTCAGAGGCCTGAACATAGTTTCCTATGATCCAAAAACTGACAGAGATTTACAGAAGAGTCAAGAAATGAAAACAGTTCCATGTTTACTACAGAATAAAGAAGCAGCTCATCCCTGCTATCTTAGACGAGTAAGCAAATAATCAATGCAGGGAGTTTCTGTAATTCTAACATCTCTCTTTAGCATATAATCACATAAATTATGGGCTTCCTTGGCAGCCCAGACCGCAAAGAATCTGACTGTATTGCAAGAGACCCAAGTTCGATCCCTGGGTCAGGAAGATCCTCTGAGAAGGGAATGGCTACCTGCTCCAGCATTCTTGCCTGGTGAATTCCATGGACAAGAGGAGCCTGGTGGTCAAAGTCCATGGGTTGCAAAGAGCCGGACACAACTGAGTAACTAACACTTACACTTTTTTTCACACATTAATTATGGGGCTTCCCCTACTGGTAAAGAATCTGCCTGCAATGCAGGAGACTTGGGTTCCATCCCTGGGTCAGGAAGATTCCTTGGAAGAGAATATAGCAACCCACTTCAGTATTGCTGTCTGGAGAATGCTTTGGACAGAGGAGTCTGATAGGCTACCATCCACAGGGTCACAAAGGGTCAGACATGCCTGAAGCAACTGAGCATGCACACACATAAATTGCATGAGCAAAACTAGGTAGGGCTTTGGGTAGAAAATGCTTTATCCTTGTAGTGTGTGCATGCGTGCTCAGTCATTTCAGCCGTGTCTGATTCTTTATAACCCTGTGGACTGTAGCCCACCAGGCTCCTCTGTCCGTGAATTCTCCAGGCAAGAATACTGGAATGGGTTGCTATGCCCTCCTCTGGGGGATCTTCCAGACCCAGGGATGGAACGCACATCTGCATCGCAGGTGGATTCTTTACCCACTGAGCCACTTGGGAAGCCCATCCTTGTAGTGTGTGTGCCTAGTCTCTCAGTCATGTATATAGAACATACTTTGTCTGATGTGAATCCTAAATTTATTGAGACCTATTTTATGGACAAGGTTACTGTTTATCTTGGTAAATATTCCATATGCATTTTAAAAGAATATATATTCTGCTATTGTTGGATGAAATATTATATAAATGTTTATTTGATCAAGTTGACTGTGTTGTTTGAGTTTTATATATCCTTACTGATTTTCTACTTGTGCTATCAATTATTACTAAAGAAATATTGAAATCTCTTATATTATAGATTTGTTTACATTTCTTTTCAGTTCTTTTAGTTTTTGCTGCACATATTTTAAGTCTATTATTGGGTACATAAATGTTCAGTGTTGTTAGATCTCCCTAATTAATTGATAATGTTTGCTATTATGAAATAACCTTCTTTATTCATGAAATATCATCTGCTCTGAAGGCAAGTTTGTTTGGTTAATAAAGCCCTTTATGCTTTCTTTTGATTTGTGTTAGCATAGAATATAATTCTCATCCTTTTTCAATTGCTTCCTTATAATTAGCATGCTTCTTACAAACAGCATATAGTTGCATTATGCTTTTTTATCCTAGCTAATGATCTTTGCCATTTAATAGGGATGTTTAGACCATCTTCATTTAATATAACTATTGAGGTAAAGTTAGATTGCTGTTTAGTTTCTGTTTGTCTCTTGTTTTTTGTTCTGTTTTTTTTTTTCTTTTTCTGCATCTTTTAGGTGAACTGAGTGACTTTTATGAATTCTATCTCCATGAGATTATGAGCTGAAACTCTAAGTTATATTTTTTTAGTGGTAGCATCAGGGTTTAAACTATATCTTTTGAATCTATCATAGTCTCAATGCAACTTTTGAAAAAAGTTTCAGGTTCACTGAAACATTACCAACTCTAGTTTTAGTGTGAGATTATTCTTCAGAATAATTTATGCAAATGTGCAGAGTATTTAGCACACTAGCGAGACTTTTTCAAAAGCTGCTAGTGTGAACATAGACAAGCAAAGAGTGTTTACTTTTCATTCACCCTCCATTTCTACAAGAGTCAGGTTCACAGCAATTGCCAGACTGCGCACCCTGAGAGAAAGAAACACTGGATCAGACCCTCTGTGCTCTGGGAAAACAGGCACTTAGATAGCTAAATGTATGTCAGGAAGAATTTCGATGACTCTAGATTCTTGCATCTTCCTATACACAGAGAAGCACTAAAATCCTTAACTTGAGGTATCTGTTCTTTGCGATTAGCAATAATCTTTGACCAAGATGTATACCCTACTGCGAGCTTCTCTGGTGGCACAGCAGCCAGGAATCCACCCACAGTGCAGGAGACACTTTCAGTCCGTGGGTTGGGAGGACCCCCTGGAGAAGGGAATGGCAGTATGTTTGTCTGCGAAATCCCACAGACAGAGGAGCCTGGTAGGCTCCAGTCCATGGGGTTCCAAAGAGTTGGACACGACTTAGCAACTAAACAACAACAAAATTCTCGACTACATGTATTTCCTGGCCAAAAACAGCACTCATATGTAAACTGACTTCTCTCTTCACCTCTTTGGAGCAGTTCCCTCGTAGCTGCTAGAAGCTGTTGCCTGGGCTGTAGCCCTCAATAAGTCCCTGAGTAAAACTGAAACTCACAGCTCTCGGGGTGGGCGTTTTCTTTGTCACCATACGTACATGCATGTTGCTGTTCTTTAGTCACTCAGTCATGTCTGATTCTTTGTGACCCCATGGACTGTAGCCCACCAGACTCCTCTCTCCGTGGGATTCCCCAGGCAAGAATACTGGCTGCTGCTAAGTCACTTCAGTCATGTCTGACTCTGTGCAACCCCATAGACGGCAGCCCACCAGGCTCCTCTCTCCCTGGGATTCTCCAGGAAAGAACACTGGAGTGGGTTGCCATTTCCTTCTCCAATGCATGAAAGTGAAAAGTGAAAGTGAAGTCACTCAGTTGTGCCCGACTCTTCGTGACCCCATGGACTGCAGCCCACCAGGCTCCTCCATCCATGGGATTTTCCAGGAAAGTGTACTGGAGTGGGGTGTTGCTATTTCCTTCTCCAGGGGGTCTTCTCAACCCAGGGATTGTACCTGGGTCTCCTGCAGCAAGTGGATTCTTTACCACTGAGCCACCTGGGCAGCCCACATACATACATGTATATACATAGTCTGGAGTTTCAACCTAAAAGCTTGAGTTATTGAGTTTCACCACCTCAGTGGACAGACAGGGTTAGCCTCTGCTACCTGGCCCTTGTGAGATACTTTGAAGAGTTTGTACACTTTGTCTTTGACAGGTGATTGCCCCAAATAACTTTCACTTGCCCTACAACAAAGCCAGTGAGACCAAAAGGTTAATTTAATAATTCCTGTGAGATAAATTCATCCAGGGGTCAAGATAACTCTACATACACAGTACATTCAGTGCTTAAAATTAGAACAGGGAAGGAGGGTGAAGTAAGATGCTTTGTTTAGCATTCTCTTTGGAGATAGAGGCAATAAGACTTTCTCTTTGGGGATAAAAGCCAATAACTGACATTTTTCTGGTACAGTCATTTCAGGCAATTTGCCTAAAAAGATTATTTCAGAGAATTCTGAAAATATGTGAAACTGCTCCCCACTCCAGATTTTACCTACCTAAGCACTGAATAGGTAGGTCATAATTATCATTATTATTTAACTTTTCTATTTTCTAATATGGGCTTCCCTGGTGGCTCAGCTGGTAAAGAATCTGCCTGCAATGTAGGAGACCTAGGTTTGATCCCTGGGTTGGGAAGATCCCCTGGAGAAGGGAAAAGCTACCCACTCCAGTATTCTGGCCGGGAGAATTCCATGAACTGTATAGTCCTTGGGGTCGCAAGGAGTCGGACACAACTGAGCAACTTTCACTTTCTTTTTAATATAACATCAATTTGGGGCTGGTTTACTTGCTTTAAAATGTCATATCCAATTCCTAGACTTCCCTGGTGGTCCAGTGGTTAAGAATCCACCTGCCAACGCAGGGGACACAGGTTAGATTCCTGGTCCAGGAGGATTCCACGTGCTGCAGAGCAACTAAGCCCACGTCCTACGACTACTGAACCTGCTCTCACCCTAGAGCCTCTGCTCTGCAACAAGAGAAGCCACTGAAATGAGAAGCCGGAGCACGGCAACTACAGAGTAGACCCTGCTCGCCACAGCGGGGGAAAGCCTGCATGCAGCAATGGGGACCCAGTGCAGCCATAAGTAAATACATGATTAAAAAAAAAAATGTTATGTTTCATTTTGTTTTTGGCGGACTGCCTAAGAGGATCCATTTGGATTCCTCTCCAAATCTTCTACAGTTATATTCTTTAATAAGGTTAAAAATCACATATCTCAGAACCAGGAACACTCTACATCAAGTACTTTAAACACTGAAAGCAGCGTGGCTGAGTATGAAGACTTCAGAGTCCTAGCTGTACCTTACTGTGTGACTTTCTCCAAATGTCCTTCTCTGTTAACTGTGAGGAGGGGATATTCATATCTAATTTATAGGTTTATTGTGAAAATTAAATAAGTGATTCATATATAATGGTATATGTGTGTGTGCGTGCTCAGTCATGTCTCTCTCTTTGCAACCCCATGGACTGTAACCCGCCAGACTCCTCTGTCCACGGAATTTTCCAGGCAAGAATACTGGAGTGGGTTGCCATTTCCTACTCCAGGGAATCTTCCCGACCCAAGGATCAAACTCGCGTCTCTTAAGTCTCTTGCATTGGCAGGCAGATTCTTTACTACTACTGTCACTTGGGAAGTAATGGTATATATAGGTGCTTGGTATGAGTTGGGATCATTCAGTTTATTTTAGTCATGTCCCAACAGACAGTCCTGGATGTCCCTGTGAGAAAACCCAGAAGAGTTACCAAAAGGAACTAAAAAAGGCCTTGGCCATGCTCACACAAGTATTTCTAGATTTTTCCTGTGAAAACAAGAATTCGTTAGATCAGATAAAAAGCTTCCTGAATCCATATCCCAGGAGAAGGCAATGGCACCCTACTCCAGTACCCTTCCCCGGCAAAGGGCCTGTAGGCTGCAATCCATGGGGTCGCTAAGAGTCAGACACTGAGCGACTTCACTTTCACTTTTCACTTTCATGCACTGGAGAAGGAAATGGCAACCCACTCCAGTGTTCTTGCCTGGAGAATCCCAGGGATGGGGGAGCCTGTTGGGCTGCTGTCTATGGGGTCGCACAGAGTCGGACATGAACTCATGTTCCAGAAATCAAGTGTAATTTGCATAAGTATTCCAAGCAGCCCTTGCCAGCCGGAGACTGTCACACGCTGGGCTGCTTTTAATGGATTCCCATGCTCATCTCAATCTGTTTCACTAAAGCACTCTCCCCAAGGAGAAGGAACTCTTTTATACTGTTGGTGGGAATGTATTTGGTGCAGCTGCAATGGAAAATGGTGTGGAGGTTCCTCAAAAAACTAAAACTAGAGTTGCTATATGAGCCAGCAGTCCCACTTCTGGGCATATTTCCAGAAAAAAGCTATACATACATGTACTTCAGTGTTCACTGCAGTAGTATCTACAATAGCCAAGACACAGAAGCAACCTAAATGTCCAATGACAGATGAATGGATAAAAAAGATGTGACACAGAAATACAGTGGAATACTACTCAGCCATAAAGAGAATGAAACAGTGCCATTTGCAGCCACATAGATGGACCCAGAAATTATCATACAAAGTGAAGTCAGTCAGAAAAAATCAAATACCATATGATATCCTTATATGTGGAATCCAAAATATGTCACAAATGAACTAATCCATGAAATAGAAACAGACTCACAGACATAGCTGACAGATTTGTGGTTGCCCAGGGAGAGGGCGGTGGAGAGGGATAGATTGGGAGTATGGGATTAGCAGATATAAACCATCACATATAGCATGGATAAACAATAAGGTCCTACTGTATAGCATAGGGAACTATATTCAATATCCTGTTAATAGACCGTAATGGAAAAGAATATTAAAAAGAATACATATATGTATATATAACTGAACACTTTGCTGTACAGCTGAAATTAACACAATATTGTAAATTAATCATATTTCAATAAAAATGTTTTATTAAAAAACAGAATAAAATCTCATATTTCAATTCCTTATTTCAAAAATGGAAGAAAGTAATACTAATGGAATAAAGTTTTGCCACTTTTCATCTAAGGGAAGATAAAACATGCTATGCTAAAATTTGAGACCAAATCCAATGATGTCTGAATGAGGGTTAGGGTTTAAGGGCTCTGTTGCTCAAACATAGCATGCTGCCGCCTCTGCTGCTAAGTCGCTTCGGTCGTGTCCGACTCTGTGCGACCCCATAGATGGCAGCCCACCAGGCTCCCCCATCCCTGGGATTCTCAAGGCAAGAACACTGGAGTGGGTTGCCATTTCCTTCTCCAGTGTATGAAAGTGAAAAGTGAAAGTGAAGTCGGTCAGTCGTGTCTTCTAGCGATCCCATGGACTGCAGCCCACCAAGCTCCTCCGTCCATGGGATTGCCAGGCAAGAGTACTGGAGTGGGGTGCCATTGCCTTCTCCAAACACAGCATAGGAGGTACCTAATTCTTGGAGAAATTCATAACATTAAAAAATGGTTTGCTGCCAGCAGTTCAGTAAGAAAAAAAATTGTATGAAACAATAGAATGATCAATCAAGAAAGCTATTGCCTCATTGCACTTGGCTCTGGCAAGATCCTTTCCAGAGAAGTTCTCTTTTCTTTCTATGTGTGCTAAGGCCAGAATTTGAAGAACTGTCATATGGAACTTTCAAGACGGCAAGCACTAAGACCAGAAAGAAGATGCTGCCAGGAGTTCTATGGGGCTCAAAACAGACGTTAAGACATTACCACTGTCCGGCACATTGGCAAGCTGCCTCCCAAATCTCTGAATTCAGCATCTTTTCCCAGGTTGGGTGACTAACGATTAGGGTTGCTGAAAATGATTCCTCATTGAATGCTGAGTAGAAGTAAAATTCTGTGGCAGGAGTCCTCCAACTTTTTGGTCTTAGGACCCCTTTGTACTGTTAAAAATTATTGAGGACCCTGAAGAGCTCTAGTTTAATGTGAGCTATATTAACTAATCTTTGCTATATTAAAAATTAGAACTGAGAGAGTTAAGAAATATTAATATATTAGTTCATTAAAAAATAACAAAATATGGAATTCCCTAGTGGCTCAGATTCAATCCCTGGTGGGGGAACTAGAATTCCAAAAGCCATGGGATTTGGCCAGAAATAATTATAATAATAACAATAGTAAACTCGTTACATATTATACATATATTTTATGTGAAAATGGCTCTTTTGCAATACAAAAGAGAAGAGCAACATTATTTTTTATTTTACCACCTCTGTAATGTACGTTTTAAGAGAAGACAGTTGAATTCTCATATCTTGTGCATTCACTCTGTTGCAATGATGCATGTCACATAGCCTCTGGCAACTCCACCGTAAGCTTATAAGAAAATGACAGTCAAAAAGGAAAGTCCTATCTTGGAAGTATTATTGAAATAGTTTTGGCCTTATGAACCTCGTAGAAACATCTTGCACAATGCTAGTCACACTTTAACCCTTTTATTGTCTAATAACATCAACCCAATTTATTGAACTAATACTACATAAATAAGCCAGATTCTCCTCTTTCAGTGTAGGACTGAGTGGATTGGAAGAAAGTATCCACAAGTGAATTCATCAAAATACAAAAGGACTGTTCATTTTTTTCCCCCTAATCAAGATCTATCAATCTTCAACCGGAGAAGTTTAATCCTCTTGCAGCATCATATCATTGGTTATTAAAAACTCAAATGATTCATCTGCAAAGAATCTATCCAAAAAAAATTTCACAACTGCGTCATGTCAAAGTTGACACAGTTATGAGGAAATTTAAATTTGATGTTGTCCAAAGAGTAATTTCTTGATTCCTAAATCTAAAAGCAAAGTGAATTTTTAATTTCTGAGTAATTTCCCTAGTTTTCTCAGTTCCACATGAGCTTTACAACAATTATGCTTCAGACCTGTTGAGACAGATACAAAGTTAAAATTGTAATCAATTAAGAACACTCCAGCTTGCACTATGTTTTTTTAAACTAAATTTACACTTAACACGTATTCACAACACTAAAAATTTTCAGATCATATTTATGAGAATGCATTTTCTTATGCAAAGCAACATTTATATTTTTATAAATTTGCAAAAACATGTACTTACACGTTATGTGTTAAACTTCTGGCAGATTTAGAGTAAAATACTGTGCTAATTTATAAACAGTAAAAGCTTCTTCCATTGAACTCTAAATCAAGCAGTCCAAATATTTGCTTTTGTGGTACCGTATTACAAAAGCACAATAGCCAAACAAAATTCATTGCTCTAATTTTCAGTCATTGACGTTGTTTAAGAATCATGTCCAACTCTTTTGCAACCCCATGGACTGTGGCCCACTGGGCTCCTCTTTCCATGGGACTTCCCAAGCAAAAACACTGGAGTACAGTGCCATTTCCTTCTCCAGGGGATTTCCCCAACCCAGGGACGGAACCTGCGTCTTCTGCACTGGCAGGTGGATTCTTTACAGTACTGCTGTAATATTCATATTATTCTCAAAATAAGCCAAATTTACGGCTTAGTCCACAGCTTATTCTTAGTAATTAGATAATAATTGCAGTATTTGTTTAGTAAAAGATGAAGCTGACTAATCATTTTTCAAAAAGATCTAACTTCCTAACTCATTTGCTTTTTCTCATTTGTTGCTAGCAAATTCCTGTTTCCATGTATCTCTCACTTTCTTTTTTTACCTAGTCATCTGATTTTTTTCCTACTATTGTGGTCTAATTCCTTGGTAAGGCTGCCCATCTATTAATTCAGTTGTNGAACTGTGGTGTAGGAGAAGACTCTTGAGAGTCCTTGGACTGCAAGGAGATCAAATCAGTCAATCCTAAAGGAAATCAATCCTGAATATTTGTTGGAAGGACTGATGCTGAGGCTGAAGTTCCAATACTTTGGCCACCTGATTCGAAGAGCTGACTCACTGGAAAAGACCCTGACGCTGGGAGGGATTGGGGGCAGGAGGAGAAGGGATGTCAGAGGATGAGATGGTTGGATGGCATCACCAACTGAATGGACATGAGTTTGAACAAGTCCTGGGAGACGGTGAAAGACAGGGAAGCCTGGCGTGCTAGAGTCCATGGGGTCACAAAGAGTCAGACACGACTGAGCGACTGAACAGCAACAACAAGATGCTCATGGTCTGGACCAGTCTACACTTCTGGCCACATTCTCTGTCTCTTTTCTTTCCCCAATGCCACCCCAACTATCGATGCCAAGATACTTGCCATTTTCTGGATTCAGCATCCTCATTCATGTCAAGGTAACCATCTCTTAGAATGTCCTTCCTAAACTCTCTGTACGATGCTGTGTGCTCAGTTGCTTCAGTAATATCTGACTCTTTGCGACCCCATGTGCCATAGCCTACCAGGCTTCTCTGTCCATGGGATTTTCCCAGCAAGAATACTGGAGTGGGTTGCTATGTCCTCCTGCAAAGGATCTTCCCAACCTAGAGACTGAACCCATGTCTCCTGCATCGCAAGCGGGTACTGTACCTGCTGAGCCATTGGGGATGTGGCTCAACTTCAAAACCTACTCCAAATAAGACCCACTCTGTGAAAACGTTCCTATCCCCCCTCCTCTGCATCCTTGCTGCCCTTCCCCCGTCATGTCACAGTTACCTTTGCTCTAAGCAGGTGGCTGGTACACAGTTCAACTCATGTTGGTTAAACTGATTTAGTTTCATTTAGCTTGATGTAAGCCTGCCACTACACACACCTCTGTGGCTTTACTGTATTTTTAACCCCTGTGGTGGTTTCCTTGTTGCATTACTGAGTAAGCAGATGTGCAAGAGAAATGGGAAACATCCAAGCAGTTTAAACTTTAAGTGTCATGAGAGCGACTTCCTGTCCAAGCTGTATTTCTCTTGCTTCTGGTTTCCAGGCAGGAGACAAATAGAATCCTATTTTAAAATAGATATTTGAAATATTACTCTGTTTTTTCCACCTAAAGTATAATAACTATCTCCCACCTATAGACAATTGATCTTGGATGTTAAGAATCAATCCAAGAAAGAAGTCATTTAAAATGTTAAAATTAGACCAGTATTGTAAAGGAGTAAACCCGCTGGGTATCAAACAGGAAGAATTCAGGTGTTCAAGACAAGTCCTATGTTAATTATAGGGAAGTGTATCTTCACAGGCAGAACAATGGACCCATGCTTCATTACCTGGTTCCAGACTAAATGATTTCTTTCAACCTTCTATTTGGTAGCACTTTTTTTTTTTTTTAATTTAGAAAAAAGCTTTGTTGACAATGTCCAGTAAAGTCCAAGAGATCTTTTAAAAAAAGAAGAAGAAGAAGAATCAATCCAGAGACAGAGAGTAGACTCCATTTTACGTGATCTGAGATCCATGAATGGCCCCCTGCCCTTTCCCTCCATCGAGTTACCTGAGGCTGGGGAGCCAAGGAAGGCGTTCACAGGTTGATCATGATGTTTCTTATTATGAAAAACAAAACAAAACAGGCTTTCCCGTGTCTCTCATTTGCCCCATCAGCTCTGGGGACCCCTGCCGGCCGGCCTGGGTTCTAGTTTCTGTCTCTAGTGCTTGTGAATCCATCACCTCCAGGGCCCCTAACTCCTATGGATCACCTGCTTAGTGCAGCCGCCAGGTGGGCAGCCCTGGAAGAGGGTCCAGGGAGTACAAGGCGAGGAGACATACATTTTTATGGTGCTGTGTCTCAGCTGGGGAAGACATGGGATTGAGAAGAGGGCTCCCTTACTGCCCTGCCAACCCCAAGTGGAAGGACCCATAGACTGGCCAAGGCAGAGGCAGGCCTTCACTGGGATTCCCCCAAGCCTTGAATTCCAGGAAGGATACAGTCCCAGCCACTGAGGCTGAAGGTCAGGTCTCCCTCTCATGTTACACTCATTGCTTTGCAAAATTCCATCTTCTAGAGAGTGAGAGGGGGAAGATTGGTCTTCAGCTCCATTTTCTATATAGACAAGAAAGCTTGTAATCTGAGTGAAACACAGAGCTAAATATCCACCTAGAAAGGAATCCAGTATTTCTCTATATTGTTTATAACAATTTATAGACTGTAGTCATTGAAAATGACACCCTTATTTTCACTAACATAAGTTGGGCTTCCCAGGTGGGTCTAGTGGTAAAGAACCCACCCGCCAATACAAGAGACCTAAGAGATGGGTTCAATCCATGGGTCAGGAAGATCTCCTGGAGGAGGGCATGGCAACCCACTCCAGTATTCTTGCCTGGAAAATTCCATGGAGAGAGGAGCCTGGCGGACTACAGTCCATAGGGTTGCACAGAGTCAGACACAACTGAAGCAACTCAGCATGCATGCGATGACTCAAGTACAGAAGGCATCACACATTTATATTCATCATCATGACTTTCACAAGTAATACCCTCTGATTCTTGCATGCAGCCAGATTTTACCCTTTAGTTTTACTCTTTTCATTGCCTGCCTGACCTACTTTAACCTTTATTTCATTACTTATGAATTCTGATAATTGGTATGCTGCTAAGTCGCTTCAGTCATATTTGACTCTGTGCAACCCCATAGAGGGCAGCCCACCAGGCTCCCCCGTCCCTGGGATTCTCCAAGCAAGAACACTGGAATGGGTTGCCATTTCCTTCTCCAACGCATGAAAGTGAAAAGTGAAAGGGAAGTCGCTCAGTCGTGTCTGACTCTTCGAGACCCCATGGACTGCAGCCTACCAGGCTCCTCCATCCACGGGATTTTCCAGGCAAGAGTACCGGAGGGGGTGCCATTGCCTTCTCCGATAATTGGTATGGTTTTCCTCTTTGGTTAATACTGATGGACAAAAAGAAAACCCCGAGTTTCTTCTTGCATAGGATAAATAAAAAGATAACGCCTGAGGCCTAGTACTCTTAAGTGATACACGTAAAGGGGAAGTGAAGCCTGGAAGAGTGTTGGCTCTGGAAACGAGGAGAACTTGTTTAGAAATCTCGGTTCAGTCACACAAGAGCTCTGTGGCCTTGGCCACACTCTCCGAACTTCTGTCTCTTCATCAGTAGGATGTAAGTGATGAGAAACCTATTTCACAAGGGCTTTGTAAGAGCTACATGAGACAGTAGGTGTTGCTCCCTTCCTCTATCATTATTACGCTATACCACTCGAGCTTGACATTTTTGTATTTTGTTTATTTTTTGATTGGTGTATAGTTGCTTTACAACGTTGTGTGAATTTCTGCTATGCAGCAAAGGGAATCAGCCACATGTATTCATATAGAACCCTCTTCTTTGGATTTCCTTCCTACAAGGTCACCACAGAGGACTGAGTAGAGTTTCCTGTTCTATACAATCCGTTCTCAATAGTTATCTATTTTAAACATCGTAATATGTATTTTCCAATCCCCCAGTGTCCCCATCTATCCCAGCCCCTTTCCCTCCTTGGTGTCCATACGTTTGTTCTCTGTGCCCGTGTCTACATTTCTGCATTGTAAATAGATTCATCTGTACCATTTTTCTAGATTCCACCTACATGTGTTAATATATAATATTTGTTTTTCTCTTTCTGGCTTACTTCACACTGTATGACAGACTATAGGTCCATCCACAACTCTGCAAACAGCATAATTTTGTTCCTTTTTCTGGCTGAGTCACATGACATTTCTGTATTTTAAAAAGCTGAATATTTATACATTACTACGGTTCTATCTTATTTTAGCTAGTAAGATGCAAACCTAGAATCTAAACTCAAGGCTTCTGGATCCCAGCCCCTTGTGCTTCCATACCTTTCAAACTGTTGCTGTCAGTAAAGCTTGTTTTTAGTTGGACAGGTGAAGAAAAAAACATTGCCTACCATTCCAGTTCTACAAGGTTCAAGCCATTAGCCACTGCAGTTGCCCTGAGAGGAATTCAGAATGGAGAAAAACAAGAAGCATTCTGTGCTTTTCATATACCAGCCCCCAGATAGTTAAGATGCGTATCTAGGGAAAAATGTCAAATGACCCTAGGTTCTTACATCTTCCCTTTACATAAAAAAGCACTAAAATCATTAACTTGAGATGTCTGTTCTTTGTAATTAACAGTAGTCTTTTTGATGCTTGGCTACATGTTTTTTTCCAGCAAAAAAAGAAAAAAGAAAAAAATTCCTATCTATCTTGGCTTCACCCTTAATTCTTCAGAGCTGTTCCTCAGGGCTACCTAAGAGGATGTCTCTGGGCTACAGTCCTCTGTGCGTGCGTGTTAAGTCACTTCAGTCGTGTTTGACTGTTTGTGATCCCATGGACTGTATAGCCCACCAGGCTCTTCTGTCCATGGGATTCTCCAAGCAAGAATACTCGAGTGGGTTGCCATGCCCTCCTCCAGGGGATCTTCCCCACCCAGGGACTGAGCCCACGTCTCTTAGGTCTCCTGCACTGGCAGATGGGTTCTTTACCACTAGTGCCACCTGGGAAGGCCTTAGTCGTCAGTAAGGGCACCAAATCAAACTTAACTCACAGTTCTTACATTGTGTGCCTTTTATTCCCCTTGACAGACAAGTGCTGCCAAGTGGAATTATGGGGCAGCTTAATACAGGAGATGTGTGACAAGAACAAACAGTAAGAGTGGGAGAGAAAAAGAACTTATGGGCTTGGTGCGAATGTCTAGATTTTATAGATATAATGATTGTCCAGTCAGCCTGCCTCTCATAAGAGCCATGAGCTATATGTGGTAGACGTCAGTCCTCTTTCTTAATGTCAATGTCATTGGTTAGGTAACACGATCATTAATTTTATATTCAATTTTAACTTGACTAGGCCATGAGGTGCCCAGATATTTGATCAACATTATTTTGGGTAATCTCATCCAGAGATTACATTTGAATTTGTGGACTGAGTAAAGCAGATTGCCGTCCAAAATGAGGGTGGGCTACATCCAATCAGTTAAAGACCTGAGTAGGAAAAAAAAAAGGTNAAAAAAAAAGGTTGGGGGGGGGGAGGCGGGGAGAGCAAGAGAGAATTCTACCTACCTGAATGCTGGAGCTGGGATGCCAGTCTTGTCCTCTGGCTGGAATCTACAGCACCAGCTGTCCTGAGTCTCCAGTTTGCAGACTGCAGATCTTGGGACTTCCATGCAGCCTCCATAATCACATGAGCCAATTCCTTAGAATAAACCCCTCTCATCTATCTTTAGGGCTTCCCAGGTGGCAATAGTGGTAAAGAACCTGCGTGCCAATGCACAAGACATGAGAGACCTGGGTTTGATCCCTGGGTCTGGAAGATCACCTGGAGGAGGGCATGACAACCCACTCCAGTATTCTTGCCTGGAGAATTCCATGGACAGAGGAACCTGGTGGGCTACCGTCCATAGGGTCACAAAGAGTTGGACGTGACTAGAGCAACTTAGCCAGGCATGGACATCTATATCCAGATAAATGTAGACATAAATATTTGATGTATAGATACCCTTGTGAGGATTAAATCAGATCTCTCTATATAAATTCTCTCTATTGATCCTGCTAAAGCATCCTGCTAATGAGCAAAAAGATATAGGGACATTATAGCCTAGTTTTACAGGTTCTTGTGAGGATTAAAAGAGATGATATATATGATATGTATAGAAAGAGGAAATGAAAGATTATGTGTGTATGTATATATATATAGAGAGAGAGAGACAGAGACAGAGAGAAACAGAGACAGTAAGACAGAGGGAGACAGAGAAAGAATGCATGTCTGTATATGTAGGTATATATGTATGTATGTATCTATTGGGAGAAATATATACACAGGATTGGTTCTGTACTAGAACACTGACTCATACAGAGATGGTTGCAAAGGTTCTAGTTGCCTTTAGAAGCACTCTGGAGCTGCCACCCATAATTGTTCGTAAGGTGTTTTTTTTTTTTTTAAGATAATGGTGTTATCCATCACTTTTAGATTAAGATTTTCAAAGTCTAAGCTTGAGAATCCCCCAGTCTGTCTTTAGGCAGCCAGCTTTGTTCTGTCTGTGAGGTCATGACTCAAACAGAAAGGCTTCCTGTGGGTGAAAAGGAATGTGTCTCTGATTTCAGTGGCATTGTCCTAGGCAGAAACTGAGATGGTATGTCAGAAGACCTGCATTTGAATTCCAACTCTGCTATTTACTGTCAGTAAGAAGTAACTTTTTCTGAGCTTTGGCTTTTTCACCTGCAAAGTGAGCGTAACAAAGCCTGGCCCAGAGAGGTCTGGGAAAGACTTTTAAGAGGATAATATATGTGAATTGCTCGTTGTAACTCAATAGCATTTTAAGAATATTAGTTGTTGGAATGTATTCTTTTATGTTGAAAGCAGTTTGGGTTTTGGACTTGTGTACTTAGTTAAACGTCTGAGCCTAAGTATCTTCATGTACTAAACAACAAAAAGATAAAGAGTGCAACCTACCTTTGCTGCTTCTTGAAAGGATTAAAGAGGATAACATATGAACTGCCTCTAGCAAAAACCGTGGCAATGCATGTGCTTCCTGCTTCCTGTAAAAGCATAACTCTTTCTTAAATTAATAAACCATCATTATTTTAATGTTATTCGAAGTGTGTATTTTTAAATAAAGAAAAGTCAAAGAACTGCTCCCACTCAAGTTCTGACAAATGATATCTACATGCATCGTTCACTGTCACCCATCATTATCACCTCTTCCAGCTCCACAAAACTTCTTATCCTGAACCCTTCTTGGCCCACTGAGAACCTGTAACTATGAAACACAAGGCCCCCAACCTTTAAACACAAGAAAAAGTCGAGATGCACGGCTGACAGATATGCATTCTCTCTGTTATCTGGTATTCAAGACTATTACATAGTTACGAGCTTTCTTTCTGAAAATTTCACGGAAAGAGAAAGCAATTTCTGCTCTGAACACTTAAATCAGCTAGAAAAAGGAAGAAGTTCTATTAATAAACTTACTACATATTCATAGATCCCTCACCACAAGCCTTCTCTATTTATAGATCTTATAAACACCCTTACTGAAAGGATTTAAGGTACAGATCATTCATGTTCTACTTCTCAACCTGGTTCAAGCTCTTGGTAGATCATTTTCTCCTTGGCAGTGAGATAAGAGAGAAAGTGAAGGGACTTTCTGAAGTATTCCATCTGGGTCCCATCCTCCATTTAGCTTTATATGGTCAGGGGCAGGTCCCTTAACCCCTCTGAGCCTTAAAGACCTCACCTGTAAGGTAGCGCTAATACCCACCTGCAGGCTGGATTAGTAAAATCTGGGTGTCAATCAGCTGCACAGAGAAGGTGACTTCACACACTCATCCTTCATTTTTGAACATCTTTGCCCAGATAGCCACTTTAAGGGTAGAGAGGATGTGGTTGAACAGTGATGCACGTGGGACACTCCTTCGATGAGATGGGCCCCTGATCCAAGCTGGACCTTGGTGACTGCCCTCCATGCACTGGGAATACCCATGCAATGCGGGCTTCTGTAGCCAGAGTCAGACCAGTTCGCTCCCTGTCACCTTGTCATGTAAAACTCTTAACACACTGCCTTTCACTTGAGTCATCTTAGTAGGACCCGTTTGTTGTATTTCTCTAGGTTCTACCCTGCCCCCATAAAGTAGGAAAACCTGCTCTCTGGGAACTTTTTTAGAGGACAAGACACCATTCATTCCCTTTCACCTCCACCAGCTTCACTTACTCTTCCTTGTGGGTGGTGGAGTGACTGCTTCAGTCACATCCAGGACTTTTCCTGAATTTGAATTGTGCCTGTTGGGGACACCCTTTTTCAGATCCTCTCTCTCTCCCTTTGTTTCTCAAAGAAAACCTGTCTTTGGATTGTATGCATTTTCCACCGGGTAAATGACCAACCTCTAAAAGGGGGACACAGTGGTCCAGGTTTGCATGGCTCTGGTAGGAACATTTAATCAGAATTTCAGGGGAGGGCACATGGTGGAGCCTGGTCGCAAAGTTCAAACCCTATTCTCCAGCTCAGCCTTGTCAGAAGCAAAGCCGATATTTGGGTTCCATGTATCTGATTCTTGTATCTCTGGCTCAATTTATTCTCAGCCCAAGAAGTGAAAAGCAGTCACCCTCAGACTCCGATAGAATGTGATGAATACATGTTGACAATTACTTTGACTTGATTGCACAGGCATTTCCATGCTAGGAACATGCAATATGCCATTTTTTTCTGAACATCAGATAAGTGTTTGATTGTCAAGGAAGTTCTGATACTTTTAAAATAGACAAATCCAACTTTTGTGTATGGGTGCATTAAATCAGATCATGGTTGGAGCAAATATCTTTTTTTTTTCTGTTTTGGCCACACCGTGCAGCAAATAGGATCTTAGTTCCCTGACCAAGATCAAACCCACTCTACCTGACTGCCAGGGGAAGTCCCTGGGTAAATATCTTTCTAGGTTTTGTTACAAAGGTAACTCTCTTTGAGATTTTTTTAGATGACTACTGAAGAAAGTTTTTTTTCTTTTTTTGCAAATATTGACTTTTGTTTCAGCCTTTAAAAAAATCAATGCCTATATGTAGTTTTGGCATTGGCAGTGCTGCAAAGCTGATGCTTCTTCAATATCAGAGTTAAGTCAGGGTCAACTCTGGGTTCAGTTCAGTCGCTCAATCATGTCCGACTCTTTGCAACCCCATGAATCGCAGCACGCCAGGCCTCCCTGTCCATCACCAACTCCTGGAGTTCACTCAGAACTCACGTCCATCGAGTCAGTGATGCCATCCAGCCATCTCATCCTCTGTTGTCCCCTTCTCCTCCTGCCCCCAACCCCTCCCAGCATCAGAGTCTTTTCCAATAAGTCAACTCTTCGCATGAGGTGGCCAGCGTACTGGAGTTTCAGCTTTAGCATCATTCCTTCCAAAGAAATCCCAGGGCTGATCTCCCAACTCTGGGTACATAGCCATAAATCAGGTGACCAGCTGGCTGATATTCGTTCACTGACAGAAGCAGCCTCTAAGAAAGGCTGTATTGCAGAATGTTGGCCACGAATCCCAGAGTCAGATACCTGCCTTCGACCTGGCTCCATCTTCCTCGCTGTGATCTATGGTACCTTTTAACCTTCCCATCCCTCAATTTCTCCTTTCACAAATTGGGGGAATTATTATTAATAGTAAGTGTCTTCTGAGTTTCCTGCGGGGATTACTTACATTAATAGGCTTGTAATGATGCCTGGCATCATTAGTAAGAACACTGGTTCTGGGACCAGACTGCCTGACTCAACCTGCCACCTACTCAACCTCTGTGGGTCTTGGTTTCCTCATCTATAAAACTGGTTTAACAATACTCACCTCTTGAGGTGAGTATGATGCATAAGTAAGAACATCTGTGCAGAGTGTGTGGCAAGCAGTAGCATAAACAAGCATGATATCTTTTTATGATGAAAGAGATTTTTTCCTATTGTTTGGACCACCCTGCGGGGCAGGTGGGATCTTAGTTCCCCAGGCGGGGATGGGACTCGTGCCCCTGCAGTGCAAGTGCAGTGTTTGGATCACTGGACCACCAGGGAAGACCCCAAAGAGAAGACTGAAGGCAGACAGTCCAGGACGGACACGACAGCTGCACCGTTACAAGAACCGAGGCTCCTTCTCTCCTGCTGCTTTATCCGGGCTGTCTCATGATTCCAGCTGGCTGCTTGAGCTCCAGGTCTCATATATCTACATTCCAAGCTGCAGAAAGCAAAAGAAGGAAAGGCACACCCATAACAATTTACTTAGTTGTTAGGTTTACCAAATGTTCTCTTAGAAAACTCAATTCCCTTCGCTTGATTGGCATGGGATTAGAACCTTTTCTCAACTATAATTTTACTTCCTATAAAACCTGTGTTACCAAGTCCGAGCTAGCTCTGCTCGCTGTGCAACAGGCCAATAAATCTGAGATGAGGTGTTAAGACAAGGAAGGGACTTTATTCAGGAGCCGGATGACCAAGAAGATGGCAGGCTAGCACCTCAAAAGAACCATCTTGTTGGGACCTGGATGCTAGGTTCTATTATGGATGAGATGGGGGAAGGTGAGTAAAAAGACTATTCAGTCCTTGTAAATGTCCCTAGGATGGCGAGCTTCATGCAGGGGGATGTCTTAGTTTCGCTTCCTTAACAGTCATTTTCATGGGTGGTGTGAAATTGAATACCTCCTGTCATATCAACAAACAAAGATGCCACATCTGTCTGTGATGCTGGCCTCCCCAAAAGTGAATCTCTGGGCCACGCTGGTAAGAAGGGGTTCTGCGCCATTTACCACCCAAAGAATTTAAGAATGTCACAGTCCTTCTCAGGTGGGCAGGGTCAGTTTATCTCCCTGAAGCAGGCTATTCTGTATGCCTATAATAACCAAAGCAGCAAGATAAGGGTTAAAGTCACAGAGCTGATCCAGTGTGAATTCAAAATTAACCCTTCCTGGTTATGTGACACCTGCTGGGGATTTTTCTACATTCATAATTGAAACAAATCTCAGAATTTCAGAAAACATTTTTCCCTAAGAAGTTTCATGTATATATGCATATATATATGAAACAAGTTGCATGTATGTATAGACAAGTTGCAGTCGATGGATTTATAGTGCAAATATCAGTCATTTTACATTTTATGGATGGTGCCCTCTATAAGGCTTCCCACATGGCTCAGTGGTAAAGAATCCACCGGCCAATGCAGGAGACATGGGTTTGATCCTTGTGCTGGGAAGATCCCTTGGAGGAGGGCATGACAACCCACTCCAGTGTTCTTGCCTGGGAAATCCCATGGACAGAGGAGCCTGGCACGCTACATTCCAAGGGATCGCAAGAGTGGGACATGACTTAGTGACTGAACAACAACAAGCCCTCTGTTACCTTTTGAGGAAGTTAGAAACCCATCAGTTCGGTTCAGTCACTCAGTGGTGTCCGACTCTTTGGGACCCCATGAATGACAGCACGCCAGGCCTCCCTGTCCATCACCAACTCCCGGAGTTTACTCAAACTCATGTCCATTGAGTCGGCGATGCCATCCAACCAATTCATTCTCTGTCGTCCCCTTCTCCTCCCACCTTCAATCTTTCCCAGCATCAAGGTCTTTTCAACTGAGTCAGTTCTTCGCATCAGGTGGCCAAGGTATTGGAGTTTCAGCATCAGTCCTTCCAATGAACATTCGGGACTGATTTCCTTTAGGATGGACTGCTTGGATCTCCCTGCAGTTCGGCCCTCAGCTTTCTTTATAGTCCAGCTCTCGCATCCATACATGACTAAAAGCCATAGCTTTGACTAGACTATATGAGGATCTAAAAAGAAGCTTGGAAGCCCTCCCTGAAAAGATGCACACAAAAACATATACTCCTAATTGTGCATATATAATGGTTTTTTATTGCATTAAAAATGTATTTCTTTCTCAGAATTAATATTTTAACATGTACAAAGATTTATGACTCATTCACTCTCATAAATGTTGAAGTTTAGTGAATTGTGTTGACAATGGGATTTCCTTTTCTTTTAACAAAAGAAAAAAAAAAAACTGCCTCAAGTTTCAGCATGTGCTGCCTCTGCAAAGTCCATGAGTTTCTTGGGACTGTGTTCCCATTTCTTAACAAAATCTTGTGATTCAGACAGGCATTCAAAGCCCTGATTCTGATGAAATTGATGATGCCTGCAGCAGCAGACAAGAGTTCTTTCAGGATTTTCGCAGAGTCCTCGAAAATTACAATGAAATGTGGGGCCCTCCCCCACCCCCAGGCACTCCCCACCAGTCATTCTAACTCTTTCAACCTTGTGATCACTGTATGAAATCATCATATCCATTTGGTTAATGAATTTATTCCTTTTTTTTAAAGTATTAAAATGTAATGCATCATGATTACTGAGGTTTTTTTTTTTTTGGTGCTGCGTGAAACGTTGAGCCTGAGACGAATACCTCCCTAGGCTCACCCTGATCTTGGCCCTGGAGGTTGAGGCAGTTTGAAAGAGGTGGGATGGTGTGGAGTGAGGAGAATTTCAGTTGAGTTCAGTTCAGTCGCTCAGTCGTCCGACTCTTTGCGACCCCATGAATCACAGCACACCAGGCCTCCCTGTCCATCACCAACTCCCGGAGTTCACTCAGACTCACGTCCATCGGGTAAGTGATGCCCTCCAGCCATCTCATCCTCTGTCATCCCCTTCTCCTCCTGCCCCCAATCCCTCCCAGCATCAGTGTCTTTTCCAATGAGTCAACTCTTCGCATGAGGTGGCCAAAGTACTGGAGTTTCAACTTTAGCATCAGTCCTTCCAGAAATCCCAGGGCTGATCTCCTTCAGAATGGACTGGTTGGATCTCCTTGCAGTCCAAGGGACTCCCAAGAGTCTTCTCCAACACCACAGTTCAAAAGCATCAATTCTCTGGCACTCAGCCTTCTTCACAGTCCAGCTCTCACATCCGTACATGATCACAGGAAAAACCATAGCCTTGACTAGACGGACCTTAGTCGGCAAAACAATGTCTCTGCTTTTGTATATGCTATCTAGGTTGGTCATAACTTTTCTTCCAAGGAGTAAGCATCTTTTAATTTCATGGCTGCAATCACCACCTGCAGTGATTTTGGAGCCCAAAAAATAAAGTCTGACACTGTTTCCACTGTTTCCCCATCTATTTCCCATGAAGTGATGGGACCGGATGCCATGATCTTCGTTTTCTGAATGTTGAGCTTTAAGCCAACTTTTTCACTCTCCACTTTCACTCTCATCAAGAGGCTTTTCAGTTCCTCTTCACTTTCTGCCATAATGGTGGTGTCATCTGCATATCTGAGGTTATTGATATTTCTCCTGGCAATCTTGATTCCAGTTTGTGTTTCTTCCAGTCCAGCGTTTCTCATGATGTACTCTGCATAGAAGTTAAATCAGCAGGGTAACAATATACAGCCTTGACGTATTCCTTTTCCTATCTTTAATGTTACTTACCAATAAACCTACTACCATTAAATCTCACATTTAAGCATCAAATCCTGACCAATACTTCTTATCCCATTTATTTCCTCTAACACTCATACTTCATCAATTCTTTGGCACCATTAAGACCTCTGACTGACTAATCTTATCTCATTTCTCTGTCCCCCATCTCTACCTTCCCTAGACAGTCAACATCCCTTCTTCCTTGATTCCCTCTTTATCCAGCTTAGGTTCCACGGTCTATCGCAATAATTGTTACATTTACGTTTACCTGGAAAATAGAGTTTTCTATTACCACCAATAAGGAGAATCAAAGGCTTTTTTTCCATTTAGACAGAATGGACAATAGTATGCATTTACAGGTTTTCTCCAGGATTAAGTTAATTGTTTTGTCTTCTGTCATAGTCCAAAGATACCTGGACCTCAAGACATCCCACATGGATCCACTATACCAACCACAGCACACTCATTGGACTGTCTGAGCAAGAAATGGCTAGTACATTGGAGACTTAGAATGAAGCATGTCCTCCAGAGGGTGGGAAATAAACTCCACCAAGACTCAGGATGTATGCCACATCAATAAAGTTTTTAGGGGTCTGGTGGTTGCACATTCTGGAACATTCCAAGCAAGTAACATGCAGGTGTGTGGCTTTAGTCACGTCCAACTCTTTGCAACCCCATCGACTATAGCCTTCCACTGTCCATGGGATTTTCCAGGCAAGAATACTGGAGTGGGTTGCTGTGCCATCCTCCAGGGGATCTTCCCAATCCAGGGATTGAACCCATGTTGGCAGGCAGGTTCTTTACTACTAGCGCCACCTGGGAAGCCCCCACCAAAGTAAAGGAAAGCACAAATTATAGCATCTTGAAACTATCAAAACAAAGGTATAGAAGAAATAGCAAGAGTGTCATTAAATGATAAGCTCCTACTGTTGCCTAGGTATTTGGGGCGTCTTCTTCAGCAAATAAGAGTCACCATCTTTCCTTGCTTCTCCGCCACTCCTCATATACACAAAACAACTCAACCACTCTCAAGTTCCATGGAGGCTTCTTCTCACCTGCTGGAATGTGTCTAAGTATGCACGTGGCTCACCTCACTTTCCATCCACCTTGTCCAAACTGTCAACCCTGGCCTCTTCTTTATCCTGATCACCTCCTTTATTTTCATCACATAGCTTATCATTATCTAGCTGGATATTACATTAGCTTGCTTTTAGGTATGTTTACTATCTCTTCCAAGCTAGAGAGGAAGCTGCATATGATCAGAGACTGTCCTGTTTATCTCTGTAATCACAGAACCTAAAACAGTACTATTGGCATGGAAAGTGGAGTAAAAGTGTTAGTCACTCAGCTGTGTCCCACTCTCTGCTACCCCATGGACTGTAGCCTGTCAGGTTCCTCTATCCATGGGATTTCCCAGGCAAAGAATACTGGAGTGGGTTGGCATTAAATATTCAGTAAATACCTACAGTATAAGTGAATGAAGTTGTTGACTGAATATACCTCTCCCATAAAGATGCCAAACTTGCTAATACTACACGTGCTTTATCTGTGCACAGAGATCTTTTCTTTTTCTGAGCAAAAGTATGCACTGAGGATGAAACAGGGGCGGGCAGCCAGGAAGTTATCAACCACCTCATCCAAGTCCATGCTCATGGGGAATGACACACTTCCTGAAGATACCAACACCTGTGTTATCAATTCTGTAGAATCACTGACCTGATACCCTCCATCCCCACCTCAGGAGACCCCTCAACCTCACTAGTAATCCATTCCTAAATCGGAGTGCCAGAGACAGTTATTTGCATACAAGGCCCATTCATTCCCTCAGCTGGCAGTGATGTATGAGTTAAGTCTCTCCTTTTGCCACAAGCATCCTGAGTCCTCTCACTCAGAAAAGAGAAGCCATGGGCAGCAGAGGTTCTCAGCCACAGAACCACCACAGTTCAGTTCAGTTCAGTCGCTCAGTCGTGTCCGACTCTTTGCGACCCCATGAATCACAGCACGCC
>SJYQ01007693.1:0-20616 GCA_006410935.1 Redunca redunca
AGTCTGTAAGCTGTACCCACTTCCACCCTCACAGCCCAGGACTGAGCCACCCAGGAGAGCAGAAGAGCCACGTGGCCCATGCGAGGCAGGTACCTGGCACTCCAGACCCCCACTGAAGCCCTTCTGCCCAGGGCCAGGACCTCCCTCCTGTCCTCTCAGCACGATGCCCCAGGGCCACCTCTGACCCATAGGACGTGGCGGCTGAGGACGGATCCACCCCCATCCCTGACTCAGAGTTGGGAGAATGAAGGTCAGGAAGTTTCCAGGTGGGTATTTGTGCGTTTTTGCATCCCTAAACAGCGTGCCCGTCAGGTGACAAAAAACAGTGATCGCTGTGTATAACAAAAAATCAACTCAAACCACAGCTGAGAGATGGGTTCAGAGAGAGGAAAAGTGAAGGTCTACTGCAGCTCCTCCAGAAATCCAGTCTCATGACTCTTATTTAGTGAATCTCCCTCTGCCTCGTCATGCTTCCTGATGTAAAGAAAGTAAGAATCAACGGAGAGGAGGGGGCGGGGTTCCAGATCCACAGCACAGACCCCCCTCTGATGGGGTAACTCCTTCCCTCCCTGATGTCTTTCCCACACCCAGAATGACCGAGAACAAGCCTTCCTATCAGAGCTTCTCCAAGGGTGGTCCCCAGCAGGAGACACCAGAAAAGTTACAGAAGGCTGGTAAACTCTGTTTCCTGATCCAGGCACTGCTAATGTGAACACGCAGCAGGCAGATCATGTACACTTTTCCGACTGTACATTCTCATTCAACGTGGACTTGTTTAAAAAGGCCTCCAACAGGCACGTGAAAAGATGCTCCATATTGCTAATTATTGAGAAACGGAAATAAAAATTATCATGAGGTATCACCTCACATTGGCCAGAATGACCATCATAAAAAGTCTACAAATAACAAATGCTGGAGAGGGTGTGGAGGAGGAGGAAACCTCCTACACTGTGAGTGGGAATGAAAAATTGCTGCAGCCACTATAGAGAACAGTATGGAGGATCCTGAAAAAACTAAAAATAGAACCACCATGTGATCCACCAATCCCACTCCTGGGCATGTATCTAGAGATAACTCTAATTTGAAAAGATGCATGCACCCCAATATATATAACAGAACTATTCACAATAGCTGAGACATGGAAGCAACCTAAATGTCCATCAACAGATGAGTGGATGAACAAGATATGGTACATATGTGCAATGGAATACTACTCAACCATAAAAAATGAGATAATGTCAACTGCAGCAACACGGATGGACTGCGAGATTATCACACTAAATGAAGTGAGTCAGAGAATGACAAATATCGTATGGTATCGTGTACGTGTAAAATCTAAAATATGACAAAAATGAACTTATCTGTGAAACAGAGATGGACTAAAAGATACAGAAAATACACTTATGGTTACCAAAGGGGAAAAGGGATGGGGGAGGGATAGATTAAGAGTCTAGGATTAATAGAAGCACACTATGATATATAAAATAGATAGACAACAAGAACCTTTCATATAGCACAGAGAGCTCTAGTCAATACTTTGCAATAATCTATAAAGGAAAAGAATCTGAAGACGATTATATACATGTGCATGTAGAACTGAATCACTTCACTGTACACCTGAAACCTTCACAACACAGTAAATCACCTACTCTTCATTAAATAAAAAAGAATTAATTAAAGAATCAAATTTGAAAAGAAGAAGGTGCCTGCTGGGCTAGAGGACATGGACTCAGGTAAGGGAGTGAGGCAGTGTGCTTTCGGGAAACAGGCTCTGAGGACGGATGCAGGATGGAGACCGTGTCCCTCAGCGCTCAGCCGTTTGAGCCTACGCACATCCTTAGGACAGCGGTCAGCCCACAGCCCCACCCTAACACCACAGAAGCCCACCGGACAAGCTTGTGCTGAGGAAGGCCGGCAGAGCGGACAGACGCTGGGATGGGGTGACTCGCTGGCTGATCAGTCTCACGACGCCACGTGCCGAGCACAGCTCTAGCAGCATTCTGTCAGTCGTGGAGCGGGCGGCACTGATCTCTCTAGCAGACAGGAAGAACAGAGTACAGACGGGCCGAGGGACCAGGCTCACCGTGGGGAGCGCGTCCGGGCTGGGCCAGGACTTGAGGCATCCCCGCCAGTGACAGGTGAGCCACACCACTCACCCGGCCTGAGGACTGACCAGCGACGAGCAGGAGGTGCGGCAGCTGGATGTCACCAGCTCATCAGTCAAGCCCAAGTCTCTCCTCCAGGATCAACCGGAGGCTACCAATAGATACAGCTTCTCACTAACTCTGTCCTCGGTGGGGCTGGGGTTTGCTCCGTGCACCACGGTGGCTGGGTCTCTCGTGGTCCCCTTGCCTGCCATGAACTGCCCTGCTCTCCTGACCATGCCCGGCTGAGGCTCTGACTCCTACACAGAGGGACTTTTTGATCCGTACAAAGTAAGGTGAAACAGACAATAAAACCAACCCACAGGACTGCTTTGATTTAAAATGAGGAAGCACCCGCGAGAGAATGGAGCTTTCAGATTCAGATAAAGTTACTTGAGAGTTCATGGTGATGTGTGGCGCTGATCATGATCCAGGTTACTACCCATCCCGTTTCCAAGGAGTCTGAGGCACTGAAAAGGCACTCAGGACTTTCCTGGTGGTTTGGTGGGTAAGAATCTGCCTGCCAGTGCAGGGGACATGGGTTCGATCCCTGATCCAGGAAGATCCTACATGCCACAGAGCAGCTAAGCCCACGCTCTAGAGCCCGTGCTCCGCAACAACAGAAGCCACCGCAACGAGAAGCCCAGACACCGCCACGAAGAGCAGTCCCCACTCACAGTGACTAGAGAAATCACACCCAGCAGTGAAGTCCCAGCACAGCCAGGAGTCAGCCAATCAATACAAGGCTCTCAGCAACTGAAAGAATGAATGCATGTCTCACGTCTTCAGGAAATCTGTGAAACACAGAAAACTTCTTATGCTATAAAGCTACAATACAAAATGGTGTATGCTCTTTGATAAGTACTGTGCTTTTCAAAAACCAGAAGCAGAAAAAAGAACAAGAAAGAAACATCAGAATGTCTCTGCATAGAAGGACTTAACACGCTTTTCCTTTTAAAATTCTCTATTTTCCACTTTTCAACAATAGCTATGCATTATTTACAAACCATGGGTAAAGAGACTTGTTTTTAAATTCTTGCTGCCAAGCCGGTAATGATCACTTGACTTCTTTGTTCTATACAATTCTGCAGGCTTTATGGTAAGGAAATTGTCAGAGTCCAGACAATTTCAGGCGGCTGGAAGGAAAAGCAAAGCACGCCCCCTGTGTGTTCTCAACATAGACTGCTATGTTCCTCACAGTTTTTCCTTCAGTGATTGCTATCATTAATATCTACACAAACCAGCAAAAGTAAAGAGCTGCAGCTACAGGCTCTGTTAAAACATCTAACTGAAAACAAGACCCCTCAATTTCCCTTTATTTGGAGACTCAACTTAGTACCTAGCAGCAACACAACACGCGTAACAATGAGAAATTTTTTAACAAAATCACTGACATTTTATTTGAGTTAGTCTTAAATTGATAGTTTAACTTGTTTCACAATACTGATAGTTTAGCTTTTTTCACAATATTAAGATGCCCCAAGGAACTAGATATATTTTTCTGCTAAACATTTTTTGGAATTATTCTAAAGCATTTTCTATTTCTGTTCCAAGTACTGTTAGATTTCATTGTCCTCTCCTGTTCTTACCTTATGAAAGTTTTTAAATAGCTAAGAGTCAGACACGACTGAGCGACTTCACTTTCACTTTTCACTTTTTTTCACTTTTGCACTGGAGAAGGAAATGGCAACCCACTCCAGTGTTCTTGCCTGGAGAATCACAGGGATCGGGGAGCCTGGTGGCCTGCCATCTATGGGGTCGCACAGAGTCGGACACGACTGAAGCGACTTAGCAGCAGTAACAATCTTTCAGTTTGTTCTCATAAATAGACTGGGATTGGTATCTGCAATTGGATATATCTCCTGAAATATAATTATATTATATAGAACATCTCCTGCAAATAGTTCAACGTTTTCCTGCCTTGTTTCCAATGTTCCTTGCTCATTTCTTTTTCATTTATTTTTAATTGGGGGAAAATTCCTTTACAATGTTGTGGTTTCTGCTGTACAACAACGTGAATCAGCTACAAGTCTACATACAAGTATACTCCCTCCCACCCACTGCCACCCCAAGAGGATGACACTTTTTTAAAAAGAAGTGCTATTCAAAGGCTACGTACCTAACCAAGTACAAGATGCTGACAACATAAAGATAAGGAAAGGAGAGACGAGACTCCAGGAGACCCTTAAGGTAGTAAGTGAAAAGTCTTCTCTGAGGAGGAGGGTTATAGCAAGTCTGGGGCTCTAACTGCTTCATATCTCAGCTTTTACCAGGAGAAGAGGTGGCCAGGCCATGTGCACTAAGGCCAGGTGGGAAGGCTCTCCACCCACAAGGAGTACTGCCTGTCTTTTCATCCCTGAGAAATGATTTCTTTTTTCTGGAATCAGCTAGATAACCAGTAATTTAGATAAAAGCTTTTTTAAGATCCAATATCAGACCTCAATCTACAATCCTTTTTCCCTATGACTTCCCAACACCCACCACATGCTATTCCTTTGCAAACTTCCAGAAGCTGGAAACATACTAGCGAAGATTACACAACTTGTCAAGTTTAGCTCTGATTTGGGGTCAAGCTGTCACTGGTGTGTGGACCTGAGCAAAGTGCCGGCAGTCCAGGGTCAGGAGAGAGGTCAAGGCCTGAGCCCCGGGGCTGGGCCACTGGCTCAGCATCGCTCCCCCCAAAGCATGTGACCGGGCAGACGGGCAGCTGCAGGAATTCCTGTCCAGCAAAGCGGCTCACTCCACCTATCTGACTGAAACCAGCTCTGCGGAACAAAGTTTTCAGGGCTCCCTCCCATCTCCCTGTCAAAACTGGCACAACTCTTACCCAAACTGTGTAACTCATGAGAAACAAGTTTCAAAAAATACCTAGGAAACGACTTGCATCTATGTTCCTCTTCCATCTGAACATAATGCTGAACTTTTCTGTTGACGCTCTGAAGCAGATGCTAGGTTGCTCAGAGTACAAGCCCGAGTCTGCCAGGACTATTGCAACAGCTTTCTTACCGGCGTCCCTCTCATTCTTGGCCGGTTACATATCCATTCAGTGCAAAATAAAGGTCATGAGAGTTATTCAAGGAAACCTACTAGAGGTTAGGCTAAGAGTTACCTTAGTGACTATGGGCTCCCAACACAGGGGACTTGCATTCGATCCCTGGTCAGGGAACTAGATCTCACATGCCACAGCTAAGAGTTCTCATGCCGCAACCAAAAGTCCCACATGCCACAGGAAGATTAACGATCCCAGGTGCTGCCGCTAAGACCCAGCGCAGTCAGATAAAGAAATATTTTTTTAAAAAAGAGTTAACTTAGTGACAGAAGGTGCTTCTTGCTGATTCTTTGGTTTGGTTGGCCAGAGATGAAACAGCAATACCGTTAACAGAGCTAAAACGAAATGCTTCTCACGTAACTGGATCGCTGGCAAGTTACATCCACAAGCCTCCTCAAGTGCTCTGAGAGCTCTACCAGCTGCCGACTAAGAGGGCTGCTTGGCAGTCGACAGAAGTCAATTATGAGGAGAGAGCTGGACAAAGGCTGTCAGCTCTGACTCAGCAGCCTCTCGTTCCTCTGAGTCAGCTCCTCATGACGAGCTGGGGACCAGGATCCAGGAGGCATGGCAGCTGGACCATCTCACGAGGTAAGGTCTGCAGGGCAGAGGGCTGTGTTCAGCTGCGGTCTCATCACTCTGGGCCACATGACCCTGTGAGCTTGTCTTCTTAGCTGGAAATAATGGTGATGCTGACACTCACTCTACTCCTAGGAAGGTGGCTAAGGATGCTTACTGTACCGCTCAGATGGATGTGGGGTGTCCTACTTTCTACATGCCTGCCCAAGAGCACTCACTGTCTTGTCTGGGTGGCTAAGCTCATGGATGACTGCACTGTATTATTCAACATGAAGCAAAGATGAATAACTGTGGCCACAACGACATCTGGTAAATCATAGTTTTATCCAAGAAAGTCAGTCGCCTTCCCAAACAGGGCCAATTCCCTGGAAGCTGCAGGCGATTAAGCCTTCCAAAGCAACTCACTGCAGAACCCCTTGGGAACAATAAACTCTAGAACAAATTAGTGTAACAGCTAGAAAATGAAATCTATGATTAATTAGCTTTGAAGGGAACATAAGCCATTCTTTCTTCCATGGATCAAGTCCTTTTCCACCTCCTAGGTCCCTCCAACCACACAGACTGCCCCTCCTAACAGAATCAAATCCAGCAAAAGCTTTTAGGACCCAAACCAAGGACCATCTATCCTGTAAACGCTCCCCATAAGGACCCTTTTCCTAAGGATACTTCAACAACCACACAGGAAGGCAGGACGGACTCCGTGACAATACCCCTGAAAGAGGCTATCTGTTTCCAGCAGCTCAGAATTTCTCCCATAACCTTGATGCAACCAACCCTCAGCTGTACCGTGAACCACAGCCCCTGCATCTCACACAGGTAAGTCACGGTGCAAGACAAGAGGCTCCAGCAGTGCGCAGTCCCCATGAGGAACACACAGGCAAGTGGTGCTTACACAAATAACCTTAGATCTGCATTCAGCTGTTAGAGTCAGGTATTACTCTCTCCTCCTCCCATGCGTTAGGATATTAACATTGGCCACGAACTTCCAAACCAGGTGAGGAACTCTTTGAGAATGTGAACAGCAACATTTTGTTGCTTTTGTGTTTTACTTGTGGAGCTAAGCTCAAACCCAGCAGGGAGAAGGCAGCTGGTAAGTGCTTCTGAAGTCGGAAATAACCTCTTTTCTGTCGGATTCACTGAGGCTACCTCACACACCGCTGTTCATACAGGTTCTGAAAACAGTCACTTTCTCAGGGATAAGAAAACCACATTATGGCTCAAAGCAGCACAGAGTTGGGTGTTCCTGTGAAAAATAATCACACATTTATGGGACTTCCCGGTGGTTCAGTGGTTAAGAACCTGCCTTCCAGTGCAGGAGACACGGGTTGCATCCCTGGTCGGGGAACTGAGATCCCACATGCCGAGGAGCACCTGAGCCTGAGAGCCCCAACAAGAAAGACACCCATGTGCTGCAACAAGGATTCTGCATGCCACCGCGGAGACCCAAAGCAGACAAATGATAAATAAATAAGTGGGCAAATAATTTTCAAAAGTAAAAAATAAAGCCTTTAAAGAATAATTACACATTTAAAAATCTGACTAAAGTAGTCCAAAACACGAGATAACACTAACCTTTACGTCAGTTCTTAAAGATTATGTCAGTTACGGTGCATCTAGTACAACTATCGTGAATCTTCACTGTTACACAGAATTACGCAAGAATTTCCACAAAGAAAGAACACATGTCTTAGGGAGAAGTTTTCCCTAGCAGAGAGACTTTTGTACTCACGACTGTATTCCTTTTGTTTCCAACAGCTACACTCTTCCACGGAAGAAGAGTGTACAACTTCCACGGAATTAACAAACACAAGTGGACCCAAGAATTTGGTCTTTAGAAGTAGTACCACTGGACAGTGCTTTCAAATTATGTCCGCGAAATTCAAAGGGAGCAATGAAACATTGTCCTGTAGAAATTCACAGGAAGCTGGGCTTCCCTGGTGGCTCAGATGGTAAAGCATTTGCCCGCAGTGCAGGAGACCCAGGTTCAATCCCTGGGTCGGGAAGATCCCCTGGAGGAGGAAATGGCAACCCACTCCAGTACTCTTGCCTGGAAAATCCCATGGACAGAAGAGCCTGGTAGGCTACGGTCCATGGGGTCGCAAAGAGTCAGTCATGACTGCACGACTTCACTTTCGCTTTTTACATATGTAATTTAAAATTTTCTAAGACTCACGTTTCAAAAAAGCACAAAAGGAACAGATGAACTGAATTCAATAATCCACCCTGTCCCTGGACTCCACACGGTGGATTTTACATTCAGCATGTCTCCATTCAGGCTGGCCCTGTGACCGGTGGTGTGCACGTGTCTGACCAGCCACTCCTCCAGCTCCAACCCTGAGAAAAGGCAGGAAACCTAGTCCAAGACACAGGGCATTTGGAAGGCCAGGCTCATGCGGGAACCTCTCAGACCATCAGAAGAAGCCATTCACCCCCACCCCTTGCAAGAGAACCGAGAGCAGCTGGTACCTCTGTACGAACCACAGTGTGCCCGCCCCCAGCCTCCTCCCAGATGGTCACAGGACGAGGGAACTGGGAACAGCAGGGCCGTGGGTGCTGGGTGAGCGTGAAGGAAACTGGTAGTGTGAGCTCAGCCTGCTCTGCAGAAGATAGGGCACCCTGTGACCTGGTCCACATTCGCTCACCACCCTCCTCCTCCCCCCTCCCTGAATATAACCCATAAACCTGGCTGATTTTGGCTCCCCTCCTGTGCAGGTGCAAAGGGGGCAGGGCTTGTAAACCAGAACAGCACACCTGTCTATTTGGGGAAAACCGGTCACTCATCAGACACCTGCAGCAGTCTCTGCACACCCGCGTCTACACCCAGACTTTCCAGTTCCCCCATCTCATCTCAGAGCGCACGGAGTCTCAGGGAATGAGCACACAGCCAACATGCCTGGGCGCTGTTCTCACCACCCCTGCCCAGCTGGGGCTCTGCCTCCTCTGGCAGCCTTGCATCTGCCCTGCAGTTTCCCAGGAGCCTGTGCCTATAGCCCTGTCCTTAAAGCCACCCCGTTCCCCAAGCCTGCCCTTGAGTGATAGTATCTTCCAGGATCTCCCTGTACAAGCCCAATCTGGGCTTTACTGTTTTATCCTTCAAGCCCTGCAAAGCCATGGCTCTGACTCCACCTCATCAGTCCAACTCATTCTAGAATCTGGGGCCCATTTTCTACCTCTCGGTGTGGGAGATCGGTCATTCATGGCGCCTGAGCTCTATACAGGCTCCACGAAGACTGAATCGGTTAATGATGAATGGCTGCTTTTAGGAGAAATACAGGGTTAGGTGCCTACATACCTCTGGCCACGAGATTTTCATCAACTGATTAGTATCGAACTTTACGTGTGTTTCTGCTATTTAATATATACCGTTGCTTCATTAACACTGAACCCACAGCCGACAGCACCAGAGCTTGCGCCTGCGCGCAGCTCACCTAACACAGAGTTTCTCCATCAGGCACATCAAAGCCGTCCTGCCTGAGGACTCGAGACAGCGCTCAAGCACAATGCACATGGGCCATTTCGAACAGCAACATCACCAATGAAAAGCACAAAACTGCAAGGAGAGAAACCCCACCTGGACTCTCTCGACTGCACACTTCAAGTGTCTGCAGTGCCCGTCCGTGCACAGGATAGCAGGAGAACAGGCAGGAAAGGCAAGCACTGCTTCATTTGCCCTCAGCGGGGAATGCGCACACCAGGCAGCTGCAGGATTCTGCCACCCTGCCTGTGTCCCCAGACAACCAGAAAGACATCCTGAGCCCTGATCTGAAGGCTATAAACAAGTTCTGGCGAGCAGGTGAGCCTGCACACATGGAATCCAAGAGCGATGAGGAGCGACTGTCCTGGTACCCGATGTGGTTTCCATGGCCACCCCCTCTGCTCCCCACAAGCTCCAGAGGCAGCTCGTGTCTCAGTCCTCTGTGTGTCCCCGGGACTAGCCGGGTGTGGGGCGAATGCTTGTTAACTAGAGCCCAGCCCACACTCACCTGTGCCTCCTCTACTGGAAGGAAAAGACTGGAAGGCCCTGCTGTCTGGGTCTCAGTGTCTTCTGTCACCTGCTCAGGCCCCATCAGAACCCCCATCCACCCACACACAACTTTCATCACATGAAGCGCTTCTGCATAAGGCACCCAGAGAGAAGGGAGGTGACAGACGTTTGCAGCCCTCACTCCACACACATGGGGGTAGGGGCGTGTGGCACACAGAGTGTGAAGATCACTACCAAGGTCATGTGCCAAGTGGGGCTAGGAGGCCTGGTGCCCCGTGAACCAATGGAAAGCAGTGACCTTCCAAAAGCATTTCCTGCATCTGAATCGTCACGGGCTACAGCTAGCAAAATTCCTTGTATCGCAAACATACAAACATAAGAACTCATTACAGGTTCTCAATGCGAAAGAAACATCTGAAGCCTGGGGTATCTGGAGGTCCTAAAAAGTAAAACAAGGTTAGCGAGGGGACTGGAAAAAACGCACCATGAGGGGCTGGGGAGAAACCACAAAGTCCTGCAGAAAATGCCAAGTCCCAGGCCACTGCCATGGCCCACCTAATGCTCACCCCCACCCCGTCCAGCCCCAAGTCAGGTCTGCAGGGAACTATCCATAGTGGACACATTCAAATCATGAGAACTCGGCTTTGACTTTTAGACAATCATCCGCAGATAAGATGGAAGGACAACAAAAATTTAAAAATTAGGAGCTCAAGCATCAAAATAACATCATATTCAGTATCTAACTCTTCAAATGGAAAGATAAAAATCCTAAAAAAGTGCTTAAAAGAAAAAACCCCTTGAATAATGAAGGAGCCTACCAAGCTTAGAGACCTTGGGTCATGTAAGAGTTGTTTATTGGGTGCTTCTGTGAGGCCCCAGTCTCTGCTCTCTGGCACACTGTGAATTCCTGTTACACCTGTTACAACAGAACCTGCGGAATAAACCTCCATGGACTGAACAGCTCGAGGGCAGGATGTACCTCATTCACTCCTGTACTCTAACCGTTCACCATACCTGAAATACGGAAGACGAGGAACAGATGTGAAGCTTGCCCCCGAGTTAACTTTTAGAGTTCGGAGCACACACAGAGGCATCATCATACAGGGTGGTCAGGGCACATGGTCATCCTACAAAACCCAGGTCACCCTAGGATACATCCATTATTCTGATAAATGCATCAACTAGCTGTTTTTCGTAACAGAATAGCATCTTTAACATTTTAACTATGTGAAAATGACTTCTGAGTGGTAAGAGCCCGCTGTTTCCCTCTCTCACACACACACACATACACATACACAGAGAGAGGCTCTAGTGATTGCTACACATCCCACCTTGGTTTCTTTGGAAAGAACCAGGCCCCCGTATGAACAAACTGTAAGCAGTGTACCCGCACCGGATGCGTCCACAGGACAGTGGAGTGCATGGCCCACCGCTAAAGCTGATTATTACCGCCGCTCCACCAGGGCAGAGCAGGTGGAGGAAGGCTGGAACCTGTCCTCCAAGTGACTGCCCTGGAAGCCCTGTCTGGAGTCAGTCTTTGCTGTTCACCGCTGAGCCCTGAAGATCCAACACGCCTTACAGCAAGTAATCATCCAGACCTCCACTGGCCTTGAACAAAGGAATCGTGGCAGCCCAGCGAGCCCCCGCCTCCCCCTAAGAAAGGCTCTCTGTGCACCGAGACCACCAGTGGGGCTGCCGCGGTGAACTACCACCACCCCTGGAGCTGAAAACGCTTCTCTCCCGTTACTTCCATCCAGAAACTTCTCCTTTTTGCATGAGCTTTCCCTTTGCGTTGCTGACTAAAGTGGCTTCTGGGCTGTACCTGACAACTGACAGAAGCTGCAAGCGAGAAACCCTGCAAGGTGGGCGGGGCGGCTGTGACCCCATGAGGGATACCCAGCCCTGACGCCTCTCTCAGACCCCACTGTAACCTTGGCTTCGAGGACACAGCCCCTCTCCCAGAGGCCTGTCCATGTGCACCGCCTCTTCCTCAGGGAGCAGGGGCCCAAAACAGCAAAGTCCCAATCCCAGAAGCTCCCAAAGAATCCCAGGCCCAACCAGGAGCTGGTCTTTTCTATCATTTCTCTCCTCATCCAAAGCTACCAATAAATGCTAAGACGATCTTCACAAAAGAGAAGGAAAGCTGAGGTCAAAGGCATTAGACAGACAGGGCTGTTGCTTATTTATTGATTTCCTGAGGGCCTACGAATGTACAAATGCGCTGGGCACTGTCCTCCCCGCCCCCCACCACCCCATAAAGGGCATGAACCACCCACGGGTGCAGCACGTCCCCTTGACCCTGCGGGGTCACGGCAGAATCTGGCACAGGAAACCACACCCCAATGGGATGGGGTGCCAAGCACAGTGACGGGCACAACGTGGAGGGGCTGTGCTGTCCCCTGGGGTGGTGGTCAGAGCACTTACCAGGGACCAGGCATGGCTCTCACCCTGCAAGGGCAGCCCCATCTGAGCCTCATGGCCATGCCACGAAGCGGTCGTGCCGGTCCCACCAGGCCAGCAAGGAAACGGCAGCCCAGCACAGCAAGGCTCAGGAAAGCACCCAGACCACACAGCTGTGTGGCAGCGACAGCGTCGGTGCCACAGAGCCGAAGTCGGGCTGCAGAGCCCACGGCCGCTCCTGCCCTGCACTGGGCAGGAGCCCGTGGCTGAGAGGTGGAGGCAGGAGGCCAGGTCCGCCAAGGAGAGCTTTACAAAGAGAACGCTCGAAAGTGCTGGAGGAACCGAGACAGGTTCACTCTGACTGGGCTAAGAACGGTGGGGGCAGGGGGACAGCGAGGAGAAGCAGGACCAGCCCAGCCACACCCAGAAATCTAGGCCTGAATCCGAAGAGTCACATGTTAACAGTTTGGAGCACCTCAATACCAGAAAAGAGCACACGTCTCATGTTCAAGGATACACAAAAGAATACCTATCCAATTTAGAAAGATGGGGATGATGACGCTGTATGCGAGACAACAAAAGAGACTCAGATCTATAGAGTGAACTTTTGGACTCTGGGGGAGAGAGAGAGGGAGAGGGTGGGATGAGATGGGAGAATGGCATTGAAACATGTATACTATCAAGTACAGGTAATCTTATTTGTGATAATGTTTTGATTTACAATAAACAGGTACTAGTTTAAAAAAAAAAAAGAATACCTATCCAAGGTAATTAAAAAACATAAAATGCATTTTAGTTACAAATTCATAACAATTTTTAACAAGCACAAAGCAAGGGAACTGCTATGGAGAGAAGGCAACCCTCCTACACAGCTGGTGGGAGTGTAAATTGGTGCAGCCACTGTGGAGGACAGTATGTAGGTTCCTTAAAAAATTAAAAAAAAAAAAAAGATCTACCGTCTATCCCCACTTCTAATCCTGCTCCTGGGCACATATCCAGAGAAAATCAAAATTCAGAGGGATGCATGCACCACAATGTTCACAGCAGCACACTTACAACAGCCGAGACATGGAAACAACCTAAATGTCTGTCAACAGAGGGCTGGATAAAGAAGATATGGTTCACATATACAATGGAATATTGCGCAGCCATAAACAGAAGGAAACACTGCCATCTGTGACATGGGTGGGCCTAGAGGTGATCACAGTAAGTGAAGTCAGACAGAAAAGACAAACATCATAGGATACCACTTACACTTGGAATTTAAAGGAATGATTCAAATGAACTTATTTACAGAACAGAAACAGACTCCCAGACATAGAAAACAATCTTATGGTTACCAGAGGGGAAGTGGGGGAGGGACAAACCAGGAGTTTGGAATGAATACATACACACTGCTACACATAAAATAGTTAATCAACGAGGACCTACTATATAACACAGAGAACTCTGCTCAATACTCTATAAAAACCTGTAAGGGAAAAGAATCTAGGATAGACTAGATACACGTATATATATAACTGAATCACTTTGCTGTACACCTGAAACTAACACAATATCGTATATTAACTACACTCCACTATAAAATAAAAATTAAAAAAAAAGGGACCTGGCCAAACTTGTAGGGATAAAAACTGGCTGTGAGACGATGCAGGAGCCCAGAGATCAGTTTCCCCAACCTGGCTCACCCTGCACAGGCACCTACCTGTGCAGGTAGATTCATGTCCTGTTCTGTGAAATTCATGCAACCACTTTGGAAAATAAAATCCACGTGAATGTGAACTATTACAATTAAGTCCATCATCAATGATCCTTTCTCTGAAACACTGGTCTCAGTCAACAGCACATTTACATTTAACCAATACCCACATCTCTCTGAACATGATTTTTAGAAAAGAAATCCACGAGGGAAACCGGCTTATGTCTCGATGTGATTCCTAACTGCAGTATCCTGACCCTCCAGCGTGGCTTGTTACTATTCTGAACCCATCACCACTACATTTCCTGGACTAAACGTGTCTTTCGTAGTCGTTGCCAAGGAGGAGAGATGATTCCATTAACAGGACCTCATGGCGGGACTTCCTCGACATCATCAAAGCACAAGCCACTCCAAGCCCCAACAGGCTCCCGCCCCGAGGCATCTAGACCCACAGGTGCCTCTGCCTCAGGTGCACAGATCAAATCACAGATGGGGATAAAAGTGACCTTAGGGCCTTGAGCAGTACTCAGAAAATAATCTTTCACCCTCGGGCCTCCTGTCGTCATACCCCACTAAGAAATCACCTCATCTGAGTTAATTAACGTGGCAAATTAAGGATATAGCATTAGGAGGAGGAAACCACAAAAAGTCAAAAGGAGAAGTGAAGCCCTGAAGATCAAAACTGCAACTCCTCTGATGCTGGGTAACTTGTCACTAAGAGACAGGGGGCAATTCTCTCATGGAATAAAGGCTGCAGAGGGTGACTATTGGAGCTTCCTCCCAAACTAAGCTATGTTCTTTGGGAAATTAAAGCCACATTACCATATTTAAAATAAATAACCAGAGGGAATTTGCTGTGTGTCTCAGAAAGCTCAAATCCGGTGCTCTGGGACAAGCAAGAGGGGTGGGATGGGGTAGGAGGTGGGAGCAAGCTTCAACAGGGAGGGGACATATGTATTCCTGTGGCTAATGTTGATGGATGGCAGAAACCAACACAATATTATAAAGCAACTATCCTTCAATTATAAATTTAAAAATTATAAAAATCTTAAAAACCATTGTCAACTCTCAACACCGTATGAAAGCAGCCACAATTTATGGGTGAGATACATAACTCTCAAGTCCTAGTCAGCCCACTTATCTCAAAACTGACATCCACAAAATTCGAATGGGAGGAACGGACATCTGAGAGCCCCCTGAAGGTGTAAGTGTATGTCATTCATGCACAAGTAAACTTAGGTGGCTTCTTTTTTTAAACTATGACATGAGAAACCCAAATAAGCATTCATTTACTCATCCGAGTCTGAATCACCATTAACATTTTCACCCCATGGACTGCAGGTATGTGGTCCCTCGTTTTTAACGAGGATAAAACAGCATGAAGCCAATAGAATATTTATCTTGGACAGAGATCTGGATTAGGACCAGAAAACAGAAGTAGGGATAAGCAAACATTTCTCTGGAAGGAGAAGTGTAAACAGTGTGGTCTTTTCAGTGATGGGTGTAGAGTGAACTCAACCTCTTCATGGCTGATCTAGAGAGAGACAGCCAGGGACAGGGCCACGTGTCAACAGCACCAGACATTTTCCTGTTGAAAATGTCCAACTAAAGGGAACACACACCGAGCTCTTTCAGGTTCTCTGAACATCAGATAAGTACATGAGTTTCAGTTTGAGCAAAGGTCTGGTCAATTTAGGGAATGATGGCATTCAAGCTGTTCTGATGACAAACGCAAGCTCTCAAAAAAAAGTATCTTCTTAAGAGAATACATCATACATTTCTCGGTGATGAACCTCAGAAATCTAAGCTGCAACTACTACTATAGAAAAAGATAAAATGGTCTATAGAAAAGAGTCTCTAAGGTTGAAGAAAAATTAACCCTGTAACTGGAAAGAAAGAAGAGAAGGGGGTAAACACAGACACAGACAGGATAAACACATGTACTGGTTAAATTCTGCAGAGGAAGCACGGGGAGGTGTCCTTAAAAGCTTTAGAGAGGCAAGTTTATGCACAGAAACGAACTTCCATAGAATGACTCATAAATTTATACTCCTCTAAGTAGTAATACTAGCTAAAAAAAACCCAGGCTTGACTAAGTATATTTAAACAGTGACTGAGCTCCAATCAGCGTCCTCAGTTCTGTGCTGTGTGCTACAGGGACGTATGATGTTCCCTGCACGCACGGTATAATCTGGTCATGTCTGGTTAATTAGAAAACCAGCTGGTAGAATGTTGTCAGTGGCATAAAGACCAAACAAAGAAGCAGTAAGTGCAGGGGCTGGGGGGAGGGGTGTGCCCACTTAGGGCTCAGCAAAACTGTCGAGGAAGCATTTGAACTGGGTCGGAAAGAGCAAACAGAATTTGGACAAAAGTAATTTTGAGGGAGAGACTAGAAAGAGAAAAGTCTTAGGATATAGCATGGTGACTACAGCTCATGCTGTATTGCATATTTGAAAGTTGTTAAGAAAATAGGTCTTATGAGTTCTCATGATAGGAAAAAAACATTTTTGTGACTACATGAGCTGACGGATGTTAACTACACTTATTGCGATTGCCTCACAATATTCATGAATATCAAACCGTGATGTACAGGTGAAACTAATAAAATGTTATATACAAATTATACCTTAATTTTTTGGCCATGAGGCATGTGGGATCTTAGTTCCCTGACCAGGGACTGAACCCACACCTCTTGCATTGGAAGAAGCATGGAGCCTTAACTACAGGACTGCGAGGGAAGTTCCTCAATGTTTTAAGTTACAAAAAAAGAAAGAAGAAAAGTCTTGAGAGAGAGCTGTAGACTTCCTAGTCCCCTTTGGCAAATACTGGCCTAAAATATCCCCTGACAATCACTGTCTCCTGAGCATCATGACTGGGGTATTCAGCTGCACCTCAAGTTCATGTGAAAAAACAAACATAGACGTTCCTTTTTTCAAGTCGTTTCTCCGCTTGCATTAATTATGCCTCCATTCGCCTGGGTTACTTAGGCTCAAACCCTACATGTAATGTTATATGTTACTCCTTTTTAAGAATTACTTACTCTTTTTGTTGAAAATTCCCTGTCCCTTTCACATCGTTTCCCTTTTCCTCTGAAACATGCCTCAAGCACATTCCTCCATGCATACCAGTCAGGTCCCCCTGGAAACTACGTGCAGAGAACGCAGTGCAAGACAGATAAGCCCATAATTACTTGCAAACTTTGATGCCTGATCTCAGCCTTAAATCCTGGGAAGCTGGACTGCGCTGGGCTTGGAACTGCACAGGAGCTGATGGAGAAAACCAGCTGTGCGGCTCTCAGGGCCTAAACCAATGTAGGTCAGCGACCTCTTCCTCTGACCCCAAAAGACCACGTGGGAATTAATCTAATGGTGAGGAAAGACCCTCCCTGAGAATGTCAGCCAGCAAAATAAAAAAAATTATGAAGCCTGCTTGTCCCAGTGTTCAGGGCAGAGGTGGTCAAGGTCCCACAGCTATTTCTAGGATGAGAAGAAAAGGTGAATCTTCTGAGCAGAGGGGTGATAACTGACAGTTTAACAATACTTTGGATTTGTTCAGATGGGGAGGAGCAATCCTATTATTTTATCCTCAAGAATAACTGTGCCCATCCCCACCCCCAACAGTAGCTCTGAGTCCTGGAGCCCCAGGGCTCTGCACACAAAGGTTTCTAAAACACAGGGAGAGAGCGGAGGTCTAACACAGGACAGATAGCAAGACTTCCCTCCAGGATGCTACCTACCACAGTCTGCTGATTTGGGCCATGACAATCCTTATAATCCAGTGGTCATTTCGAACCTTGCTGTTAAAATAGCTACCAAACATGCTAGCGGTCAAGGCAAGCTTCGGACAACTCATATGGCTACCGCTGTGTTAAACACAATATTGACTTTTATGGTCCAGGCTGTAAAACTCCATCCTCACTGCAGCAATTGGAGCAGCGGGCGGTCATCAGCTGAGAGAACAAAGTCCAGCACCACCTGGGTGGGAAGGAAGTGGCTTGGAAGAAGGAAGACATGATGCTGAACTGGCTGTGAACTGTGGGTGGGCTGCACCTCCAGCCACCAGGTAGCCTGTAACAGTGTCAGCTGGAGGAGACAGAGGGTGTGGGTTTTTGAAACTAAGATCCCCACCACCTCCACCACCACTGCAATTAGGGTCAGTACTTAGCGCTTCAGTTAGGTGAGATTATAGACAACTGGAAGCTTTCCCTCCATCTAGTTTCTGAGACAAATGCCTCTCTCCTTCCCCTTGCCCATCCCTTTTCTGTTTGTAAAAATCTAACTCGTGTTCAAATGCAATCTCCTCTCCTTGGTACAGGTCTGCAATTTTAGGAAACTGTTCAGCTCTTCACAAAACTTGGAAAACCACTTAGGGAAAAAAAAGGAACTCCTGGACTATGAAGAGAGATGCCTGGGAGTGGGAGGAGGGAGGAGAAGGCAGAGCACAGAGGATTTTAAGACCATGAAAATACCTTCTATGATGTTACAATGATGGAAATGTGTCATTAAACATTTGTCCAAACTCACAGAGCATAAAACACCAAGAATGAACCTGAAAGTTAACTAAGGGTTTTGTGATAACATGACGGTGTGTGGAGATGGGTTGGCCCTTGGTAAAAAAAAAAAAGTACCACTTGGGTAAAGGGGAAACCTCTGGACCTTCCTCTCAGTTTTACTGTAAACCTAAAACTGCTCTTAAAACAGTCTTTACTTTAAAAGGGGGACGCTGTGGCTCCCTGATTATCTTGTGGTTAAGAACCCACCTGCCAGTATAGAGGACATGGGTGTGATCCTCGGTCCACAAAGATCCCACATAATGTGGGGCAACTAAGCCCGCGCACCATGAAGCCCGTGCTCCTCCTCAACAAAGCAGCCACCACGGTGAGAAGTCCACACACCAAAACAGAGCAGTCACTGGTCACTGTAACTACAGAAAGCCATAAGAAGCAATGAAGACCCAAGCACAGCCAAAAATAAACAAATGAATCTTAAAAAAAAAACCATGTGAGTAACAGATTCTTAAAGAGTTTAAAAAAAAAGAGAGTGAACTCCCTACATGTATGGATTCTGCCACAAGCTGGGAGGGGAACCATAAAGGGGAACTGTGACATTACCGGCTTGTATCCATTTTGTTCTTCCCTTCAGAGATGAGAAGCCTGGGGTTGGGGATGCAGGGGAGACTAAGGAATATCACACACAGTAAAACTGCCCTGATCTGGATCCGGCACCAAAATTTAAGCGAAAGTATTTGTGCTGCGTGGCTTCACCCACCGTGGCTCCCCAGTGCTTTCGGGGAAAGAACACCACCTCCTGCTGAAGACAAGCCACCTGCCACTTCCCCACAGTCTGGACATCACCCGGAGTCGGGATTAACACTGGGAAGAAGCTGGAGGAGCTGGAAGCAGGAGCAGACAACACTGGACTCCGAGAGTGACAAGACCTGCTGTGAATGGAAGGCCTGACAGGTGCTAAGTGTTGTGTAGCAGGTGTAACTGATGTGCGCTCTCTAGTCCTCGGGACCCTGCAAGAAAAGCCATCTTACATTCATTTTACTAAAGAAAAAACTAAGACAGGTGTGCCCTACGATATAAGTGGGGGGAGCTGGCTTTGAACTCAAGAATACAAATCCACAACGGATTCCCTACTCTTTCTATTAACCTTCCAAGTACAGACTGAGGACCTCCACTTATTCTTTGGGGCCACCGAAATTTAAAACTGAACATGTATATAATGCTTGCAAGGCCTTGCACTTTCTGGCCAGTGGATCCTGCCTCCCGGAAACACTCTAACTTCAAAGAATCTGGTCCATTCGCTAACCCAGGAACACTGCCGAGGTGACGCACCTTCAACCTCTCCAGCCCTGAGTCCTACCCCTCAGGTCTTAACTCCTGGGTGAAGCCGCCTCTAAGCAGCCAGACTAAAGCGCCCTCAGTCCTACCTGCCATCGGAACAGGACAGTACACTTGGTCCTGCTCTACTCACTGCTTTGTACCACCAGTTAGCTCTTAAACTTGGTATCTATCATTGCACAGTTAAATGGGAACCTCCCTAGAAATATTAGACCTCACACTTCCTTATAAACCTCTTAGGAACTTCAAATGTTAACCTGTAGAGAAGGAATACAGACCATGTACTGAACTGGGTTTTAAATTCCCAGGGCCACTAGTTAACCAGACATTGATCTCCAGCAAGCCTCAGTTTTTATCTGCAGATTATTACAACTTTTTATCTAAAAATTACCTAATAAAATACCCACTGTCAAAGGGTAACTGCAAGAGGATGTAAGCAGCACGGTTCCTAGTGCACAGGAAATGGTCCCTCCTCCACAGACGCTAGGGGCTCCTCTAACACTCCAGAGAAGCAGCTACTTACAGGCAACTTAAAAGACTGCAGACACACCACTTACATAGATAGTCCATGGTTAATGAGGTTTAGAATACAAAAACATATTTTTAAAACCACAAATGGCTATTTGCATTATAAAAGAATTTTTCTTAATTTTCATTTACTGCCCATACTATTTTATAATAGAAAAGGAATTTTTTAAAAAGAATATTTACCTACAAGGTCATTACCCCATCACATCAACTCTTGTATTTTTCTGTTTTTCTTCTAGTCCTTGGTCATACATTTACGTATTTTACTAATATATTCATATTGTAGGAACCAATTGATTTTGAGATTTTTATTTACCATACCTAATATTTGATTATAATAATGTTATTAACTGTAACATTTTATATGTATATTTATGTAAGTATATTATG
>SJYQ01007693.1:31246-136622 GCA_006410935.1 Redunca redunca
CCCGAGGCTGCAGGGGTCCGCTGGAAGCGGCTGGAGAGCTGCAGGGCGGGTCTTTGTTGTTTGGAGACAAAGCCCCTGAACTTGGGTCCTGCCTGTGCAGGTGCGCGGGCTTGTTCCCCGGAGGCGTGCTCTGGTACATCTGCCGTATGGGCTTGCTTTTGTGCGTTTTCTTTTTATTTAAAAAATTGGGTCGTATAATTTGCTGTTTGGCGTCTTGGGCCACCATTTCCATAGTTACATAAAAAGTTGCACGTGAAATTAAAAAGCACGTGGAATTCACTACATGGATTTAGGAATTTACGCTGTTTTATAACAAGGGACTGCACTCCTGATATTTAACAGACAACATCCTAGTCTGATACCAACGGCAGACGATGTTTGATGTGGGGAAGGGAGAACTTAACCATGGTACCTGAGTTCACTTACCTTTCGGCCCCACCTGGTCTCTGTGAGCACTCCAGCCTGGGGCTGTGAAGGACCTTAGCCTTATAACGCTGGCTCCACAGCTTTAAAAAAAAAAAAAAGCTGAGAACCGACTCTGCCTGCTACGTGTCCTTCGTGAGCAGCAAACTCTGAGTGCTTCACCTCAGACTTATTTGAGGGAGGACCACTGAAGACTCAAAAAGGCAAATGTATTTCCATGAATAGAAATAGTTCAAAATATCTCTTCTGGGCCCATTTTAGCTTGCATTATCAATTTTTATTGCATAGGTTTCTAGCCTTGGTGAGATACTATCTGTGAGTGAAGATGTGATGAAATTTCACAAAGGTAAGGGAAAGGTGGTAGAAATCGAAACTTGTTTTTTTCCTTCAGATTTTTACCATTAAAATGGTGGATTCAGTGTTCTTGCTGGTTCATCCTTCCCCACCATGGAGTGTGCACAGACCCCTGATTTGCAGCTCTGCTGTTCTCTGTTTATTGAAAGCAGGTACCCCACAGGACTGCCATTATTGGTCGGTATCTGGTATTCCAGGTATTGGTCTCATCTGTTACGACTTTATTTTAAAGACAAGCATAGCCTGCAAAACACCACCCTCCCTTACCATGTCCTTGGTCAGAAAAAGTCTTTTATTCTTTTCTTTAATTTTTATTCTTTTAATTTTATTTTTGACTGCGCTGGGTCTTGGTTGCTGCACAAAGGCTTTCTCTAGTTGCAACAAGCAGGGGCTACTCTTTGTTGCGGAGCTCGAGCCTCTCGTGGTGGTTTCTCTTGTTGCGAAGCATGGGCTCTAGGCTTTCTTGCTTCAGTAGTTGCTGCTTGAGGGCTCAAGGGCGCAGGCTCAGTAGTAGTTGTGGTGCAGGGACATAGATGCTCTGCAGCATGTGACATCTTCCCAGACCAGGGAAAACTGTGTCCCCGGCATTGGCTGTGTATGCTCAGTAGCCTCTGACTCTTTCCCAGCCCATGAACTGTAGCCCACCAGGCTCCTCTGTCCATGAGATTTTTCCCAGCAAGAATACTCAAATGGGTTGCCGTTTCTTCCTCCAGGTGACCTTCCCCACCCAGGGAGCAAACTGGAGTCTCCTGCATTGGCAGGTGGATTCTTTACCACTGAGAGACCTGGTAAGTGTGGCTTCTTATCCACTGGACCACCAGGGAAGTCAGGTCTTTTATTCTTGAAAGTAAAATCTGGATACTCTGTGGTGTGCATCGCAGCTTTTGTAACAGCATACCATAGAGGAATTTGGCATGACCTTTGTTCCTCACTTCCTATGGCTGTTTCTGTCCCAGCCCCATCCTAGGGTGCAGGAAAACTCACCAGAGGCAATTAAAAACTCAGCCTGCCCCACCATTATCTTCAATTTTGGACCTGATTGGGCAGCTCTAAAAGAAAAAGTGTGCGTTTAACTATTAAGAACATTGTCAGGGGAGAAAAAAGGAACTGAAATGGTGCCCTTTTCTCACTTTGCTTCCTCTCAACACCACATTGTTCCTCATCCTAGTTTTGGCCACACCTTTCTTGCCTTGGATTTTAAAATGTTATAAAAATCCTAACGAACTGAGTTTTGGGAGGCAACTCTGGACAGCTCTAGCACCTCACCTTCATTATTTCTCCTCTTGGTCATCTCGGGCCTTTTCCGAAGTCCCATGTGCCCCCCGTCATCTGTGGATCACCGCCTCTTCCTGAGGCTTGACATCACCCAGGCTCCAGCACTGGTCCTTCTATTCATCTCTCCCACCCCGCCCTACTCACTCTGTTTTGGAAAATACATCCGCTGGCTCATCCTGTAGGCATCAGGAGGAGGAGGAAATCAGACAATATCCTGAACGTTTGGAGATACACAACAGCACTAAGGTGGACAAGGCTGACTTCCTTGTCCTAGTCCGTCCTGAATCCTGGTGCACATTCCTTGGCATCAGTGTGAGTTCTGTACATTGCTTCAGGTGTGTTGCTTCTACGATCAGACTGTCGTTGTCCCTTAACCTACCCGATACCTGTTACCCATTCTTCCCAATAGAATCCCAGTCTTGTTCAGCTGTCTGTTCCTCTCCCGGCCCAGGGTGCCTCAGGGCAAGCCAACTGTGTCCAAACTGAGTCTGAATGATCTACGGGTAATCCCATTGCTTTTGCAAGGTGAGCTAGTGGGGAATGGGAGGCTATTCTAGGCAAGGAGGCAGGAGGGAAAGGAGCTGGCAGAGGAGGCATTCTGGAAGTCTCCTCCCTCTTTGTAGAGAGCTATAAGGAGAGATGTGGGTTTTTTTCTTCTTTTGGATGTTGTGTGCCTGCATGTAACGCTATAGCTGTTCTGCAGCCTGAGCATGAAACCAGCCAGAGCAGAGAGGTGTGGCCCTCGATAACATTACTGAGGCACAATCCTTGTACCTCATTCAATGAGATAATAGTCCCAAACCTTCCCCCTCATTTGATGAGATAATGGTTCTTGTATCTGAAGCCAAAGCAGCATATAAGAGAGGGTCCTGTTTTCTGACCTGGATTGCTTCTCATTTGAGAGAAAAAAAACCCTACCTGCTTAACCCTCGGTGTACCAGATAAAACAGTCATCACCATGGATCTGTTCTGTTGTTTTCATATTTTTTTCATAATTTTTCAAATTATTAACAGGAGGTAAGAATAAAGGAATGATAAAAATAATTTTGAACTAAATTTTATTATAAATTTAAAGATAAAAAAGTCAACTTTTTATTCCACATTTTCCTAAATTTGGAGGAATAGTACTCAAATGGACTCGGTCCCTTGAATACAACTATTGACGGAACAGAGGATTATGGATTTTTGCACCTCCAGCTCCATTCGTGGATCTTGTGAGATAGCAGGCGTCAGGCATGTGGGTTTTTTGAACAAATTAAATGTAAAAATGTTGATGTGATAGTTTTACTTCTCGGTTTAAAAAATTGTCCACAAGATGCTTCCTTCTTCCAAACTTTAAAAAGACAGCTTGTTTTCAGGTAACACTTACCTGCTTATTAGTGCCTCTAAGGTGTGTAACTTTGATCCAGCTCTCAATAAAAGCCTCTTAAATTAATGCACTTATTTCAGATTCTGTGGGCTTTATTTCACCTCTATAGGTGAGGTCTTGGGAGATATATAGAAACCCTCTCCCATACACTCATTCACACTCATACACAGTGCATAAAATTTAGAGAACACAGGAAAGTACAAAGATGAATATAGTCATGTTTTCATCCGGCAACCTGGGTAGATAGAAATAGCGACACATAATATATTTGTCACCTCCCTTCCTTTTTCTTTCTTTTTTTTCCCCTCTTTTATTCATTTGTTTTTTTCAGAGGGATTTTTATTTGTGGATCTGATGAGCACCTAAGTCAGTAATTCAACAAACAGTATAATTTGTTGTTCTTAAATCATTAATTCTACAAGAATTTATCTAGTTCATGTAGTTAGCCAGTAGTCATCCAGCTTTCCAATACCACCCATGCTTTAGCCAGTGTTTGTTGCATAAGAATTTAGAATTCTGCTTAAACCGGTGATTTGCCCATAAATGTTTTGCCCTACTCCCCAGTTTTTCAAAGCCCACTAAAATGACAAAGGTGAGCCAAGGTGTTGGTCTACAAGGAACAAGAACAAAGGGAGGGAGAGATTTCCACAAACATTTGGCCAAGGATGGGTGTTTGAAGGTGGAAAGTGGATGAAGGAGGAGTAACTAATTGATCAGAGGAGGAGTTTAAACCCAAGAATGAAGATGCCTGTCAGTGCCCCCGCCAGAGACTCTGAAGCCTCTGCTGTTGGGAGGTGAAGGTCCCTGAAGGATGGGTGAGGGTTTCCACGTGAACTAGTTAGACCCCAGGTCCTTTCTGTCCTTACCCTGCACAGCCAGGCCCTGTCCATCCATCCATAGACCAAAGAGGGGCATCAGGTGAGCGCCTCGCTCACAGAGAGAGATGGTGGCAGAGAAAAGCCCTCCTGACACTTGCAATGGTGGGAGCCCAGTGGAGGGCCAGCGTTCTACTAGAGCATGTGCTCATGGATTTCACAAATCAGTACCCCACACCAACAATCTTCCGTAAAATGTTTAGAGTTTCACTCTTCAGTATGAACAGAAGTCCAAGAATCAAACCATGTGATGAACACCTGCAACATGGTAAGGAAAATAAAGAAGCAAAAAAGCGTTCTGGGGTGAACAGAGACAATGCAAGGAGATGGCGACTTCAAAGCTGTAATTGATGGGACTGCCCTGGTGGCACAGTGGACAAGAATCTGCCAGACAATGCAGGGGACATGAGTTTGATGCCCGGTCTGGGAAGATCCCACATGCCTCGAAGCAACAAAGCCCATGTGCCATTGTTGGTGAGCCCACATGCTACAACTACGGAAGCCTGCCCACCCTAGAGCCTGTTCTCTACAACAAGAGGAACCACCAGGTGAGATGCTCGAGCACTGCAACAAAGAATAGCCCCCGCTCCTCAAACCCAGAGAAAGCCCTCAGAAAGCGGCAAAGACGCAATGCAACCAAAAAGTAATTAATTTTTAAAAAAGCTGTGATTGATGAATAGCATGTGAGGGACAAAGGAAGATATCCCTGTAACACAAAAATCACAAGCGATGAATAAAAGAACACTCAACAAGAAGGTGCTCTCAAAAATTAAATATATGATGATGTAAACAAAATACTCAGTAAAAGGAACTGAGGTATAAAGTTGGAAAAAATGATAAATTAAAAAGATAAGACCAGAATGTTACAGAATTCATCCAGGAACTTACTAATAGGACCTTTAGAAAAGAGATCAGAGAAAACAGAGGGGAGTAAATTACCCAAGAAATAATAAAATTTCCCATAACTGAAGGGTAAGTAAGTAAGTAAGTGTTAGTCGCTCAGTCGTGCCCAACTCTGTGACCCCATGGACTGCAGCCGACCAGGCTCTTCTGTCCATGAGATTTTCCAGGCAAGGATACTGGAGTGGGTTGCCATTTCCTTTTCCAAGGGATCTTCCCAACCCAAGGATCGAACCCGGGTCTCCTGCACTGCAGGCAAATTCTTTTTACTGACTGGGCTACAGGGGAAGCCCTAACTGAAGGGTAGGCGTCCCCATATGGATAAGGGCCCACCTGGAACAATACATTCTTCTTGGATCCTACTTCATGGCATAGCATCATAAGTTTTCAGAACATCTTGGGTAAGGAGAAAAATTATAAAAACTTTCAGAGAGAAAAGCTAATCCTGAAAAAATGGAGCAGGATTCAGAACAGCATCAGAGTCATTCCTGGCTGCTCTTGATGGTGGCAGACAGCAAAGCCCCAACTTAAACTTTCAGCGGGAAGACTGTTTTCATCCTAGGACCCTTGACCAAACTAAACCATAACTCAATATATGTGGAATACACACATTTTTAGATACACAAGCTCTTAAACATGGCACCTCCATTCTTTCTCAGGCAGATGAAAGAGGTATGTTAGCAAAACAGGGAGTTAAAACAAGAAAAGGAAAGATAAGGCAAGATAATACTAGGAAGAAAGGCAGTAAGGTAGCAGGAAGGAGTGACCCAGGGCTTCTAGAAAACAGCCAGGCCAGGGACAGGAAGAAGGGAAGAGGCAGCTATGAAAAACAGAACATAAATATTCCAGCATAGGAATATATTCTTTTAAAAAATTATTTATGTAAAATTAAATTTATTTGACCATGCTGGGTCTTCATTGACTTCTCTTATTGCAGAACATAGGCTTTAGGGCACCTGGACTTCAGTGGTTACAGCACACTGGCTCAGTAGTTATGGCCCTCAGGCTTAGTTGCCATGTGGTACATGGAATCTTCCTGGACCAGGGATCAAACCCGTGTCCCCTGCATTGGCAGGCAGATTCTTAACCACTGGACCACCAGGGAAGTCCAGGAATATATTCTTTATAAGTATGTGCACAGATGCGGGAGCATTGGGGAAAAATGAACAATAGGTAGCTGGAAAACCAAACAAGTGATAAAATGAGGCAGTTATTAACTTTAGAAAAAAAAGTATGCTTGGGCAGGAAAAGAAAAAGTGTGGTTGCAATATGTTACCTGGCTGTTGGTCACTGAGTGAACAGTATTTGTGTAGTCCCACTAATGTAACGTCAGCTATTGATTTAACAGAAATTATGTGTGACTGTGTTGGGGGAGGGAAGAAAAAAAGTAGAGTTGGGGTAAGGGGTGGAGAGTCAGTTTACTCACAATAGCAGGAGGTCAAGAGACAAAGTCTTAAATTGGAAAATCAAGAAATAGTGACAGAGCATATCATTTTTTTAAGTTATACAGGAAGATATCAGTGAAACTAGCTAGAAAAGTTGAAGGCGGCAGCCTATACGGCTGGACCTGGGTGAGGGGAAGGGTGGAATAGGAGGCTGCTGGGTTTTATTATAAGCCTTTTAATACTGTTTGACTTTTTAAATGGTACATATGAATGTGTTTGTGTGTGTATTTTCCTTTGATTAAAAAAATAAAGTTTATTTTTAAACAGTCTCACTTGTGGACATTGTTAATGTCCTATTTCTGGGCCTGATTCTGAGATTCCAATCTAGTGAGAGTGGGACTCAGGAAATGACCTTTAAATAGAATCTCAAGAAATTTGGATGTAGAGGGTTCGTGGACAATACTTTGAAAAACATCACTCAGATCCCCTGAAATGCTACACAGTTTTGCAAGAATATACATTTCTTTGGGGGAGAGTCCCTACTTTTCCCATTCTCTTTGATGCCTCCAAACCCAAAAGAGTTTAAGCATTGCTGTTCTCTGTCTGCCTTCCTTCCAAAAATAATTGAGGTTCTATTCATTATTTAAGGTCAAAAGCACAGCTAAGGGACTTCCCTAGTGGCCCAGTTGTTAAGATTCTGTCCAATGCAGGAGACACAGGTTCCATCCCTCATCAGGGAACTAAAATTCCACATGCAGTGGGGCAACTAAACCCACATACCACAACTACCGAGCTGTCCAGCCATAACAAAAATATCCCACATGGTACAACAAAGATCTCATGTGCCCCAATTAAGACCCAATAGCAGCCAAATAAAAAGTAATTTGGAAAAAAAACACAGCTAATTATTGTTGTAGTGAGTAAAACACTTTGTAAAACTCATTAATGTTATAGACTGGAAAGCACTGGCTGAATTTTCAGTCCATCGCAGGTTACCAAGGAGAACTCAGTGCTTTACTATTGCAGTACATTGTAAATCGAGTGGCTTGATACACCTGTAACTAACAAAATATAGTAAATCAACTATACTTCAATTAACAAAACAAAACAAAACAAAAAAGCCAGAAAACTAGTGGCTTCAAAAAGTTAACATGGATCCATTGGCGCCTCCCAATGTCATTGACCAAGCACGTAGTTAAATTTTATTCAGTTGAAAAAGCATGTCTATGTTGTCATTCAATGTTATCTTTATATAATAATGCCACATAAATAGTACTAGAGTCCAGCTAGAAAATTTAATGCAGGTGATTTGACGACTTTGTACTTTTATTCAATATTTTAGTAAGTTGACGTAAACCAGCCTTCCTTAAATTTATTTCACCTTTCAATCTTTTAAAAATTGTTTTTGTCTTTATAAAATGTTAGAGGGGTTCATGAGTTGTGATTTGGATTTAGTTCAGTTTCAGTTTCAGTTCAATTGCTCAGTCGTGTCCAACTCTTTGCAACCCCATGGACTGCAGCACGCCAGGCCTCCCTGTCCATTACTAGCTCCCGGAGTTTACCCAAACTCATGTCCATTGAGTCGGTGATGACATCCAACCATCTCATCCTCTCTTGTCCCCTTCTCCTGCCCTCAATCTTTCCCAGCATCAGGGTCTTTTCAAATGAGTCTGCTCTTTGCATCAGGTGGCCAAAGTATTGGAGTTTCTGCTTCAGCATCAGTCCTTCCAATGAATACTCAGGATTGATCTCCTAATGTGGTCCACTGGAGAAGGGAATGGAAAACCACTTCAGTATTCTTTCCTTGAGAACCCCATGAACAGTATGAAAAGGCAAAAAGATAGGACACTGAAAGATGAACTCCCCAGGTCAGTAGGTACCCAATATCCTACTGGAGATCAGTGGAGAAATAACTCCAGAAAGAATGAAAGGAAGGAGTCAAAGCAAACAAACAAACAAAAAAAACCACTTAGCTGTGGATGTGACTGGTGATGGAAGCAAGGTCTGATGCTGTAAAGAGCAATATTGCATAGGAACATGGAATATTAGGTCCATGAATCAAGGTAAATTGGAAGTGGTCAAACAGGAGATGGCAAAAGTAAATGTCGACATTTTAGGAATCAGCAAACTAAAGTGGACAGGAATGGGTGAATTTAACTCAGATGACCATTATATTTATTACTGTGGGCAGAAATCTCTTAGAAGAAATGGAATAGCCATCATAGTCAACAAGAGTCTGAATGCAGTACTTGGATGCGGTCTCAAAAATGACAGAATGATCTCTGTTCGTTTCCAAGGCAAATCATTCAATATCATGGTGATCCAAGTCTATATCCCAACCAGTAATGCTGAAGAATCTGAAGTTGAATGGTTCTGTGAAGACCTACAAGACCTTTTAGAACTAACACCCAAAAAAGATGTCCTTTTCATTAGAGGGGACTGGAATGCAAAAAAAAAAAAAAATAGGAAGATTTGGATTCAACTAGGTAGTAAAATATGATTTCAGATTAATTGCTGGAAGGAATTAAATTTTGATTTGTATATTTTCTTTAAATGTATTATACATTAAGCAGTTAGAGAAGTTACTTGTTTATTTTAGTAGCTATGAAGAGTATAAAAGGCACTACCCCTGTGGTCCAGTGGCTAAGACTGTACTCTCAATGCAGGGGGCCCAGTTTTGATCCCTGGTCAAGGAATTAGATCCCACATGCTGCAGTTAAAGATCCTACGTGTCATCCTGAGCCAGGGATCGAACCTAAGTCTCCTGAATTGCAGGCAGATTCCTTACTGTCTGAGTCACCAGGGAAGCACAATACCTGGTATAACCAAATAAATAAATAAATAGAGTGAATATCTTTAAAAAGTATAAAGCCTTTCAAAAAGATGCATAGACCAACACAAACCAATAGCCAAGTTACTATTAATATTTGTTGAATAAATAATAACATATAGCATGGCCATTATTATTTAAGCAGATTGTACACCAGTTCACATATCAAATATTTCTTATTAAAAGATCAGTCATCTCTGATACTCTTAGCTGTGGCACACTGTTTCTTAAAAATAATAGCAAGTCCATACATAACACTTATTGTGTCCCAGACCTTGTCCTAAGCATCTTCCTGTTACTAGCTCATTTATCCTTGGCAACATCCCTGTGGGGGAAGTCATGTTATTACTCCCATTTTACAGATGAGAAAACTGATACAGCTGAGTAGCTGAGCACAGCTAATGTACAACCACGCAATGATTGGAAACCACCAGTCTGGCACTGGAATTTTATCTTTTTAACTACTATGCTACAGTCTCACAATAGAAACTATTATAGAAAAAAAGCCACAGAATCAATTACATCAGTATACAAAAAAATGAAAATAAAATCTATGTCCCCAAAATACGATACCTTTTCTTTAACAGCCAAAGATCTTGTGTCATTCTTTGATATCCTTGAACTAATATTTCTATATCACTTCTCCCACATAATTTTATCTTAATGTAAAACATTTATCCTTGAAAACATTTGTTTATTCAATTACTATACTCTGTAACAAAATATGTGTATAAATTTAAATGATTATCTGGGCTAATACAAAATTTATCAATATGACAGATTTGTGTCTTAAAAAATAAAATTCTGCTATAAATGTGTTTCTCAATGATGGAGAAATGTAAGATTCAATTTATTCAATCTTATGGATAAAAATTACTCATTGCATGAATAAGACAGATTCAACATTAAACTTACTTTTCATTCATTTTTATAGATGTAAACACTGAGAAACCCTATTGACATAAATAAGTAGGTGAGAATGGAGGGATTTTTGTTACAGCATTATAATTTTTTCCAAGTCATATTTTTAAAAATCATTGTGTTCTAAACATTAAAAATTAGACTGGTGTCTACATGTGAAAAACTCACTATTAGAAGTTAGCGTTAACTTCCAACTGTTTTTAATAGTCTTTCTATTCTCTTCTATGCTTTTTTTTTTCCTTTCCAGTCAATCATGACACTCATTATTGTACTGGATTGGCCATAAAGTTCATTCAGTTAGTGAATACAATGTTCAGTGAAGTTCTTCATGAAAATAAGAAACATGTCTTTTACTTCTACTTAAACCAGAAGCAACTTTTTGGCCAACTCAATAGATTTTGAGGGTATTTTGACTTTTTATCAAGGGTAAGTCCCTCACTCTCATTTTCCTAAAAAAACTTTTTTGGCTCCTGTTTACTTTTCCCAGATCAAGGTTTCATGATCAACTTGTCAATTTTGTAAAAATCTGGGTTGGGATGCTTATTGCAGTACACTGAGTTTTAGATGAATTTGGGCATATTTGATATTTGTTCCAATACTGAGTCCTCCCATCCAGGAACTCAGCACACCTGACTGTCTCTGCAAGGCTTATTTCATGTCCCACAGTGAAATTTTACAGGTTTTGTTTCATGGGTTTCACATGGGTTTCTTTCTGAACTTAAGACATATATTTTGACCACTTTCTTTCTGCCCTCTTCCAAACTTCCTCCTTCTCTCCCTCCCTTCTGCCTTCCTTCCTTTCTTTTTTTTCCTCTTGCCATCCAAAATAGATTGGAAACCCTTGCCAAACTGGAAATAAACTTCCTTTATAACCTCCTAAGCGCCGAGGTCGAAGCTATGGTGGAACCGTTGCTAAGGAAAGAAAACTTGCTGAATAAATAAAAGACTGAAAGGCCTGATTCATAAAGTAGAAACGCAACAGGAAGAATCGGGGGTAGATTCCTGGAAAAGATTCAAAGGAATTATAGTTCCTTAAAACTAGATGATAAAGTGTGGCTTGATTATATCGCATGGCAGGTTTGACAAGCTGTTTGATTTTTTTTTTTTAGCCAAAGAGAAGACAAAATGACCTGGATATTAAACAGATTCTCCCAGTATGGATTCACTCAGAGAGCCAGAGGAGAAAAATCTATGCTTCTGATTTCCTAAGGCCCTGAGAAAAATGCTAAAATCTTTCCACTTGTGAGGATTCCTGAAACACTGTTTTCACTGAACATCAAGGATCTTTAAAATTTTTATTTTAGAAAGGACGTGTGGATTGTTCCCAGGCGGTCCAGTGGTGAGGTGAGGAGTTGGCACTTTCACTGCTGTGGCTCAGGGTTCAGTCCCTGGTCAGAGAGCAAGATCCCACAAGCCATGCTGTGCAGCCAAAATTCAAAAAAAAAATTTCTTTTTATAATGAAAAGGATGTCTACTGCCTAAATGTCAAGAACTTAGTTGGTCTTTTAAATAAGGACCATGTTAAACACAAAGACTAACCGGTGGTGGAGTGGTGAAGGAATCTGTGAGCGGAGGCCCTGGGTCCATCTGTCTGTCCCGCCATCCCCCCAGGCTCAGTCCGCTGCCTGGAGGACCTTCTCACGCGGAGGCCCGTCCTCCTTTCCCCAACTTCCACCATAGTGGACACGGTCAGGGTCAGGGAGGCTGGTGGGTGTCGCCGTGGATTAGGAACCAGCCCGAGCCTCTGCACACTGTGTGTGTGTGTGTGTGTGTGACCCGCAGGTTAGGAGGAGTCTCACGGACTCAGATCCCCAGGCAGCTCTGAGCCAGTTCCCTTCCCTGCACCCACCCCAGTGCTCACTGTGCACCCCTCCCCTGCACAACCCGCCTGTCCCTCTGCTGCCTGCTGCACCCAAACCCGAGCCTCCCGAGGGCCCGCGGCTTCCCGAGCCCTCTCCCCGGGCCCCTAGCTCTACCCTGACCTCTGTGCTCTTCCGCCTGCAGGTGGAGTTGGGGTCTCCTTGCCCCTCGAGGCCACTTTCAAAGGGCTCCCCTCCCCCGACCCAGCCTTGACTTTGACGTCATTAGATTTGCTTCACTGTCCTTTGCCCTCATTTCACAGAGATTTTAGCAGCGGCGCCCAGTCATCTCCAAGAGCAGTCCTGTCATAACTGAAGTCATTTTAATGTCCATTTGGCTCAGCCTGCAACTCCCTAGCCCTCAGCTCCTTGACCTCCTTTGTTCTGGGATTTTGCCTTTATCAAAGGTTGACCTCACCTGTAACAGCAAGCCCTTCATATTCCCAATGGCCAGCATCCTCTGGTACCGCCCCTGCCACCGCTGGTCCCCAACACCTGTCATTGCACTGACCCACCACATGCCCCTTGACCCACCTAGCCTCATCCCCTCGGAGCCTGTTACTCCGCCTAGCTTAGATGCACCCCTCGGTCAGTTAGTATATCACTCCCCTGCACTATGTTGTAATTATCCTCCTGCTATATCCATCCTCTTTCTTCCAAAATGATAGAATTGTAGATGAGCATGTAGTTGGCCATACACACTACATTTCCTGGGCTTCCTTCATTTAAATGTGGCCACAGGAGTAACATTTTACCAGTGGAATGTGGCTTCCCAGGTGGCCGGTGGTAAAGAATTCTCCTGCCAATGCAGGAGAGGGTGGTTCTTTTACTGGGACCCAGAAGATCCCCTGGAGAAGGAAATGGCTACCCATTCCATGATTCTTGCCTGGAGAATCCCATGGACAGAGGAGCCTGGCGGGCTCCAATCCATGGGGTCACAGAGAGTCGGATACGACTTAGTGACTAAACAAGAACATCAAAGTGAGCCTAAGTGATGTGCGGCCCCTGCAGGCGAGGCCCTTAAAGCAAGGGCAGTGCATCCTCCCCGTGCTTTCTTCCCCCTCCATATAACAGGTAAAGATGTACCTGCTCCTCAGTCTTCAGGATTCAGATGGGAATAAAGCCCTGTCATGAAAGACAAATGAGAGAAGGCCCCTCCCTCTACCCCTAAAGGATCACCTGAAGCTGAGGCCCAGTGACCTGGAATGGTCACTTGTGCCTGTTGCCTGAAATAGAAATAAAATCTGCTTTAAGTCACAGATTTAATGTTGGATTGCTTTGTTGCAGCAGCCTAGCTTGGCTCTGAAGAATACAACTCTCAATGCCCTGGGGTCTCCCTTGCATCTCAATACTCACCTGGCATGACTACAAGCCTGGACATCCTACCTCTTCCTCCCTTGAGCTCATTCATGGAATCTAGCCAGAGAAAAGGGAAGTCCCCCAGCCTCACTCTTTTTTAAAAAATTTTAATTGGAGGCTTATTATTTTACAATATTGTGGTGGTTTCTGCCATACATTCACATGAATCAGCCATGGGTGTACATGTGTTCCCCATCCTGACCCTCCCTCCCACCTCCCTCCCCATCCCATCCCTCAGGGTCATCCCAGTGCACCAGCCTTGAGCACCCTGCCTCATGCATCGAACTGGACTGGCGATCTATTTCACATATGATAATATACATGTTTCAATGCTATTCTCTCAGATCATCCCACCCTCGCCTTCTCCCACAGAGTCCAAAAGTCTGTTCTTCACATCTGTGTCTCTTTCGCTGTCTCACACATAGCGTCATTGTTACCATCTTTCTAAATTCCATATATATGCATTAATATACTGTATTGGTGTTTTTCTTTCTGACTTATTTCACTCTGTATAACAGGTTCCAGTTTCATCTACCTCATTAGAACTGATTCAAATGTGTTCTTTTTAATGGCCAGGTAATACTCCATTGTGTATATGTACCACAGCTTTCTTATCCATTCGTCTGCTGATGGACATCTAGGTCGCTTCTATGTCCTGGCTATTGTAAACAGTGCTGCGATGTACACTGGTGTACACATGTCTCTTTCAGTTCTGGTTTCCTTGGTGTGTATGCCCAGCAGTGGGATTGCTGGGTCATAAGGCAGTTCTATTTCATTTTTTAAGGAATCTCCACACTCTTCTCCATAGTGGCTGTACTAGTTTGCATTCCCACCAACAGTGTAAGAGGGTTCCCTTTCCTCCACACCCTCTCCAGCATTTATTGTTTGTAGAAGTTTGATAGCAGCCATTCTGACTGGCATGAGATGTTACCTCATTGTGGTTTTGATTTGCATTTCTCTGATAATGAGTGATGTTGAGCATCTTTTCATGTGTTTGTTAGCCATTTGTATGTCTTCTTTGGAGAAATATCTGTTCAGTTCTTTGGCCCATTTTTTTGATTGGGTCACTTGTTTTTCTGGAATTGAGCTGCAGGAATTGCTTGTATATTTTTGAGATTAATTCTTTGTCAGTTGCTTCATTTGCTATTATTTTCTCCCATTCTGAAGGCTGTCTTTTCACCTTGCTTATAGTTTCCTTTGTTGTACAAAAGCTTTTAAGTTTAATTAGGTCCCATTTGTTTATTTTTGCTTTTATTTCCATTACTCTGGGAGGTGGGTCATAGAGAATCCTGCTATGATTTATGTCAGAGAGTGTTTTGCCTATATTTTCTTCTAGGAGTTATATAGTTTCTGGTCTTACATTTAGATTAATCCATTGCCTAACTCTTCACTGATGACATTGCATTCTATTTCACTGAGGGAGCTGAAGGCTCTGGAAGGGAATTTCAAGGAGTGCCTACCTCCTGTCTCTCTGGCCTCTTACATCTGCGCTGCACACCCCGCCCTGGCCCACCACATGCCGCTTTGCCTCCTGTTACTGGGTTATCTGTAACATTTTTCCACTTTTGCACTAGACCTCATCCCTCCTTGTCTATTCAGAGACTTTGTGCCAGCCATCCTCCATTCTCTCTTGCATCATCAGATTTTCTCTCTTTGCTTCACCTTCCCCAGAGCTTACAAGTATTTTTTCATTTCTTTCACCTTGAAAAACTCTAAAAATCCTTTCAAGTGTCCTTCCCTTCTGGCTATCATTTTATCTCTCTGCTCCTGTTTATCTATATTTCTTGAATTTAGCTTCTGTCTTCTTAAATTATTTTGAAAAATATAAGCATACACAAAGGTAGAGAGATAGTATAATGAACCCCCATATATCATTACCAACTTTCAATGATTGTAAACATTTTGTCCATCTTATTTCATGCACCTTTCTTGCATAAATCTGGAAAATCTTAAACTAAAATCCCAGACATCATATCATTCACCTGCAAATACTCCAGAATACATATTTAATAGATAATGACTGTTAAAAATGCCAGTCACAACGATTGTAAAACAAATCTAAAAACATAATCAGAGTTTGAATTTCCTAGATTGTCTCAAAAATATTTTTAAATAATAGATTGACTCAACTCAGTCTCTAAACACATTGTATTTAGAGGCAGTTTTTCATCTCTCACAGTTTTTCTCCCTCCCCCTCTTTCATGCCATTTCTAAATTTTTTTGTTTTGTTTTACAAAGGTCATTTTTCTTGTGGAAGTCCCCGTGTTCTGTATTTGAGAGACTGCATCCTCATGACTTTGCCCAGTCTGTTCCTTTCTCACCTGTATTTCTTATAAGCAGATAGTAATAAGCACTTTAAAAATAATTTTTAAAAGTCAAAGTTGATTTACAGTGTTGTGTTAGTTTCAGATATACACCAAAGGGATTTAGTTATACATATAATATAAATACTACTTATACATAAATATTATGTCATATAATAAAAATAAATATTCCTTTTCAGATTCTTTTCCATTGTAGGTCATTACAAGATATTGAATGTAGTTCCCTTTGCTATACAGTAGGTTATTGTTGGTTACCTATTTTATGTATGGTACTAAATACCTCTTAATCCTAAACTCCTAATTTTTCTCTCCCTCCTTCCCCCTTTGATAACCGTAAGCTTGTTTTCTATGTTTGTGAGTCTATTTCTGTTTTGTCAATAAGTTCATATATAACACTATTTTAAATACTACTTGTAAGTTGTATCGTATATTAATATTTGTCTTTCTCTGTCTGAGTTACTTCACTTAGCAATCTCTAGGTCCGTCCATGCTGCTCAAATGGCATGACTTCATTCTTTTTTTTTTTTTTTCGGATGAGTGGTAGTAACATCTTGAGGCTTGATTCTCTGCTTTCTGGAATCCATCACAGTCTCATGTTTACTATATTGCCGTCCCAGACTGGGAGCAGTCAGGTTCCTTGAGGACCCGTGTCACTATGATGTATGGAGGGGCCCACGCTCAGGCTCCTCTTCCTGCTCCAGCCCCTTGGTGGCCTCCTTTGTCTGGCTCACCGGCCTCGGCACTGGGGTTCCGCTCTTCCCTGCTCGTTGCTCCTTCCCAGTCTGTTTTGTGGCTCCTCTGACCACTCCTACGTCCACCTGCTAGAGGATTCTTTTTCATTTTTCTTCTTTGTGTACACTAACTTGGTGCTCTCATCCAGTTCTCAGGCTTCAGTGGCCATTTTATACATGCTGATTTCCTAATTGTATAGCTTTGGCTGGATCTCTCCAAACCCAGGTTCATGTAGCCAGCTGTTGAGCTGGTATTTCCATTTCTGTGTCTAACGAGCACCTCAACATAGTCCTGTCCGTGATTTGACATCTGAGCTCCTTCCTGACCTGTTCCTCTGTTAGATGCCTTCCTTGCAGTTGATAGCAATGCCTTTCTTTCCAGTTTTTCAGTTCAAAAATCTTAGAGTCATTCTAGATTCTTTCTGTCGACCCCAAATAGAATCTGTCACTAATCTAGGCGAATCTACCTTCAAAATATACCTACATTCTGGATCTATCCCACACCTCACCTGCTGTCATCTTTTTTTTTTTACTCTTTATTTTTTATTTATTTATTTATTTTTTTACTTTACAATACTGTATTGGTTTTGCCATACATTGACATGAATCCTGCTGTCATCTCGATTCAACCCATGTCGTCTCTTACCTCACACCATTGTTCCTAACTGCTCCATCCCACTCCCTTGTTCTTAGCACGGCAGCTCGAGTGAGGTAGCAAAAGTGTAGGTAACCCCTCACTCCAGTCAGAATGGCTATGATTAAAAAGAACAGAAATAACATTGTCAAAAAGCTGGGGGAAAAGAACCCACCTTCACTGTTGGTTGAAATGTAAATTGATGCAGGCACTTTAGAGAACAATATGGAAGATCCTTAAAAAAAAAACTAAAACTAAAAACAACTACAATATGATTCTGTAATCCCACTCTTGGGCATATGTCCAAAGGAAATGAAGAACACCAGTTTGAAAAGATACCTTCACCCTAGTGTTCATAACAGCACTGTTTACAATAATCAAGATATAGAAGCAACCTAAATGTAAATCAACAGATGAATGGATGAAGGAGATGTAGTACATATACCCAATGGAATATTACTCAGCCATAAAAAGAATGAAATAATGCCATTCACAGCAACATGAATGGACTTATATATGTAGAATCTTAGAAAATGATACAAATGAACTTATTTACAAAACAAAGACATATAAAACAGTCTTAAGGTTACCAAAGGGGAAAGTGAGAGAGGGATAAATTGGGAATTTGGGATTAACATATACACATAGCTATATATAAAATAGATAAACAACAAGGGCCTAGTGTATAGTACAGAGAAATATACTCAATATCTTGTAATAACCTAAAATGGTAAAGAATCTGAAATATATATATATATAATATATGATATGATATGATATAGTGATAGCTTATGGTGAACCATGTTGAATTCGTGAACTCTGAAGAAGATTTAGCTTTGGGACTGTGGAACAGTCTTGATCACTCAAGAGCTTTTGTGTAGCAGAGTTTTATTAAAGTGAAAAAGAGACAGAGAAAACTTCTGACATAGACATCAGAAGTGGGATGCAGAGTGCCCCCCACTCACTAGTCTTATCAAGGCCTTATACACTTTTACCAGACCCATTCTCACAACATACATGTTAAATTAACAAGATTACAACTAACAATAGAAATCTCTTACCAGACCCACTCCCACAGCATATATCTTAAGATTCGAAGATTAGTCAGAAGGTCCTTGTTAAGGAGAAACATGTCCTTGAGCAAGATACACTGTTATAATGACCAAGACAAGTTTAGTTCAGTTCAGTTGCTCAGTCATGTCCGACTCTTTGTGACCCCATGAACTGCAGCATGTCGGGTCTCCCTGTCCAACACCAACTCCTGGATCATCCAAACTCATGTCCATCGAGTGGGTGATGCCATCCAGCCATCTCATCCTCTGTCATCCCCTTCTCCTCCTGCCACCAATCCCTCCCATAATCAGAGTCTTTTCCAATGAGTCAACTCTTCGCATGAGGTGGCCAAAGTACTGGAGTTTCAGCTTTAGCATCAGCCCTTCCAAAAACCACCCAGGACTGATCTCCTTTAGAATGGACTAGTTGGATCTCCTTGCAGTCCAAGGGACTTGCAAGAGTCTTCTCCAACACTACAGTTCAAAAGCATCAATTCTTCAGTGCTCAGCTTTCTTCACAGTCCAACTGTCACATCCATATATGACCACAGGAAAAACCATAGCCTTGACTAGATGGACCTTTGTTGGCAAAGTAATGTCTCTGCTTTTGAATATGCTATCTAGGTTGGTCATAACTTTCCTTCCAAGGAGTAAGCGTCTTTTAATTTCATGGCTGCAATCACCATCTGCAGTGATTTTGGAGCCCCTCAAAATAAAGTCTGACACAGTTCCACTGTTTCCCCATCTATTTTCCATGATGTTATGGGATCAGATGCCATGATCTTCGTTTTCTGAATGTTGAACTTTAAGCCGACTTTTTCACTCTCCTCTTTCCCTTTCATCAAGAGGCTTTTTAGGTCCTCTTCACTTTCTGCATAAAGGTGGTATCATCTGCATATCTGAGGTTATTGATATTTCTCCCAGCAATCTTGATTCCAGCTTGTGCTTCTTCCAGCCCAGCGTTTCTCATGATGTACTCTGCATAGAAGTTAAATAAACAGGGTGACAATATACAGCCTTGACGTACTCCTTTTCCTATTTGGAACCAGTCTGTTGTTCCATGTCCAGTTCGAACTGTTGCTTCCTGACCTGCATATAGGTTTCTCAAGAGGCAGGTCAGGTGCTCTGGTATTCCCATCTCTTTCAGAATTTTCCAGTTCATTGTGATCCACACAGTCAAAGGNTTTGAGTTCTGATAAATTCTAGAATATGACCAAATTACTTCCACTAATAATGCATAGGGCTTCCCTGGTGGCTCAGAAGTTAAAGCATCTGCCCGCAAGGTGGGAGTCCTGGGTTCGATCCTTGGGTCGGGAAGATCCCCTGGGGAAGGAAATGGTAAGCATACAAGTTTCCCATAGAGCCTGGCCAATGGAGGCTATTAAGAGCTTTTAAATCTTTTGACAATCACAGTGTTATTTAATTTGTGTTTCTTTTCTCATGTGAGAATTTGAATATCAGTATAAGAGCCATTTGAATTTCCATTTCTGAGAACTGTATGTTCATATTCCTTATCCACTTTTCTAAAAGTATTGGTCTTATTCTTATTGATGTGTAGAAACTCTTTGTACATTACAGAAATGAGTACTTGGTTTGTGATCATAGCTAGAATTCTCAACTACAAATTGGCACTTTTTAACAAGGGTTATATCATGTGCTGCTGCAGCTGTTGACCTTCAGCACTCCCTGAAAGGAATTCAGTGTGGAGATCAGAAATGTGGCACTCTCTGTGCTAGGAAAAACTGGCAGAAAAGGCCTTCAGAGAGTTAAATATTTTCAGGAGATGATTTTATGAGCCCAATGGTTGCATTTCGTATCTAGAAAAGTGCTAAAATCATTAACAGAGACCTCTGCTTCTTGTGACTAGCAGTAACCCTCTGCCAAAATGTGTGCTTGATTGTGTACCCTTTTCCACCAGAGTCATATATAACACTGACCTCTCCCCCTACGACTTTGGATCAGTTTCTCAGAGCTATCTTACATGCTCGCTCCCAGGCTATAGTCCTCATTTTGCCCCAAATAAAACTTACCTTGTAACTCTCACACTGTGTATTTCTTTTCAGTCGACAAAATAAAATAACTCCAGTTTATCATTTGCTTTTTACTTTATTTATGGTGGGTTTTTCTATACAGAATTTTTAAAAATTGGAAGATTATTTCATTAATATTTTCTTTTATGGGTTCTGAGTATTGTGTCATAAAAGCCCTCTCCCATTTGAGGCAACTTTTCTTTTTCTTTACATGTGAATCTTTTTTACATCTGGAATTCATTTGGGTATAAGATGTAAGAAAGATGTCTGACTTTGTTGTTTTTCTGGATGGACCCCCGTCTGCCTCCACACCATTTAGTAATGCTCCTTGTTTTCTTTGTTGACATGAAACGCCACCCAGAAGATTCTAGGGCAGACTTTGGTGCTTCTGAGCTGAGGTTGAGGTAATAGTGTTTCCTCTTTGCGAAACCTCTCTGGGCAGGCAGAGACCTCAAACTCACACTGCTGAGAACTGCAAACAAGTCAGACCTGTCACACTCTGTGAGCCCACACCCAGAACGGACTCGTGTGATGTGTCCAAATTGCAGCCTGAAACGCTGTGAGCACATGATTTTCATCTAGTTGGTTTCTCCACTGCACGCACAGTCTCACTAATAATGTCAGAAGTTGGCAGGGAATAGTCACGTGGTTTCAGTTGTTCGTTTTGCAGACTTACACCATCAACCTGTGAGGAAGACCTATACTTAACCCTGCCAAGTACTCTGAGCTATGGAGAAGAAAGGTATTATGGAATCCTTGTGCTACCTTTTAGATTCCAAGCATGTTATTGTGACATCAACATTTTAGGCTTAATGAAGTTTTATTTCAATTTTTATAAATTAATTCCTCTGTGTTCAGCTAGCTATGAAACAAGGCCACTGAGTGTGGATTCTGAGGGCTGAAGTTTTGGAAGATGGGATGAAATTTTTCATGTTTGGTGATGGCATATGAGACCACCGAAGCCAGTTTACCTGGCATCTATCCACAAGGGTGCTTTTTAAACCAGAACAATACAACTATTATTCAGTGATAATTATATCGATAATGCTGACACTAAGATACTATGATATTCTGCTCTACCTTTTCAATTAAGTTCTGAATCACCAAAAATGATTATGAGAAATATAATTTAAGTTTCAAGGTTATTTATTGGCTTGTGATCCTTAAGGGTCAGGAGTTTTGTTTAAGATACAGATAAGAGTGAGTTTAATCCTGATTCTTCCACCTTTTATCTGAGTAACTTTGAGCAAGTAACCCAACTTCCATAAGCCTTAATTTCCTCATATATAAAATGGTGTTAGTAATAGTACTTATTGTTATAGGGATTAATAAGAAAATCCATTTAAAGCACAAATAAGGTACTTCTTTCCTATCTGATTGGCAAATATCAAGAAGATTAATAACACCTTTGGTGGTGAGAGTCTGGTGGAGACAGATACTCTCATACATTGCTTGGGGGAGTGTAAATGTATCCAAACACCACATAAAACAATTTGGCAATATCTAACAGTATTTATCAAATACATATACATACCTCTGACAAGCATTCCTCTAGCTGGAATTTATTAAATAGATAGATACATTTGTAAATGAGAAAACTGATAACTGTATACAAATATTTAATGCAGCACTGTTACAATAAGAATAGAGTGGAAAAAAACTAAATTTCCATTTATAAAGGTTTGTTCTGATGGACTCATACAATCAAATATCACGCTGTAATAAATAACAAGGAAATATTTATGTCACCAAATGGGATATTTGCAGGATATACTGCTAATCAGAAGCAACAAGATGTAGAACAGTATGTAAAAACAGGATGGAAATAAAGACACACACACACACACACACACACACACACACACATTTGTTTGTATAATCACAAAAAAGCTCAAGAAAAACACTCAAGAAAAGAATAGCATTGATTTCCTCTAAAGCTGCAATTTCCTGGTGGAAATTTTTAAAGAATTTCTTGAGTGTCCAGATAACTTTTCAGTAAATATCTTTTCTGTCTTTTGATTGTACTCTTTGAATGTGTAACTTATTTTTTTTAATTTGTTTTAATTGGAAGATAATTGCTTTATACTATTATATTGGTTTCTGCCATATATCAACAGGAATCAGTGATAGGTATACATATGTCCCCTCCCTCTTGAACCGCCCTCCCACCCCTCTAGGTTGTCACAGAGCACCAAGTGTGAGCTCACTGCATCACACAGCAAATTCCCACTGGCTATCTATTTTACATATGGAGATGTATATGTTTCCACGCTATTCTCTCAAGTAATCCCACCCTCTCCTTCCCCCAAGGTGCCCACAAGTCTGTTCTCTGTCTGCCTCTTCATTGCTGCCCTGCAAATAGGTTCATCAGTACCATCTTTGTAAATTCCATATATATGCATTAATATATGATATTTGTCTTTATCTTTCTAACTTACTTCACTCTGTTTAATGTGCAGTTTACTTTTTAAAAAGTAAATAAAGTATACAGAACACTTGTGACGCATCATCATGCAACAAATACTAGTGCTTTTTTAAAATTTCAACTTAATGGCAATTGATTATCTTCCACTAAAATAAAGCAACATGGATGGACTTACAGATTGTCATATTGAGTGAAGTAAATCAGAAGGAAAAATATTACGTGACATCCCTTATATGTAGAATCTAAAAAGACATGATACAAATGAACTTATTTACAGAACAGAAACAGACGCACAGACTTAGAGAATGAACTTTTGGTTGGCGGGGGAAATGATGGGAGGAAGTGAGTTAGGGAGTTAGGGATGGACCTGACACCCTGCTATATTTAAAATGGATAGCCAGCATGGACCTGCTGTAGAGCACAGAGAACTCTGCTCAATTTGTGGCAGCCTGGATGAAAGGGGAGTTTGAAGAAACTGATTGAGACTATTGAGTTTGAGAGAACTGATACATGTATAAATATGGCTGAGTCCTTTTGCTGTTCAACTGAACTATCACAACACTGTTAATTGGCTGTACTCCAAGACAAAATAAAAAGGTAAAACTTTTTTCACTTAAAAAAATAAAATTTCAATTTAATATTAATTAACTATCTTCCACTAAAATAAAGATGCCCAAAGAATTTTAAAATCAGCTGTTTAAAAACTACAAATTTCATAATATACAAATAATTTTAAACAATAAAATGTGCCTTACTATAAATTATGAAGGTGCTTCTTTTAGCTCATAAAGTCCCACAATCTGAGTTCATTATCATTTACACTTTTCATAAAGTTGTTAAAATATCTGGTTATTTTTTTCCCCTAAATCATCATCAATGTATTTATTTGAGGGAGAAAGGGTCAAATCTTATTAGGAACTTTTATATATATATTTATTTAGGCTGTGCTGGGTCTTCATTACTGAGCCTGGGCTTTCTCTACTTGTGCTGAGCCATGGCTACTCTTCACTGAAGTGCACGGGCTTCTCACTGTGGAGGCTTCTCTTTCTGCACAGAGCGCAGGCTGTGGTCACATGGACTTCAGCAGTTGTGGCACACAGGCTTACGGCTCTGCAGCACGTGGGATCTTCCCTGACTAAGGATTGAACCTATGTCACTCTCCACTGTATCACCAGGGAAGTCCCAGGACCTTTACATTGGATAGGACTAGAGTCATGATCTGCCTAACACTTGGGTATTCACAACTGCATAGGTAACCATATCCTGCATGAAAGGCATCACCATTAAACAGACAAGCATTTGACGAGGGGGCCATGTTCTGAGCAGTCACATGATTTCCATTCAGAAGGTGCCGCCAGTGTTGAGAAGAATAAAGTGAGCTTCCAGCAAAGACCTGGACAGGCTGGTGGCCTTGTGAAAGGGGATCACATTCTATTTACAAAGCAAGAGAGCAAAGGTCCCAGCTGGCCAGCAGGATCAGAGCCGGGGCTGACCCCAGAGATGTGAATGGGGGAGGTGGCACTGGACCTCACAACCCTTTGCTCATCCAACTCGGGTCTCCACAAGCCATTCTCTGGTCCCCTGCACAAGACAGGCTTAGGAAATGTGCTAAGTAGGGGATTCTGCCCCAATTCCCCAGCCCTACCCCAGCTTCCTGGGTCTAACAGTCATCAACCCACTGGTCGCAGCTTCAACCCCACCCAACCCTGCTTCCAGAGAGGCATAGGGGAATGTAGAAACCGGAGTCCAGCCAGCCTGGAGCACTTCTAGGTGCTGCTCCGTTGGTCTGACAGGTGCCTGGAAATGATCAGGCCTCACCACAGTGGCCAGGCTCAGACAGCGTGGTTTTTGGGTGATTTGTGAACTGAACTGAACTCTGTTTGTTGTCATTGTTATTCAGTCACTCAGTTATGTCTAACTCTTTGCAACCCTATGAACAGCAGCACGCCAGGGTTCCCTGTCCTCCACTATCTTCTGGAGTTTGCTCAAACTGATATCCATTGAGTTGGTGATGCCATCTAACCATCTCTTCCTCTGTCGTCCCCTTCTCCTCCTGCCATCAATCTTTCCCAGCATCCAGGTCTTTTCCAGTGAGTTGGCTCTTCAGCTGAGGTGGCTAAAGTATTGGAGCTTCAGCTTCAGCATCAGTCTTTTCAATGAACATTCAGGGTTGATTTCCTTCAGGATTGACTGGCTTGATCTCCTTGCAGTCCAAGGGACTCTCAAGAGTCTTCTCCAACACCATTGTTCAAAAGCATCAGTTCTGTGGCATTCAGCCTTCTTTATGGTCCAACTCTCACATCCACTGGAAAAAAACCATAGCTTTGACTATACAGACCTTTGTTGGCAAAGTGATGTCTCTACTTTTTAATATGCTTTCTAAGTTTGTCATAGTTTTTCTTCCAAGGAGCAAGCGTCTTTTAATTTCATGACTGCAGTCACCATCAGCAGTGATTTTAGAGCCCAAGAAAATAAAGTCTATCACTGATTCTATTTTTCCGCATCTATTTGCCATGAAGTGATGGAACTGGATGCTATGATCTTAGTTTTTAGAATATTGAGTTTTAAGCCAGCTTTTTCACTCTCCTTTCACCTTCATCAACAAACTCTTTAGTTCCTTTTCCCGCTCTGCTCTAAGGGTGGTGTCATCTGCATATCTGAGGTTGTTGATGTTTCTCCTGGCAGTCTTGATTCCAGTTTGTAATTCATCCAGCCCAGCATTTCACATGATGTGCATTCTGCAAGTAAGTTATAAGCAGGGTGGCAATTACAACCTTGATGTACTCCGTTCACAATTCTGAACCAGTCCACTGTTCCATGTCCGATTCTAACTGTTGCTTCTTGACCTGCAGACACATTTCTCAGAATGTAGACAAGGTGGTCTGGTATTCCTATCTCTTTAAGAATTGTCCACAGTTTGTTGTGATCCACCCAGTCAAAGGCTTTAGCATAGTCAATGAAGCAGAAGTTTTTCTGGAGTTCTCTTGCTTTTTCTATGATCCAGTGGATGTTGGCAATTTGATCTCTGGTTCCTCTGCCTCTTTTAAATCCAGCTTGAACATCTGGAAGTTCACAGTTCACGTACTTTTGAAGACTAGCTTGAAAGATTTTGAGCATTACTTGCTGGCATGTTTAATGAGTGCAACTCTGTGGTAGTTTGAACATTCTTTGGCACTGTCTTTCTTTGGGATTGGAAAGAAAACTGACCTTTTCCAATCCTGTTGCCACTGCTGAGTTTTCTAAATTTGCTGACATATTGAATGCAACACTTTAATAGCATCATCATTTAGGATTTGAAATAGCTCAGCTCAAATTCCATTACCTCTACTAACTTTGTTCTTAGTGATGCTTCCTAAGGCCCACTTGACTTTACACTCACACTGCAAGACATCTGTCTCTAGGTGAGTGATCACACCATTGTGGTTATCTGTGTTATTAGTACCTTTTCTGTATAGTTCTTCTGTGTATTCTTGCCACCTCTTCTTAATATCTTCTGCTTCTGTTAGATCTATACTATTTCTGTCCTTTATTACGCCCATCTTTGCATGAAATGTACCCTTGGTATACCTCATTTTCTTGAAGAGAGCGCTAGTCTTTCCCATTCTAGTGTTTTTCTTTATCAGTTTGAATTGTTCACTTAAGAAGGCCTTCTTATCTCTCCTTGCTATTCCTTGGAACTCTGCATTCAGATGGACATACCTTTCCTTTCCTCCTTTGCTTTTTGGTTCTCTTCTTTTCTCAGCTATTTGTAAGGCCTCCTCAGAAAACCATTTTGTCTTTTTGCATTTCTTCTTCTTGGGAATGGTTTTATCACCACCTCCTGTACAATGTTACGAACCTCCATGCATAGTTCTTCAGGCATTCTGTGTATCAGATCTAATCCCTTGAATCTATTTATCACCCCCATTGTATAATCATAAGGGATTTGATTTAGGTCATACCTGAAAGGCCTAGTGGTTTTCCCTACTCTTTTCAATATAAGTCTGAATTTTGCAATAAGGAGTTCATGATCTGAACTACAGTCAGCTCCTGGTCTTGCTTTTGTGATTATAGAACTTCTCTGTCTTTGGCTGCAAATATAACCAATCTGATTTTAGTATTGACCATCTTGTGATGTTCATGTGCAAAGATGTTTCTTGTGTTGTTGGCACTGGTGATAGCAAGGGTGCTTGCTATCACCAGTGCATTGTCTTGGCAAAATTCTGTTAGGGTTTGCCTGCTTCATTTTGTATTCCAGGGCCAAAGGTGCTTGTTACTCCAGGTATCTCTTCACTTCCTGCGTTTGTATTCCAGTCTCCTATGATGAAAAGGACATCTGTTTTTGGTGTTAGTTCTAGAAGGTCTTGTAGGTAAATCTTCATATAAGTGTTCAACTTCACCTTCTCTATCATTAGTGGCTGGGGCATAGACTTAGATTACTCTGATATTGAATGGTTTGCCTTGGAAATGAACAGAGATCCTTCTGTTGTTTTCACATGATTCATTTTACTTCAGGACAAAGCACAATCCTGATGCCACCCAGCAGAAAAGCACACTGGAGCCTCAGATGTGCTGGCCTTGCACACTCAGGTCCTTCTAGCAGTGGTCCAGGATTGGAACACTGGGGAGTGAGCAGGGAACCTGCATGCAACCCACAGTCATTCACAGTCATGAGATTGCTGAGCAGCAGGAAGGGGTAGGTCAACATGCTGACTGAAACCCCCATCACAAATTTAGGGTGGCTCCAGATGGCCAGGGCCTGGCTGAACCGGGAAGCTGGATTGTGGTCTCATTGCTCAGCCCTCCTGGGGTGTCCCTCATGCAGTCACCCGCCAGGCAGGCATCGATGAAGTGGCCAGCAGGTCCATAGAAAACCACATCTCTCAGGAGTTGAGGGGTTAAGCCCATAGAGAATCCCAGCAGCCCCTCTTCTGTGAAAATCTTCCCTGTGGGGCTCAACTCTGGGCTATCCTTGGCCCTCCATCCACAGAACCAACTGTGCAGCTCATGGAGATGACAGGCAGAGGGGCAGGCCAGCATGCAGGACACGACCTGCATTGGCGTCTTTAGGGGTCTCCTTCACCACTTCCGTTCAGAGAAGTCCTTGCGTCATCTGTGCTGGAAGCCATCTCCATCTCAGCCAGAGGAAAAGCATTCCTCGTACCATCCAGGTCATGGTGGGGAGGGCGGCAGACATCAGCCAGGGGCTCAGGCCTGGGAACAGCCTAGCTTCCCATCTGCTTGCACAGGGTCCGCAGTGCAGATGAGGAAGCTTTGTGGGCAGAGGACCTTCCTCCCCGGCATGCTGGTCCCAATGGTGGGACCACTCATGACCTATCTGGATAAGAGACTTCACGTAGAGCAGCTGGTTCCTGAGCGCTGCCTCACCCAGCTCTGAGAAAAGAGCCTCAGTGGCCCAGGCGTTTTCCCTGGAGCCCAGCCTCATGGATGCACCACAGGTCTGGGGTATGTGCTGGGGTGCCAGTGGCAGATGGGGAGCCTGGGCCTGCATCCACGATGATACTCCGCCTCAGCTCTTTCTTGGGCTCCCCACCTCCCATAACTATCTGGTAACTGAGCACAGAAGAACTGATGCTTTTGAACTGTGGTGATGGAGCAGACTCTGGAGAGTCCCTTGGACTGCAAGGAGATCAATCTAGTCAATCCTAAATGAAATCAACCCTGAATATTCACTGGAAGGACTGATGCTGATGCTGAAGCTCCGATACTTTGGCCATCTGATGTGAAGAGCTGACTCATTAGAAAAGACTCTGATGCTGTGGAAGATTGAAGACAGGAGGAGAAGGAGCAATAGAGGATGAGATGGTTGAATGGCATTACTGACTCAGTGGACATGAGTTCAGGCAAATTCCAGAAGATGGTGAAGGACAGGGAAGCCTGGCCTGCTGCAGTTCATGGGGTCACAAAGAGTCAGACATGACTTAGTGACTAAACAAAAACAACAGTTTTAAAAATCTACTAAATGTCCACTGACAGAGGAATAGATACAGAAGATGTGGTACCTATACACAATGGAATATTCCTCAGCCATAAAAAGAATGGAATAATGTTAGGCAGAGAAAGACACATACTACATGATATCATGTATACATGGATTCTTTAAAAATGGTACAAATGAACTACTTACAAAATAGAATATAGAAAACAAATTTATCATTACCAAGGCGGACAGTAGGGGAGGGATAAATTGGAAGATTTGGACTAACATATACATACTACTATACATAAAATAGATAAGAACCTGCTGTGTGGCACAGGGAACTGTACTCAGTACCATTTAATGGCCTATATTGGATAAGAATATAAAAGAGTGGATACATGTATATATATAACTGAATCACTTTGCTGTATAGCAGAAACTAATACAGTATTGTAAATCAACTATTTGTTGTTCGTTGTTCAGTTGCTCAGTCATGTCTGACTCTTAGTGACCCCACGGACTGCAGCACGCCAAGCTTCCCTGTCCATCACCAACTCCCAGAGCTTACTCAAACTCATGTCCATTGAGTTGGTGATGCCATCCAATCATCTCACTTTCTGTCATCCCCTTCTCCTCCAGCCTTCAATCTTTCCTAGCATCAATGTCTTTTCCAAAGAGTCAGCTCCTCGCATCAGTTGGCCAAAGTATTGGAGCTTCAGCTTCAGCATCAGTCCCTCCAATGAGTATTCGGGACTGATTTCCTTTAGGATTGACAGGTATTGATCTCCTTGCAGTCCGAGGGACTCTCAACAGTCTTCTCCAACACTACAGTTCAAAAGCATGAATTCTTTGGGGCTCAGCCTTCTTTGTGGTCCAACTCTCACATCCATACATGACTACTGGGAAAACCATAGCTTTGACTGTATGGACCATTGTCAGCAAAGTATTGTGTCTGCTTTTTAATACACTGTTTAGGCTTGTTATAGCTTTTCTTCCAAGAAGCAAGTGTCTTTTAATTTCATGGCTGCAGTCATCATCTATAGTGATTTTGGAGCCCAAGAAAGTAAAGTCTGTCACTGTTTCCATTTTTTCCCCATTTATTTGCCATGAAGTGATGGGACTGGATGCCATGATCTTAGTTTTCTGAATGTTGAGTTTTAAGCCAGCTTTTTCACTCTCCTCTTTCACCTTCATCAAGAGGCTGTTTGGTTCTTCTTTGCTTTGTGCCATAACACTGTATATCTGAGGTTTTAAGTCCTCTTGGAGGAGGTCCCTGTTAGCTCCACTGTAGAGCCACTGGGCTGATGATCCACAAACTGGAGAACAATTATAAGAAAGAGGTTCTTGCCCTGTTGGAAAAGTTCTAGGGCCCACAACAGATTTCTCAACCTGGGAATTCGGCAAAGAGACTGAGAACCCCCAGGGAATTTGACTTTGAAGGCTGGTGGGATTTGATTTCAGAATTTCCGCAGGACTGGGGAAACAGACTCTTGGAGGGCACAGCAAAACCTTGTGTGCAGCAGGACACAGAAGAAAGGAGCAGTGACCCCACAGGAGGCTGAGCCAGACTTGCCTGCGAGTGTTTGGGAGTCTCCAGCAAAGGTGCGGGCGACAGTGGCCTGCCACGGGGCCAGGGCACTGGCCACAATAGTCCCGGGAGCTGCAGTATGCTGGCATAAGTCCTTCTGAAGGAAGTTGCCATTACTGCCATTGCCCCTACTATAGTTGGGCCAACAGGGAGGGAACACAGGCCCACCCATTAGCAGAAAATTAGGTTAAAGATTTACTGAGCCCACCCGAGCAAGACCCAGTTGTCCCCACAGCCAGTCCCTCCCATCAGGAAGCTTCCATAAGCCTCTTATCCTTATCCATCAGAGGACAGACAAAATGAAATCAACTATACTCCAATAAAAATTAATTATTAAAAAAAATCTCCTTAGGCAAAGAGCATGACTAGAAGGAAAAGTTTTCCACATACAAATGAAAATTTCTCATGAGTTAGTCTTTGAACAATTAAGAGTTTTGGTATTATTTAAACTTCTCTCAAACATTATTAGATTTCAGAGAAGGAATGAAAATACTGTGTGTACTCTAGAATTATGTATTTATATATAGCCAAATTTTGCTTATAGTTGTGAGTTTTGAGCAAATCTGGGTGAAATTGTGAGTACATGGAGAATTCTTTTTCTGTTTGACTTTGATATATTTAGACCATCATACTGCACTAGTTTTTTCCTCAATGAACAGACCATCTAGGTCTTACTCTCATCAAATGTTCTGCATATTAACCTTCCACCATGTTTACCCCCATGCTTTGGGAATAACAGCTTCTCTTCTTTCTCTGGCTTTTAATTTTTTAAATAGAAATCATTTTTAGGCCATGCTATATGTATAATATTAACAGGTGTCCCCAGACTCTGGTCTCTTAGCCTGGTGAAGTATTTTCTGGAATTTAAGAAGACTTAGATTGAATCGCACCTCCCCTATAAAATTGTTAGAGATCTCCAAAGTCTAATATTCCATTTTTTCCCCACAGTGTCTTGAGTATAATACATATTATTATGTATATGCATTATTATACATAAATTGTACATCTATTACCATGATTTGTCTCTTTCAGAAAACAGTGAACTCCTTAAAAACAGCAACTCTGTTGTTCTTATAACTATATGCTAGCCCAGCATGTATTAGGTACTCAGTAATGTTGGCTGAATAACGACAGTTTTTTTTCCCAGTAGATGTTGTACTGCTAATGGAACTACTTCAACAAATATTATCACTCTATTATATCTGAGTATCTGAGTATCTTATTAGCTATAAAAGTAAATCAAAAGAATAGAGACCTCATCCAACATGTATCAAGATTCTGAGTACAGAGGAATTCTATTTTCTTAGATCTAGTTGCAATTTAGCTGTGTACTAGATAATTATGATCTAAATTCTCCATCTGAAGCTTAAAAGCTTTTTTATTGACCTGAATACACGGCCTGTTTTCAACAGTGTGATCCAATAGTTACTTTTAAGGAAATATTCAAGAAGCGACTGAATCTGTTGGCTCATTTTTTTTTCTCAAAAGCTACAGTGATAAAACTGTCATCACTAATGACAAAAACAAAATTGTTATTATTGGCAGATATTCCCAAACATCCAGATAGAGGAAGAACAATGCCCTTGGGGACCTAGGAGGCATGTTTCATGGCCTGACAGCTCGACATCATGGTCTTGGGGCACTTCTTTAATGTCTTGTACTCCGTTTCCTCCTCTGTGAAAAGGGATCCAAACACCAGCCTCACAGTTTTATATTAACAGTAAAAAGCTGACCTTTTTTGGATGATGTTCTGTTGCATGAATTTCTGGAGCAGTCATCAGAGTTCCAGGATTTAAATAGATCCACCGTTGTGATCTGAAAAAAATCAAAACACTCTCTGAAACCTTTCTTAGCAAGGTGAGATATTCCATTCTGTGGGCAAAAATACAAAGTCAGCTCTTTGCTTCTGGTGTGCAGTCCAGGGCACTTGAAGACTCTTCTCTCAACTTCATAGGTATCCTTCCTTTCCCACTGTTGCTTGCCAGATCTTGATGATGAAGCCACAGAACAGCACCAAAGCCTGGCTGAAACCACAAAACAATCCGCAGGAATTGTATAAAGAATATGATAACCATTAAACCCTAGCTGCACTAAACATAATCAAGTTCAAAGTCCTTCAAATTTGAATTCTAGGAACCTATTCCCTTCAATAGAGAGTACTATTCTGGCCACCTGTAAAAATGACATAACAGTATGTTCGTTTGCTTATTTGTTTTTGAGAAAGAATTTGGAAGTAGTTCATTCTGTGATTTTGGTATTATCAGGAATGCCTTTAGTCAAATACAGATGTGAGAGTTGGACCATAAGGAAGACTGAGCGCTGAAGAATTAATGTTTTTGAATTGTGGTCCGGGAGAAGACTCTTGAGAGTTCCGTGGACTGTAAGGAGATCAAGCCAGTCAACGTCCTTAAGGAAATCAAGCCTGAATATTCATTGGAAGGACTGATGCTGAAGCTGAAGCTCCAATACTTTGGCCATCTGATGTGAAGAGCCGACTCATTCGAAAAGACCCTGATGCTGGGAAAGAGTGAAAGCAGGAGGAGACGGGGAGGACAGAGGATGAGACGGTTGGATGGCATCATTGATTCAATGGACATGAGTTTGAGCAAACTCAGGGAGATGGTGAAGGACAGGGAAACCTGGCGAGCTGCAGTCCATGGAGTTGCAAAGAGTTGGATATGACTGAATGGCAACAACACATTCTATAGATAGAGGATAACTTACAAAATGTATAGGAGCCTAAACTGCTTTATAATATCAGGTCAAAACAGAGTTATGCAAGAATAAACCAAGTCCAGCAGTGACATCATGAGGAGCTCAAGGCCCTTTACATATCTTGGTGTTTCTTACACAATATTTAAAACTTATAGGTTTAAAGACAGAGCCTTAGGTTTTATCTTTCTAGTATTGGGTTGGTCAAAATGTTTGTTAGTTTTTTCTGAAGATGGCTCTAGTAGTGCTTAGTTATCTTTAACTTCATTGCAAACAATTTTGTTAAATTGTATTGTGATTGCTATCACATTAGCATGCATTAAAAAAAACTTATCAAAATTGGTGAATTTTTGTGTACCCATTTTAAGATTGAAGACGGAAGAAAAAAGCAACATTTTGGCATAAAATCATAAAAGTTTTATTATTTCAAGAAAGCTAAAAATATAACTGAAACACAAAAAAAGATTTGTGTAGTGAATGGAGAAGGTGCTGTGATCGGTCAAATATGTCAAAAGCGGTTTTTGAAGTTTCATGCTAGAGATTTCTCTCTAGGTAACACTTCATGGTCAGGTAAGCCAGTTGAAGTTGACAGCAATCAAATCATTAATTGAGAACAATCAATATTATACCATGTGGGAGACAGCTGACATACTCATAGTATCCAAATCAAGAGCTGAAAATCATTTGCACAAACTTGGTTATATTATTAATAATTGCTTTGATATTTGGTTTCCACACAAGTGAAAAAAAGCCTTCTTGACTGTATTTCTGCATGACATTCTCTACTTAAAGGTAATGAAAATGTTCTGCTTTTAAAATGTACTGTGATGGGTGATGAAGAGTGGATAATGCACATAATGTTGTGAAATAGCGTATTTCCTGCCGTATCTGTAAATAAGGATGTCATAGCCATCAGCTATCCTTGACCTTCCAAAGGTAAATTTCTGGGCCTGGAGTGCCCCCAGGAAGAACAATGCCTGCTATGTGGCAGCCAGCGAACCACTGCAAGCTGCCACTCCTCCCTACACCAAACAAGACACTAAAGATGTAAAAAATCAAATCACAAGATACTGATCCAGATAACTGAGATACACATAAAAGAAATGATTTCAGTAAGCCCAGACTCATACATCTTCCCATACATTAAAAAACACTAAATTCCTTAACTTGAAATATCTGCTTTTCCTTAATTAATAATAATCCTTTGATGTTCAGACTACCTGCCTCTTGTTACAAACTTCTATATAACCTGATTCACCCTACCCCTGCATCCTCGGAACAGTTCTCTCAGGGTCACTTGAAATGCTGTGGGGTTAAAGTCCTAAAATTGCCACCAAATAAAACATAACTCACAACATTTAGGTCTGGACTATTTTTTACCTTGGCAATGTGGAACATGGATTCCCTGGTGGTCCAGTGATCCAACTGCTGAGCCCATGCACTGCAGTCCCTGAAGCCTTCGCACCCGGAACCCGTGCTCTGCAACAAGAGAAACTGGCCACTGTGATGAGACGCTCACACACCACAGTGAAGAGTAGCCGCCACTTGCCACAACTAGAGAAAGTTTTTGTGCAGCAACAAAGACCCAGCACAGCCAAAACTAATGAAATACATTTAAAAAATAACGTGGAACAGAAGAGATTCTGAGTTAAGGAAAATGAAACACCACCAACCACACCAAAGGCCAGTATTCATCTAAAGAAGGTGATATTGTGTACATGGTGGTATTGAAAGGGAGTCCTCTATTATGAACTCCTCTGGAAGACCAAAGGGTTAATTCCAACAAGTACTACCCTCAGACCAACTGAAGGCACTTCATGAAAAGTGTCCAGAAATAGTCAACAGAAAACACATAATCTTCCATCAGGATAACTCAAGGCCACGTATTTCTTTGACGACCAGGCAAAAACTGTTACAGCTCGGCTACGAATTCATCCCCTGTATTCACTGAGCCTTTAAATTTCCATTTATTTTGGTTTTTACAAAATTCTCTTAATGGAAAAAATTTCAATTCCCTGGAATACTGTAAAAGGCACCTGGTATTAATAGTCACTCAGTTGTGTCTGATACTTTGTAACCTCGTGGACCATAGCCAGCCAGGCTCTTCTGTCCATGGGATTTTCTCAGCAGCAATAGTGGAGTGGGTTGCCATTCCCTTCTCCAGGGCATCTTCCTAACCCAGGGACTGAATGTGGGTCTCCCACATTGCAGGCAGATTCTTTACTGTTTAAGCCACAGAGCCCTGGCTTGCTATTAATAGTTCTTTGCCCAATAAGAGAGAAAGTTTGGGGAAGATGGAATTATGAGGTTGAGTGAAAAGTGACAAAAGGTAGTGGAACCAAACAGTGAATATATTGTTCAATAAAGTTTTTGGTGAAAATGAAAACTGTGTTTTATTTTTACTTAAAAAACCAAAGGAACTTTTTGACCAACCCGATACATTCTGAATTGGCTTTGGAGTCACACTGGGCAACTTTCATGACCTCATTGGCACTTATTTGTGTGATGATAGGATGTTGATATCCCCTATGGCACAGTTAAGTTGAAGACTGAGTAACATTAATTATGTAAAGCACTTAGCACAGAGCCTGGCACATGGCAGTGAGCAGTAGGTGCTGGTTACTGTTTTTGTGATAATTATAAAATCCATGTCAAGGAGGTCCTTTTAGATAAATGTAAACTGGATTTCGAAAATGGTTTTTTGGGTTCACATCAGTGTATCATTGGTTCTGGTCTATCAGAGAACTACACATTTTGCAACTGAAAATAGTTAAAATTAATCTTATTTCTCCTCAGAAAAGGAATAGACATAGCCCTCTTCCTTGGTGTTATTGTCAACTGATCGTCAATACCGTTTTTGTCGTGTCACCTCCAGCACCTAGAAGAAGAATGTCACACTGGGAGTCCTCAGGCCCGGAGTCCCAGGCACCATTTCTGTCTGTGGGATGATTTCTGCTCGTGGTAGACTCTGCTGTCCCCTGGTGGCCTCTGCTGTCTTCCATTGGTTCCATGTTCCAGGTCAGAAAACCAAGTTATTCTTATAGAGTCACACATACAGTAGGCAGAGCCTGTGAATTGCTTTTCTGTTCTTGATTGTTCTTGTAGTGGAATCAGCCATTTCTCTATGTGGTTCAGAGTAGGGGCCCTAACTCAGTACTCTCTCCCGCACATTACCACCTCCTCAACACCAGCCCTCCCCTCCAGGAGCAGAATTGTGCTGTTTCCTGAAAGAGTTACATGGTGACCAGTTCCGATTTTGCTGTCAGAGCCTGACTCTAAACATCGAAGATCATGAAGCTTTCTCCCCAAACCCTGGTGTCGTTCCTGATTTCCTTTCTTTGACAACCTGCTTGGGTGTTACTCTGAAGTTGTCTGTGTCCTTGTCACAGCCTATAACCATGCAAACATGCTAAGCTGCTTCAGTCGTGTCCGACTCTGTGTGACCCCAGAGACGGCAGCCCACCAGGCTCCCCCGTCCCTGGGATTCTCCAGGCAAGAACACTGGAGTGGGTTGCCATTTCCTTCTCCAATGCATGAAAATGAAAGGTGAAAGTGAAGTTGCTCAGTCGTGTCCGACCCTCAGCAACCCCATGGACTGCAGCCCACCAGGCTCCTCCGTCCATGGGATTTTCCAGGCAAAAGTACTGGAGTGGGGTGCCATTGCCTTCTCTGATGCAAACGTATAAACACAAATTTATTTTTTGATAACTCACCTTTAAGTTCAATTTTGAACTGTCTATTCCAAAGGGTTGGTGATACCATAATCTTTGCCAATTTCTGGTACCCCACCTTCCCCCACCACCAGGGTTGGATCTAAATTTGAGAATGTCTAGTGTGCGGCAAGTGTTTCGGTTGGGACCTCTGGTTCCCAATGCCATCTGTCTACATGGGCATACAGTGAGAAACTCAGCATCCTAACCCAGTCATTGGTTCTCCCAGCCTCTCCTGGGCTCAGAGTTCCTTTCCGCAAGCTCCTATCTAAGAAAGAAGGTGTCTCCTCTTCCAGGAGGAGAAAAGGGCATCAGAGGATGAGATGGCTGGATGGCATAATCGATGGAATGGACATCAACTTGGGCAAACTCCGGGAGACGGTGAGGGACAGGGAGGCCAGGTGTGCTGCAATCCATGGGGTCGTGAAGAGCTGGACAGGACTGGGAGACTGAACAACAGCAACTTCCAGGGCACACTGACAAATACAGGGATGTTGTTTTGCTCACTCTCCAAGTTAAGGACCATTTACACCGGTCCACTTCTACCTTTCCTCTTTCTCCCCTCTTTCTACCATCCACAACCTCCTCTTTCTCCAGCACAAGAGGGGAGTTTGTTTGTTTCAGTTTTTTCTGTGAGTGGAAAGCCAAGCTCTTACAGAACATGTTTTATCCACATCTCTTGCTCTGCCAGTTTTTTTTTTTAGTTCCTGTAAGCCAAGCTTTTTGCAGTATGAAAGCCAGGATGGTCTCCTTTTATTCCCTCCTCTGTTTTCTTTTCTTTCTCTGCATCTTTCCCTTAAAGCAATAAATAAGCACAGGATGCCTAGCTGCTTGTTTGGGGTGGAGTCATGCACAAAAACACTGAAAGAAGATAATACTGGTTAGGGGAGGCAATCTGTTAATATTATCCTACCACACTAGGAACAGACAGAAACAGTAATAGTGCTCTTAGGAATAATATCCCTCCCTCTCTCCAAATGAAACTATGTCCTTAGCCTTAAGAAATAGTGCATAGTCAACTGAGTCCTTTGGCTGTCCACCTGAAACTATCACAACATTGCTAATCGGCTATATGCCAATATAAAAAGAAAGTTATATATATTAATAATATCAATATTTTANCGTGGACTGTAGCCTATCAGGCTCCTCCGTCCATGGAATTTTCCAGGCAAGAGTGCTGGAGTGGATTGCCATCTCCTTCTCCAGGGGATCTTCCCCACCCAGGAATTGAACCCGGGTCTCCCACATTGGAGGCAGACGCTTTACGGCGGGAGCCATCAGGGAAGCCCAATTATAATAAAGTATTAGCTATTTATGGTTAATCATTGCTTACACTTGAGTTCTTACTATGTGTCTGAAACTAAAACACCTTAAATAACTTATTTACTCCTCATAAAAACATTAGAAAATATGTATTATCTTAATTTACATATAAGGAAACTAAGACACAGAGAAGCTAAGTAACTTCAAAAATCACAAACTGCTATTAGAGATTCAACCCCGAAAGTCTGATAGCCAAGTAGAAGTGCTTAGCTATGCTGCCTAGTTAATGGTAATGATAATCAACCATAATAACAGAAGATTATAGTGCATACAAGACTACTTTTGGAATAAACTAAAAGCTGATTTTAAGCTCGATCAGAATAAAAATTTTTACTTAATCATTTGATATTTTTGAGAAAAAGTCTAAGCTACCAATTTGTAGTTCTGAAATGAGACTGGTCTAAGGAATAATTTATTTTGACTCTTATCAAGCGGCCTTAGAGGTTATGTGCTAAGTAATTTCTTCTGGATCTTCAGGGAACCACAACGGATAAACACCATGAAACTGAAGGCCATCAATGCATAAAACAGTAACATTTTACATTAACTTTAATGTGCCGGAGTTTGAAAGGATCAGCACGAGGAGCTGATACAGGAACTCTTCTCGCATTGTACATAAAGGCATATGAAAATGAAATTTCTTGACATTTTCATATAAACATTCTCAGGGCCTGACACTGTGAGAACTGTTGAGGTTAGAAAAAAGAACACCAAATTCCTGTCTTCGTGGAGTTTAATGGCAGAAGACAGACGAATAGGTCAATAAACAATTAGAATATTATGAAGTGGTAAGGACCATAGTACCACTCTTCTCCAGAATTAAGCTTCATCAAGAAGTAAGTGTGCGGGAGCTGGTGAGGGACAGGGAGGCCTGGCGTGCTGCGATTCATGGGGTCGCAGAGTCGGACACGACTGAGCGACTGAACTGAAGTGTGCGGTCATGCAGCGAAATCAGAAACTTGAATACAGCTCCCCAGGGAAAGCGGGCAATCTACAAGGCAGCTGAACCAGGAATCTTCGGCTGGCCTCCCGCCACCGCTCGCATGGCCAAGTAAGAGAATCGATTTACAACACGGCCGCCAACGCACAGGGATCAGCGACTCGCCGCGGCTTGCTGCGCCGCCAGGCGGGTGCTGAGGGCCATCGTCTTCACCCTCTGACGACCCCCGACGAGAGCATTTCCAGCCCTGTTTCCCAGACAAACGGATTTTTAGACAGCCGGCCCCTCGCCTGACAGCGGAGTCCCGAGGTGAAACGGGGTGACAGCCTGACAACGCTCTCCCAAAACACGAGCGAGAGCAATAAAAACAACTGGGCCTGCAGCTCCAGTGAACAAGAAAAGAGGAGAGGGCGGGCTGAGAGGGCGCAGAGCCGGCCGCGCGGGCTCAGGAGCCCGCAGACTCCAAGGCCAGCGAAGCCGGAAGTCGGGCCGCGCCGCAGGAAGTTGAGAGGCGGCGCCGGAAAGTCGGCCCGTCCGCCGTACCGCAGCCGGAAGCAGCTCACCAGCGCCGCGGTTCTGCGCGGGCCTTGTGACTTTAGGGTTCGAGCTGCACGGTACCACGCGGCGTTACGAGGCGGGGTCGTACGCGCGTCCTAAGGCCACAATGTCGCATCCATCCCCCCAGGCTAAGCCTTCCAACCCCAGTAACCCTCGAGTCTTCTTCGACGTGGACATCGGAGGGGAGCGAGGTGAGGAGGCGGGGCGCCCGGGGTCGGGGGCCCCTGAGGCTGGAGCGCTGCTCTGCTCGGTCAGGGGGCTGCTGTGAGGTGGGGGCCGGCTGCCCACCCTGGGACCTGGACTGGTCCAGGCCTCCGGGCTGGGCTGCGCCCGCGATCTTGTACCGGTGCCGTGGGGCGTGGAGAAGTTTCTGGAAATTTCTGTTCGAGGAATGCTGGAAGCCTTTGGGTTTATCTGTCCCGACTTGGCCGCACCTGCCCGCCACCTAGCACCGTGAAGTTAGCACGAAACGAGATGATTTTGTTTGTAGGGCGAAAACCTGTTTTGAAAACCCCAGGTTAAGCGTCTGGTGGGCTCCCGTCACCCTGTGTCTTATGCCACGTGATGTATGTCAGCAGTTGCCGTGTTATCTATAAATTAAAGAGACTTTTGCGTGTTTTCTTTTTTTTTTTTTTTAACTGCTGATTCTTATTTACTACTGATCCATTCAGATTGGTGGACATTTTCTCCGTTTTGGCATGGGGAAAATGAGATCTGTGTGGCGGTGTGGTTGCCTAGGCTACAGTAGCAGCTTGGAGGCGCCTCAAGTCTTGTGAATGCTCACATTGCTTTGTAGCTTAATTGCTCCTGTTCTGGAACACGTTACAACTGCTTTAAAGGAAAAAACTGAGGCCTGAAGCCTGGGACAGAGTATCTCAGCTCTGTTCAAAGAGATGAGGAAGGAGTCAAGGTATATAGGAGTTTTTGCAACAAAGACCAGGTGGTCGGAACATCGAAAAAAGATGACTTTTATTAAAGAAAACCAGGTGTCTCTAGTTAAGGAATTTAGGGCTTTTCTCTGTATGGGAAGATGTAAGAATCTGGGCTCACTGAAATCATTCATTTGATGTGCATCTCAGCTGTCTGGGGCCAGTATCCCGTGTTTTCTCATCCTTAGTCTCCTCAGGGTACACTGTTCAGGGTGGCTGCAGCAACTGACTGCTAGGTGGACTTGGAAGTGGGCAGCCTGTTTGTCTCCATACTGAGTTCCCTAAGGGCTCTTCGGAACCATCGGGTCAGCAAAATGGCTGCAACAGTCTTTGTTTACTGAGAAGGCAGGCAAACACACGGAGACTTAGGTGTGCATTCATTTTGTTTTGAAATTTAGTGCTGGGTTTATTGCCTGCCTTAGGGATTGTCTAGAATGGCAACTTTTTCAGGTTTTGCCGCAGAGGCAGCACTAGGCAGGTTCCACAGAGCACAGAGACCACAGCTGCACCTAAAACTTGGCCAGCCTGACCACTCAGAGGATATTGCATTTTCTTCTATTGGTCATTTGGTGATTTAAAATTATGCGCACATGTCAGAGAAAATCAATCAAATGATGGTGTCCTTTGTTGTTGTTCAGTCACTGAGTCTTGTCTGACTTTGTGACCCCATGAACTGCAGCATGCCACGTTTCCCTGTCCTTCACTATCTTCTGGAGTTTGCTCAAACTCATGTCCATTGAGTCAGTGAACCCTGAGTATTCAGTGGAAGGACTGATGCTGAAGATCCAATACTTTGGCCACCTGGTGCGAAGAGCCGACTCATTGGAAAAGACCCTGATGCTGAGAAAGATTGAGGGCAGGTGGAGAAGGGGGCGACAGAGGATGATGGTGTCCTTATATGCTGCTAATCTTCTGGCTACTGTTTATGATCTTTTGTAAGATGTAGTAAAGTAGTTGTTTTAAAGTCATCTGGATACATGATACTCAATTTAGGTAGATTGAATTAGAATATTAGAAAAATGACCAAAAAAAGAAAACTTGGTATTCTTCAGTCACCATAATTTTACCATTTATTCTATCATGTGCTTATTTAGTTGTTTTGCATACTGACACAATTTTATTTTTTCTTTCAGTTGGTCGAATTGTCTTAGAGTTGTTTGCAGATATTGTACCCAAAACTGCAGAAAATTTTCGTGCGTTGTGTACAGGAGAAAAAGGCATTGGACCCACCACTGGGAAACCTCTCCATTTCAAAGGATGTCCTTTCCATAGAAGTATGTATACATTTTGTGAATCTGATTCTTCTTAGAGGTCATTGAATCCTCTTCCTTAGGGAGTTAGGGAAGAAAACATTAAGGAGATGGTGAGAGTTAAAAATTACTATTAGTTTCAAAAGGATGCTTTAACATCTGAGACTATAGGTCAGTTTCATAGATGTTGGGCTGTGAAAGGTGGAAGTAATTATGGGAGGGTCCTAAGGTTTATTTATTGAGAAATGGGTTACCCTTGCTTCACCAGGATGTGGCCATGATAAATAGAGCTTGGGTAGCTTGACTGCCTGGTGACAAAAAGTTATGCCTACTTCTTGGGCAGGATTGCTTGGGAAGACTGCAGCTGACTTAAAGATTCCATATTTTGGATCCCTGGAGTGACATGTGATGACAGGGTGACCTTTCACCTTGTCATACTTTGGTTTAGTGATGATTTGCTGGTACTCCCCATGGAGTAGCTCCATATCTGAGGAACTGCATCTTCTCACCATTTAGTCCTCAGCATCTCTTATCGTTACTGAGTAGGCACTCAATATTTATTTAATGAATAAACAAGTTAATTTGTAGTTACATAAGTATTTAAAGAAACTTGATTAAGAAAAAATTAACATTGATTTTAGATTACTTAAACTGTTGATTTACTTTCATGTTTAATAAAATATCAAAATACAAGCATGTGTGTTTGTGCTTAGTCAGATCAAACTCTGTGACCCCATGGACCGTGGCTCACTAGGTCCCCTGTCCATGGAATATTCCAAGCAAGAATACTGGAGTGGGTTGCCATTTCCTTCTCCAGGGTATCTTTCCAACCCAGGAATTGAACCTGCATCTCCTGTGTCTCCTCCTTGGCAGGTGGATTCTTTACCACTAGCGCCACTTGGGGAGAAGGCAATGGCACCCCACTCCAGTACTCTTGCCTGGAAAATCCCATGGGCGAAGGAGCCTGGTGGGCTGCAGTCCATGGGGTCACGAAGAGTCGGACACGACTTAGCGACTCCACTTTCACGTTTCATTTTCATGCATTGGAGAAGGAAATGGCAGCCCACTCCAGTGTTCTTGCCTGGAGAATCCCAGGGACGGGGGAGCCTGGTAGGCTGCCATCTGTGGGGTCACACAGAGTCGGATACGACTGAAGTGACTTAGCAGTAGCAGTAGCAGCAGCGCCACTTGGGAAGTCCCAAATATAAGCATACCAGAGAGATATTGCAGGTTTGGTTCCAGACTACTGCAATAAAGTGAATGTTGTAAGAGAGCAAGTTACAAAGTTCCGGTTTCCCAGTGCATATAAAAGTTATGTGTGCAGGATACTATAGTCTAAAGTGCACAGTAGCATTGTATCTGGAGAAAAATACGTATCTTAATCTAATACTTTATTGCTAAAAAAAATGCCAGAACAATTATAGTAGTAACATCAAAAATCATTGGTCACAGATCACTGTGGCAAATAATAAAGAAAAAGTTTGAAATATTGTAAGAATTACCAAAATGTGACACAGAGACATGAAGTGAGCACATGCTGTTGGAAAAATGGCACTGATAGACTTGCTGATGCAGAATTGCTACAAACCTTCAAGTAAAAACAAAAAACCACAGTATCTGCAAAGCGCAGTAAATCAAGGAGTTGCCTGTATTCTAATAAAGTGTCTGTGGACAAGAGTTAACATTGCAGACCTGAGACTGCTGTCCATAAAGTCTACTTCCAAGGGTGGAATTGCCTGAAGTCAGAGCACTTAGCCATTCTCTGAAACGTAAGGTGGCTTACTCTGCTGCGACTGTACAGTTTCATTTATGCTGAACAATTGCTTTCCTTTTGAGGATGTGGTGGAATTTTGGTATCTGCTGGGCAGAGAGTGCCTTCATGATGAGCCCCTGTAGAAACCTTGGGTGCTGAGTTCCTCAAGGGCTTTCCTGGGGAGCAACATTGTACACGTGATGCTGCATTTTCTTGGCTGGGGGAGGAAGGCACCCTGTGACCTTTCACATCAGGAAACACCTGGATTCTTCCGGGCTCTGCCTTATCTTTTCCCTTTATCGTCCAGCTGTGTCTCCTGACTACATGAGTGTTATATAAGCAGATACAGAGTTCTGGGGAATCTGAATGTGGTGGCAGTGTTAAATAATAACATTTGCAGAAGTAATTCCAATACAGTGTAACAGGCCTCTTGGGAATAATTGTTTTATTCAATAGGCATTTTTGAGTAACCATTATGTGCCCAGCCATGCACATGGTTTCCCCGGAAGAAAAACGGTGTTTCTGTTCTTAACTGTTTGCTAGAAGAGTCAGATTGTTATGATCCATATTATAAAAGAAAGGTAGAGTCAAGGTGCTATGGGAGAAAAATTAGTAGATCCAGTCTTGAGGTTTGACAGTGTTGTAGGGGAGGTGCCATACCAACTAATTCTCTTGAGTGTTAGTGGGGATTTGGATTGGGAAAAGGCTTTTTAAGAGCCTGGAGTTGTGCGTATAGGTGGAGAGAGCAGGAGAGAAGTTGTCTTTATCGTCACACATTCATTAGTTAACATTGCTGTAGTCATCTGTACTGTAGTTTCTAATGCTGATTTTCCTTTTTTTTAGTTATTAAGAAATTTATGATTCAGGGTGGAGACTTCTCGAATCAGAATGGGACAGGTGGAGAAAGCATTTATGGTGAAAAATTTGAAGATGAAAATTTCCATTATAAGGTAAAGTAGACAAAAATGTGTGTTGCTAACAATAAAGGTTATCATGTGTCTGGGATTCTTGTCAAATTAGGATAAATGCCTCAGATGTGCTTAGATATCCTTTATTTGTGAAAGGTATCATATTTATAAATATACATTTTTAATATGGAAAAAAAACTCATCCAGCAATGGGTTTATTGGCAAAAATACAACAGTTATTTCAGTGTGATTCAGGTTTATACACTGCGGTAAAGCCAATGAGTTTTCATGGGTGGCCAGCATATGGCAAAATTGTTTCCAGGAAAAATGTTCCCAGTAGAGGGATCGTAAGTTGTGCATCTTTATGCCTAAATTTGAAGAGCAGCAAAACCATGGCTAATGTGTGGGGTGTCAGGGCATTTGCAGACTAGCAGATCTGGTTAATGTCCAGGCTCCTAAGGGGCCTTAGGGACTCCTGTGCCTGCTTAATTTCAGTGACCCTGGGGTCACGGTCACAGTGTGGTATCATTCAGTCATGACAATGGACATGTAAGAGCAAAGGTAAACATGGGTTTTTGGAAATGGGAACAGGAGCCAGGTGTTTAGGATCATTTGAGAATAAATGTCATCAGTGTTTGAAGCAGTTTACTTCCTGTAGCGAATACAATCACTGGCACCAAAGAGTTTATAAAAAGGAAAGACCTTCATGATAAGAAATAAAATCTTGCCAAAAAGGCAAGATTAAGACACATAGGGCAACTGTATAATGTAACTGAATAATGCCAAGTTGACCAAGACCTGTGTATACTACAGGAGAAAGATATGACTCCTATGGTCTGGATTACTAGGGAAGACGTCAAGGGGGAATGGGTGCATGAACTAGGCAGACTAGACCTCGCCAGGTGGCTGAGATTTGGTTAGAAGGAACTAAAATACAGATGCCTTTGAGGGAGGGATATGAGTGAGGAAGGAAGAAGGCATGAGGAGGCTGAGGAAATAAAGTTAATAATATTTAATATTGTGGGGAAAGCACCAGACTTGGAAGGGAGAAAGAAAGTACCAGAAGGATGAAAACTCAGCTTATGTGATGGAAAAGTTGATCAAAAGAAAGGGGGTAGACTTCCCTGGTGGTGTAGTGGATAAGAATCCGCCTGCCAATGCAGGAGACACAGGTTTGATCCCTGACGCGGGAAGATCCCACATGCCACAGAGCGAATAAACCCACCCGCCACAACTACTGAGCCCGTGCGCTGCAGTGAGAGAAGCCGCCACCAGGAGGTGACTGAGCACCGCAACAGAATAGCCCACTCGCCACAAGAGAAAACCTGCACAAAAGCAACAAAGACCCAGTGCAACCAAAATAAAAATAAATTTTAGAAAAAGAGGGGCTATTGCATGGACACATGATTCTTCTGCACACTTGGTGGTCTTGAGAGCTGGATTAGATTTGGGTTTAGGGGTAAAAGGCATTTCAGGTGGGAGGGCTAACATGAGTGTTACACGGGTGGAGAGTAGGAAAGGACCTAACTTTGCTGACGTGTGGAGAGAGAATCATAATGTGGGCCCGAAAGTGGGAACACTGTTGACTGCCTTTCAGAAAAAATGTGCCTCAGTCATAGGAAAGGGTGAAGCAGAATTATTAGACTTCCCTCCTGTGGCATCTTCATCTTAATGATGAAGTCCAAGCATGTTCTCAGTGTGATCAATGTAGGAGTACCACCCCTGCCCCCACAGTTGTATCATCATAACTTAGTTTCATAAGCTCTCCTTAAAGTTTAAAAAGTGGTTAAGTACTCTCATGTTTTGTGAATTAAAGTTGCCCTTGGCAACAAAGCAAAATCACTCTACATTATGTGCTCTAAGTGGTGTTCCAGCGGCGCCCCCCTCTTTTTGGGGAACGGTTGGTAGAGTAGAGCGGGAACCCTCATCTTGGTTTTCTTTGTGGTTTATTCCCGAAGCATGACAAGGAGGGCTTGCTGAGCATGGCCAACGCGGGCAGCAACACCAACGGCTCCCAGTTCTTCATCACCACCGTTCCGACTCCTCATTTGGATGGGAAGCACGTAGTGTTTGGCCAAGTGATTAAAGGAATGGGTGTGGCAAAGATTCTGGAAAATGTGGAGGTGAAAGGTGAAACACCTGCCAAAGTGAGTAGTAAGATGGTAATATTATCTTAGCTGCTGGATTAGAGAAGGGTGAGTAAAAGGTGATTGCTGGCTGAAAAATGTCCAGAGGGCTCTTGTTCTAGAAGCCTGGACCTGCTGCTTTTTCTTTGAAGCTCTTTTCTACTGTGGGAAAGATGAGGGCAGTTTAAAAAGAGACTTATTATTTTAACTTCAGTCTTGCTGATTTTGATAACTGAAGTCTCTTATGCCTGTAGAACTTTGAGTGGTTGTGAGTACGGGCAGTGCAGAGTACAGAGAGGGCAGGGAGCCAGGAGTCCTTTGGTCCCCTCTGCCATGTAACTTGGGGTCTAGCCCTGCTCTTGTGATTTCACTTTCCTCGGCCTGGTTTCTCATCCTGTATAAATCACTGAAGGGTTTGGACTAGATCCTGTCACTGCAGAGATCCTTGTGTTCCACATGTCTGTGGATCAACACAGCCATCACAGACACCCTGCATCCACAGGGTTGGGAGTGGGAACTGGAGAGTCAGACCTTCGGGGTGTGCTGTCACTCAGTGTGCGAAGGGAAGAGTCAGTTGAAAGCATGCGCAACACCCGAGGGAACGGTGGAACTGTCCACTCACGCTGCACACTGAGTTACTGGCTGCAGTGAGTGCTTCCACAGTAGGGATTTGCTGTGCCCCTGCCAGTGTGTAAAGCGCGTTACTGCAGTCACAGCAGGTGCGCCACCAGGAAGCGATGCAGACAGTGTTGTACATGACTTGCAGCTGTAGAGCTTTTAAACCCAGACCTTTTAAAAATCATCATTAATGTAGTAGTGCGCTTCTACAATTGAGGGTTATTTTTACAGTTGTGCGTTATTGCAGAATGTGGAGAACTGAAAGAAGGGGATGATTGGGGAATATTCCCAAAGGATGGGTCTGGTGACAGTCACCCAGATTTCCCTGAGGACGCAGATGTGGATTTAAAAGATGTGAGTAATTTAAGATTTTGGGCTTTCTTGGGGGCTCAGATGGTAAAGAATCTACCTGCAGTGCAGCAGACTGGGGTTGGATACCTGGGTTGGGAAGATCCCCTGGAGAAGGGCATGGCAATCCACTCCAGTATTCTTGCTTGGAGAATCCCATGGACAGAGGAGCTTGGTTGGCTACAGTCTCCTCAAAGAGTCAGACACAACTGAGCAACTAACAAACACTTTCAGATTGGCCAAACTGCTAAAAAAAAGGTGAGTAGTAAAATTTTTTAAATTTTACTTATTTATTGGTCATGCTGTATGGCATGTGGTATCCTTGCTTCCCGACCAGGAGTGGAGCCATGCCCTCTGCAGTGGAAGCACAGGGTCCTGACTGCCACCAGGGAATTCCCAGTGCTAAAATTTTGAGCTTTTTTTGTCAGCCTGTCTTAAAGATAGAACGTGGGACTAAACTGCATTACGTACTCAAACCCCACATATTTGTATTCTTTCTTTTTTACAGGTAGATAAAATTTTATTAATATCAGAAGACTTAAAAAACATTGGAAATACGTTTTTCAAATCCCAGAACTGGGAGATGGCCATTAAAAAATACACAAAAGTTTTAAGGTAATAAAACATTTTTAATAAATTACATTTAAGAACCTATAAATTGAATTACAAAGTGAAATTCAAGAGTTGCTTTTTGTATTTTTGGCCTATTACTTGCAGAGTAATCAGGTATATTGAAATTTTAGTTGCATTTTTCAAGTTGCCTACAGATTCTTAATTGAAAAATTTCAGAATATGGAAAAATTAAGAATAGTACATGAATACTCATGTACCTTTATCTGCATTCACCAATTTTTAATTTCTGCCACATTTATTTTTGCAGAATCATTTTGAAAGGAAGTTGTAGATACCATGACACTTTACCCCTCAATACTTTAGCAAGTATCAGTATTTCCCCCCGAAATGAGGACATTTTCTACTTAGCCTTAATGCATAAAAACATCTCCCCAATATAGATATACTGTTATCTACTATGTAATCCATATGCAAAGGTCCCGAGTTGTCTCAAAATTTTTTTAACTCCAGTATCCATTGTATCATTTGTTTTTATGTCTCTAAGGCTTCTCTAATTTTTAATCTCCACGTTTTTTAAGTCATTTCCATTTTGTGGAGTCTAAGCCAGTTGTCTTAGGGAATATCACCTGTATGTGTTTATTGCTTCCTCCAGATTAGTTTGAGGTTAAGTATTTTAGCAAGAGGATAGATGATGTGTCTATATCCTATGTATCGTGTCCTAAAGGCACAAGGCAGTTTGGCTTATTTTGAGTTCTGGCACTTGGTTAAAGTGGTGTTCGTCATATGTCTGTATTATAAGACGTCTTCTGTGCAGTGGCGCCGTGAGATTGTGTGACTAAGTTTCTAGGAATTCATCCAGTGGTCTCAGCATCGCTGAAGACCTCTGCCTGAATCAGCTGCTACCTCGAGGCTTGCAGAGCTGTGATTTTCTGATTTTACCCGCCATTCTGCAGTTACTAGCTGTCATTCTTCTGTTTGAAAGGACTCCTTACCCCTTTTTTAGTCTTACTATAGATCTGTGGATTATTTTTTTCAGTTCAGCCTATTATACTGTTCCCATCATTCTTTCTGATGCTGCAAGGTTTCGGATTTGCCCAGTGGATGCTCCTTGGCAGCATCTGACATGTTCCTCTTAGTCTGTGAGCATTTGCCTGCTTTCTGCCACAAGATGGTCCAGGCTCATCTTACATTTAACCTCCTGTCCAGATCTGAATTTCTCTCAGGAGCCCAGATTCTTTTCATTGAGGGAGACTAGCGACTAGACTGTCGGGACCAGGTGTATGTATTGTTTCCGGGCCCCTTTCATGGGAACTACAGTAAAAGAAGAGTCAGAGTTACCACTGGGGGTTTCCTCACCTTTCCCAGTCCAGTCCCTCTCCTGCAATGACAGCCTTAGTTCCAAACCTAATTACATTGGGAAGTGGTTGATAAAAACCTTCATTTTACAAATAGAAAGGTGTTAATAGTATATATAATCTTCAGGTTTGGGGATTGTTCTTAAGTTGGTGTCTTTTAACATTTTGGGAAAAAAAAAGTTGAACAAAAGATTTTCTAAAGGAAAGCATTTAACAAAAAGATGGTGGTCATTAAGAATATTAATATTAGCATCGGTGAATGTTCATATCAAAACTGACGAGTTATGAGTGAGTCACAGGCAGAGTGTCTTAATGGGGTATTGCTTGCTGCTTGTACGGGCTGTTCTCCAGGTATGTGGAAGGCTCCAGGGCCACTGCTGAGGATGCAGATGGAGCAAAGCTGCAGCCTGTCGCTTTGAGCTGCGTGCTGAATATTGGCGCTTGCAAACTGAAGATGTCCGATTGGCAGGGCGCAGTCGATAGCTGTTTGGAGGTGAGTCTGTTGATGTTCTTACACCTGAATATTTTGGATCTCAGTTCTTCCTCTCAAATCATTCATTTAGCTTATAACACTCGATCACTTAACTTCCCGTTAAGATACTGTCTTTCTCAGCTCATTTATTAACTGTTGAGCACCTATTATGTGCCTGACATTGGAAGATAAACCCAGGAATGATAAGAATGTGGCTGTGGAGTCAGTCAGCAGACATGGTTTTTCTCTTAGACCACTGTCACTTTGATTTTGAGGAGGTTCTTAATTTTACAGTCTTACTTTCTTCGTGTTAAGTGGAAATACTGCTTTCCTCCTGGGATTGTTATAAAGACTGTGTTATGTGTGTAGAGCATTTTAAGCGCAGCGTTGGGCACAGATTAAGCAGCTGATAGGCGCTTAGCTGTTTTGATTCAAAGACAGACCCTCCCGTCAAGGAATTTACTTGGTGGGAGAGGGAGTCTGTTTCAGTTTAGGGTTGTCAGGACTCTTCTGGGGGGATGAGTGCTGTTGGAACACACAGGAAGGCTGCTTGCCTTTATGGGGATGTCAGCAGTGCTGACGGAGAGAGCTGGAAAGCGGCCCCACTCCCTCCTTAAGCAAGCAGTTAGGACAGTGTGTTTGATCAAGCTTTTCAAACGAGGACATATATTTCAGAAAGACCACCTCCAGTCATTTTTATGTATATTGCCCATTAATTGGTGTACACAGGTCAGCTATGCCCGAGCAAGTAGAAATGAAATGAGGTCCCAGTTTATGGGGTAGGTGGAATAAGGTGTAGAGTGTATTTAGAAGGGAGCAGGCAGTAGAAGACAAGGTGGCTCTTCACTCTGGATTGGTTTCCTGACCTTTGCGAGGCAAGTAATATACCCTTTTCATTAAAATCTTGAGTGCTGACCTTTAAAAGATGTTAAATAAATAAATATATTATTTTTAAAACGTTTCAGAGGAGAAGCCTATTAAGTTACTCATGTTCCTGCAAAAAACCTGGATGTCAGCTTAAATGAATATATACAAATTTTTATTCAGAATATTTTTTCCTATCAGCTAGGGCCCAATCAGAAGATAGGTATTACACAGTAATTTCTGTAGAGAAAGTTTACTATAAAATAGATAAAAGGGGGAATTGGAGTAATAGAGGTTGGCTAGTAAAGAGAACCCTGAGGAATATGGCAACAGCAGGTATATACGTATTTATATGTGCATCTGTATGTATAACATAGGAGTGTCCACTCCCTCTGGGCCGGGCTGAGATTCAGAGTCCCTGTGGAGGGGGTGGCCTTGCCTCACTGGATGGCCGGGAGGTTGGGTGCTTGAGGAGCCCGCCTGCAGGAGCCTGGAAAGGACACAGGTTCCTTGCCTGTGTCCCCTTAGCGCCCTCTGCTGACCAAACAACGTGTCAGCAGGCACAGGCGGTTCTCTGGGTCTAGCGTTGTTGTCGCAAAGGTGAAGAATGGATTTGGAGCTGACAGACAGTAAATTGAAATCTAGGATATATATTTAGTATTCAATGTTTGGATAAAAAATGATTTTATAATTTTTTTGTAGGCCCTTGAAATAGACCCATCAAATACCAAAGCACTGTATCGTAGAGCCCAAGGATGGCAAGGATTAAAAGAATATGATCAAGCATTGGTAAAATTTTGTTCTAAATTTTAATTAAAAAAAACACAACAAACCGCTTTCATGAATTGTAATCTATTATTTCCTTTTTTTTTGTTTCTCTCCCAATTAAAGGCTGATCTTAAGAAAGCTCAGGAAATAGCACCAGAAGATAAAGGTAAGTTGGCAGTTTTTGGAGTGAAAGTTCACTTTGTCTTTTAAGAATTTATCCTTGTGAGCTGCTGTACCCTTTGCCATTAAAGAGATTTATTTGTTAAGCAGATGCTACAGAAGGCCTGTTATGGGGCCAGGCTCCAATCACACTGCAGTGAGGCAGGGCCCCGCCCTCAGCTTAGTCTCGTTCTGTCCAGAACACTTATTTGCATGTGTCTGGACTATTGGCTTTACTGTCCTGTAATGCTAGGTGAAGGAGCAGCATTAGAAGGTAGGATTTATGGCAGATTTAATTAATGTTTGGGACCATTCCTTAAGCTGAATGTGGACATATTCCGAATAGCTACTGGATATGTTGTAGGAAAGCTGTGACAAAAATAAGCTTCTTTCCCAATAAACCAACTACAAATAGTGATCATCAGTCTAGATATTGAAATGTATCTTGAGTCTTTTGCTAAATGAAACTGGGGAGGCACTTTAGAGCCGCCTCTAAACGGAAGGGAGAAGGCACATCTGTGTGTAATTGTTGGTTCTCTTGGGGGACGGTCTTCTAAATCATGCTCTGTTAACAGGGCTCAGCTACTCTTCAGGAGAAGAGTTTTATCTTTTTTTTTTTTTTAACCATACTAAAGCATCAGTTTGGCCAACTTAATTTTTTGGATGTTTTGAGAAATAACTCATACTCCATATTTATTTTACAGCTATCCAGGCAGAATTGCTGAAAGTCAAGCAAAAGATAAAGGCACAGAAAGATAAAGAGAAGGCAGCTTATGCAAAAATGTTTGCTTGATGAGGAATTCAGTTTTGCTTAAGTGTGTTGATTGTATGAGTGAAGAAGACAGTTAAACGGTTTGTCTGTTCTGTGTGATCCCTCCTGTGCGCCCTCTGATACTTCGGTTCCCTGTGTTTACAGTCCAGGAATATGGATAGGGGCTTACTGTTTAACACACCAGTGTTACAGACTCCAATGGCGTTGATTCCCTCTTCAGTGACTCTCTGCATTATTCAAAGGATAATGGTGTTTCCAGCTTGTTTTTAAACTCCTAAAGAGACATCGTGTTTGAATAAACAGACAGAAGCCTGAGTCTGTGTATTGTTTTTCTCAGTTCTTTGATGCGTCTGTCTGCAGTACAGGCTCTGGGCTGACCGGCGTCTCTAAAGGGTCAGACATTACTGTCTCAGCTACTTAGTTCTGCACTTGGAGCTCAGAAGCAGCCACTGACAGCATGTAAGCCAGGAGGCGTTGCTGGGCTCCATCACACTGTTTGTAAGAAGAGTGGTGGGCGGGATGCCAGCCTCTGGTCTACAACATAGTATACACTTTACATGAAGTGTTGAACTTGACAAGTCAAATGTACATTACAGGCTGATGGTGTATCTTGCTTTTGGTGCTGAATCTTGGAAGAATTGGAGAAGTAAATAGATGCTTCAGCACTTAACAAAGTTTTATTTAAGAGAAATATTCATAATCTTATAAAATGATTTCACTGGTAATTATTGTTTGAATACTGATCACGAATATTTTGTAAGATATGTTGACATCGCTGAACTTCCAAATACTGGAATTTAGCTTGTCATCTGTTTTAGAGACCCTGAAGCCAGCTGCAGTTTACATTCCGTTGTATGCAGGGCCTCCCCCGCCTTCAGGTACCACCCAGTTAATGTTCTGACTTGGATCCTTAATATCACATGTTTTACAGTGCACACAGTTCTGAGCATTTATCTGTAGCCGAAATCCATCACCTTGTTCCACAGGGACAAATTCATAAACGCCTGTGAGGAAAAATAGACAACATGGTGCGGTAGCTAACTTCAAAGTAGAAGCTGAGGTCCTGGAGAAACTAGCCACAGAAACCCACGAGGTTTGCTGACAGAACATTTACGCACAGGGAATATTACAAAGATCTGGGTATGTGCATTTGCTATTGTTTTAAATCAGATATGATAAAAGCAGAAGGTGTGGCAGCACGTGGCTGAGTTGGTGTAACTAACAAGGGAACTCTTCATTGAGCAGTTTCTGAATGTGATGTTACATACAAGCCTGCACAGGAGACGCCACAATACAGTGAAATAGAGTGCACCATGGGGGCTTTGTTCCCAGTGTGTGTAGCATTTCCCAGTGTATGTAGCAGTTACATTATAGTGTTACTGTCTGAGCCTTCAGTCAGTCACAGTAGTAACATTGGAGATCACTGATCTCAATATCAAATATAATGAGAAAGTGGAATTTTGCAAGAATTTCATGTGCCATGTGAAGTGAGCAAATGCTGGCAAAATGGCGCCAGTCGGCTTGTTCAATGCACGATTGCCACAGACCTTCAATTTTTAAAAAGCCCAACATCCACCAAGTGCAATAAAATGAGACCTGCTCACATGAATGTGGCTACGGCTGCAAAGATCAACTCTTACCCTCAATTTACAAGCCAGTGAGATGACAGGGTTAGGAGCGAAAGTCAGAGATGGTCACGGCCCTCCCTGTCCAGAGTACACTGGCTTCCACACACCTGAGTACTGTCTGTCTCACCACCACTGGAGACCACTCCCTACTATAATTCTAGTTGAAAGCTTAGAGCACTAAAAGATACAGTATCCATGATACATTTAAAGTCTGGAAGCATTTCCCTCGGCTGCATGTGGCCAAAGTCTAGTATTTTAGGATATCTACATACCTACCATATGTGTATATGTGCACGTGTATGTCAGCATAGAAACTAGTCAATCCTAAAGGAAATCAACCCTGAACATGTACTGGAAGGACCGATGCTAAAGCTGAAGCTCCAATACTTTGGCTACCTGATGTGAAGAGCTGACTCTTGGAAAAACCTTGATGCTGGCAAAAGGAGAAGAGGGTGGCAGAGATGGTTAGATAGCGTCATGGACTGGATGGACATGAATTTAAGCAAACTGGGAGACAGTGAAGGACAGAAGCCTGGTGTGCTGCAGTCAATGGGGTAACAGAATCAGACACAAAAGTTAGCAACGAAACACACGAGCATACACACAGACGGGAGCAGCTGTGACAAAAATGATTTAAGTCGCAGGAATATGGAGAGAGATGTTTGGTGCTTTTTCCCACAACCCTCACCTTGGGCTGAGGGTAAACGATTTTTCTGAGAAATGCCGTCTAAATTAAGAAATCCCTACTCTAAACTGCTAATGAGAGGAAGAACCGTAAGAATAAAGGTTTTCGAAAGGAATCTAGATGTACAGTTTCTAAGCAATAGGAGGAGAATGGAAGCCTGTTTTTGATGTGTTAAAGCAGATACTTGGAGCACATGTGGAAATGAATGTACTAACCTGCAGGGCAGAATCGTTGCTCGGGGCCGTCATATATGGACAGGTTTCTGTTGACAGGCACGCTGTCGTCTTTCAAGGTCAGATGTGCTGGCTGGTCGTGTTCATGGTTGGTACCGCTCAGAGCCACGGATGACAGAAGGTCAAAACTGATCTGCCCATCTGGTTTTGGATACTCAATGGGTGTGCAGTCCTTGGCTGGCTTGAGCTTATCTGAGTCAGACCCTTCCAAAGTTTTGAGGAAGATTTTTAGTAAAAATAGAACTAATTTTAAAGTACTTCCTTAGACATTTAATAACTTGTAAATATTATACTGAAGAAGCAAGATTTTAGCCCTCTTAAAACAATACCCTGTTCTCTTGACACTGAATTAATTTCTCTCATATGGCAAGTTTAGAACAGTAAAGTAAGAAAATTCCCCTTCTTTCCAGTGACTGGATCCTGTTCCCGAATTAAAAACTAATGCTCATGCTCATAGGGGCCAGAATTACCTTTATGTTTCAGAGTCCAGGGCTCCATCCCCCTGAATATCCAGTAGAAGATTCCAGTGTAAATCATCCCTCCATACACACCCAGGATGCTGTGGCAGGACGGTCGGATGTTCCTGACAGAATAGAGCTCTTTCCATACCCACGACTTCTTCAAATTGTCCTCGTACTCAGTTACATCAAGCCCTTTTTATTTAAAAAAAAAAAGAAATATTGTGTTAAATTGCCTCAAGGAGTCTTGCTGTCAAGGTACTTGGCTACCAAAATTAGTGATGCATCTTACGTAATTACAAAAAGCAGGTGGTTGTGTAAGACTACACTTGAAGAATCTTTTATACATAAATGTTGACATCACCCAAAAAGAACCCATTTGATGTGGTGTTAACAGGCAAGGCAGTAAGGCCAAACTGGTAGCATGGGAAATAAGTTTCAAAATTCAGTGAACTTGAAGCTAAGAGAGCTCATGCTACTTATGAACATGAGAAATTTCAGAACTGATCAGCGAAACCCTCCTATCTGCTATGGGTTGCACTGTACCCACCCCGAGAGGCATTTTGATGTAACCCTGAGGTGGTCATGCTGGGTTGTCTCGGAGTCAGAATAGGGTTGTTGCTGGTGTAATGAGTTAAAACGAGGTTATATTGGAGTGGACTGGGCCCTCAGTCCAATGAGTGGTGTTTTAACAGGATGACACACACAGAGAAGACTTCAGAGGAAGCCAGGGCAGAGGCTGGAGTTGCTGTGCCAGGAGCTAAGAATGCCAGGGGCTTCCGGAAGCTGGAAACCAACCTGGAGAGCAAGTGGTCCTGCCAACACCTTCACTTCGTGTTGCTAGGGTGGGGAACTGAGAATAAGTAAGCTGCCCAGTCTGTGGTGCTTTGTTGTGATAGCCCTAGGAAACGACAACGCCTGACAATGCCTAAAGCTCAGGGCTTGCATTTAACCTCTTGGTTCAGAGGTTAAAGCATCTGCCTCTGATGGGGGAGACCCGGGTTCGATCCCTGGGTCGGAAAGATCCCCTGGAGAAGGAAATGGTAACCCACTCCAGTATTCTTGCCCAGAGAATCCCATGGACAGAGAAGCCTGGTAGGCTACAGTCCACGTGGTCGCAAAGAGTCGGACACGACTGAGCAACTTCACTTTCACTTTCAGGATGTCTTAGTTCTGGTTGCCTCCTGTGAGCTCCACGGTGAGCAGCCCCACTGCTCCACCTGGTCTCGGTGACCTGCTCATTCCACCCTTCCGGTATGGAGCCCCGTGTGCAGTGAGAGCACCCCTGGGACACACCCTTGGTGAGGATTCTGTCCCCTGCAGCTCCTCCCCCTCCCCCCTGCCCAGGCCTCCACGCCTCCAGGACACCTGAAGGTACAACCTACTGGGCAAGCATCACATTACTGGACTCTATGGAGTACAGCGTAAATCAAGTATTGAGTTGCTACTGTTGTTTGTGGTTCACAGGGAATGAAGCCCCTGCTCTTGATTTTCCATCCAGGAGGCAGGAGATAAAGTTGATCAATTCTGCAGAAAGGTGGAAAACACCATACGGAAAGAGGGGCTGGGGCTGGGAGTTTGTGTACATATGTGTGTGCGTGCTGCAGATTCACTGATCAACATGGACCCACTAGAGAGATCTGAGCTGAGGTGCAGGGAACTCAGGGGTGCCTGGCACTCCCAGGACCTGGGAAGCAGCAACAGGACCAGAAAGGAGAGTGAAAGGAGGTGAAGGCAGAGGGTGGGGCAGGTCCTGCTGTTCTTGGGGAAGAGATGAGACTGCCTGAGAAGAGGCTGTCCTCGGATGAACGGTCTCCTGAGGGGTCCTTGGGCCAGGCCTCTGGAGCCTGCAGCCGTGACTCCTCTGCCTGCCCAGGAACAAACATCTGGGGGTGCTGGCAAGGGTCTCCCTGGGCGTGTGTGTGATGTGACGTGGGGCCACATCATGCTGATTGTGTTCCTGGGGCCAGGACACCACAGGCGCTGCTCCACTTTCCACGTTCATAAACTAGAAGGTGGCCGTAACATCCTCGCTCACTGTGACTGGGCCACAGGTTTCTTTGCCCGGCACACATCTTAGTGCTTTGTGTAAAGGGACAGACACAGTAAGCATCTTCAGTATCCAGTGAAATAAACATAAAGACCAAGATTCTTAATTGTATTTATTGTCCTCCTCTATGTGCACACTGAGTGTATGTTTAAATAGCTTCTTTTTAAATGTCCCTGTGAAGAACTTGAGAATACATAGGAAGTTCTTACCTATCGTCTTTGATTGGAGATTTTCATTAGTTAGTTGATTAAAAATAGATTCTGCTGCCAAAATACCACTTTTCATTGCTGTGTGAGTGCCTTTGATCTTGGGAACATTCATGAAACCAGGGCTACAACCAATAAGTAAACCCCCAGGGAAGGTGAGCTTTGGTATAGACTGAGGAAAGAAAGAAAGCGCATTTGTTAGTTCAGATTCAACAAACACTCTAAAACTAAATACTCCACACTACAGCCTCTTTTAAAGCTGTAGAGAAAAACTGAAAAAAAAAAATTTACATGAAAATGAATATAGTTAAAGGAAAAATCGGAACAAAAGCAGTTTCTCCCCTTCCATGAAAATGAGGACCAGACCTGTCACTCTTTTCCTATTAAGGATTTCTCCATCTCCCTCCCCATGACTTACCTAATGAGATATATGTAAGACCAGATCAACACTTAAATAAAATGTTATTTATACATATCCATGTCATAATTAAAAATATTCTCTAACCCTGAAGGACTATTATGTAAATTGTGATCTGCTTTTATAGCCATTCTGGGTAACACAGGATTTACCAAGAATGTTATCTTAACTCTACGTGCCCTTTTGTTTTACCTTGATGTTCAGGGATGGAAACCTAGATTGTAATCATGGCATCACCACAATTAGCTACCACCCTAAATAATATATTTTACTTAACCTAAGAGTAAACTGAATTTCCGAAATAAATCTTAAGACGATCGTTTGGACCTCCGTATACATTTCTGATGAAAAACAATGTAATCAAAGGTGGTGATGTTTTGGTTTAGTCCCAGAATGTAGCAGCTAAGTTGTGGATAGTTAGCACAGGACAATGTACTGTAATCTAATCTACAGAGTAAAAATGAAAAAAGAGACAGTGGCTCTTTCCTTGTCATGTATTATTTCCTTCTCTGGAAGCTTCCTAAAGTACGCCATGAGTCTCTGCTGAGAAAGCGGTGGGTGGTGACAGTCTGCCAGATGAAGCTTTCTAATTAGAAAGCTGTGGTACAGACTGAGGAAAGAGAAATAAAAAGTCATGTAATATTTGTTATACTCAAAATAATACTTGTAATACTCAAAATAAAATCCAATGTTCTCAATTTTTGCATCTTAAGGGTCCTCAAAAACTTAATGGGAGTTTCTGAATCTCTGACTAATTAAATCAGAAAAGTTTAGGTAAGAAGTGTGTGTGTGTGCAGGGCCGGGGTGGATCATCTCTTGCTGCCCATCTAAAGATCATCCGGGACGTTGAAGTGAACAGGCAGATGATGTAAATACGAATCTGTATGTACTGCTGAGTATACAGAAGCCTTTATACTAGAAATGAAAGAGTAGCATTAGGGTGGCAGTAGCTATTGTGGACATTATTCAAAAGAGTTTATGGGCTTGAACACAGGGAATTTAACAAGAATTACTGCAAATGAGTAACTACTCTAGAAATAAAAACCTCATGAGTGGTAATCCTGTAGCAATGGAACTTAGGGACAGTGTTACTTTAGAACTCTAGTAATTCCATTCATAAGTTAATTGTGATTTTACTTGACTTTATGAATGTATTTAGAACTTCACTTAAGGTTAAGTTAACTTTTCTTAATTTTCTATGATCTATTTGTTACTTTTACAATAGATTAAAAAAGATACCCAATTTCTGAAGTAGTTCTAATTTTGAACATATACTACAATAGGACAAATAAGGGTAAAAACTTAACAGAGGCCACTTAAAGGGAATGGTTATTACTAGGTAGTTGAGATGAATTAATTACCTTTGCTGAAAGCTACTATTGTCCTTGACTTTCCTGGCAGCTAGCTAAGGAATAAAGGAGAAGATCTTGTTTAAATTTTCTGGTTAAAAACAAACTAAGAAACAAAACAAGGCCCATGAATTTTTCTCTAGAAGCAAGTATATCCTTAAAACCAAATCCATGGCATAATTTATTTAACTCTGGTGTGGTAGGTACAGTTTTATAAATACTAGGGTGCTTTGCTTGGTTACTTAAATTTTCTCCCTATGAGATACCTTTCTATTGTTTACCTAGAGTTGTGACCTCATGTTTCGACGTTACATTCACCAATACAGAAATAAGGAATAAAAAGAAGGCAGAGTTACCTGAAGGCCACCTTCATTGAGTGCTCTGGCTCCATAGGCAATCCTTTTCCCACCTTCCAACGTTGGCTGGATGCTGGGGTGGTGTTTCCACCTTTGAAACTCTCTAAATGGACTGAGGTATGGGTTTTGATAGTCCAGACCAACCTTAAAATGTTTATATTTAAATCAGACATTGCTATTTCAAATTATATCAAGATGAAGTATGGGCAATTATTTATCTGAAAACATATACATTAAAATTCTTATTCTCAAAGGACTTAGAGAAATATATGCAATGATCCAAATTTAATTAAATAATTGGAATAAAATTTCCTTGGAAAAGAAGGGCAAACAATACATGCCATGTTTTTATAACTTGCAAACTTAAAATACTTAGAACATATTAATAAATCACTGTACTCTCTAAATCAAAATTAAAATTAAAAAACATTTGTAGGTAGGTGTCAAAAGGAGTTGTAATAATTTATTATTCATTTATCAACACCAACTCTAGAAATCAACTAATAAGCTCTATATAGTATACTGAGGCAAAAATAAGACACCGAATATAATCATATTTATAAAGAGGGCAAGAAATATCAGAGGTTATATTTTACATGGTATTATGAAATGCTGAAATTAATAACCAAGCTTTTTTGCTCTGAGAAGATTAAATCACTATAAAAAATAAACAAAAGGAATGTACTGAACACACCAATAGTGCACAAATTTAACATATCATATACAAGTCTAATCGACATTGAATTACAAAGCTGCAACCAATGGCAAGGTGCAGTAACTCATATTGTTTTTCAGTTCCCTGTAATGGTCAAGATATAATTTACTGCGAAGATGTAAGTGACCAAGAGGGAGAAAAGGTTCCTGGTAAAAAGTTACAGGTTCAAACCCAGTGTGGACTGCATTTCCAGTGATGGCATGCCTCGGTGGACACGGGCTTCAGGTAGGACAGGTCTGGGCGGGAGTCCTGCCTCTGTCACTTAATTGGGTGTGTTTGGGAAGGTTGTTTCGCCTATGTGAACTTGAGGTTTCCCATGAGTAAAATAAGGATGGACAGACTTCATGGGAATCTTATGGAACAGCATTCCCAGGGAAGTACCCAGCACAGGGTCTGGCGTGTAGCAGAAGTGGATGATGTTGACAACGGCCATAGCATTTCATGCGTGGATAAAAGCAGAAAGGAAGCGTTAAGTGATCAGCCTTTCACAGTCTCCAGATGTGACACCCTGGTTTTATAACACTGAGGAGCACTGACTCACAGTGCAACTCCCCATCGTGGGCATATGACTCACCACAAAGCCAAGTGCTACCAAGGGCTCCCCTTCATTTAGGTGGTAGAGGAACGAGCCCCCATAGGTGTGTCTGTCCAGGGGCCAGCCGACGGTGTGATCCACTCTCCCAGGTTTCCACTTCTTCTCATCAATAACCCATAACTTAAACAAAAAAAGGTCCTAGTGTATTATTTAGATATTTTATGTCACCACATGTACAAAAGCTGCTAAGTTTTATGTTTTATTTATGAAGTAACAAGTGGAAAACTGTAATAAGAGAAACACATAAAAGGCATTTCAAACATCCCAGCAAACGGAAGGGATGAATGGAAGTAAACAAGTTAGGAAATTCAGGAATTCTTAAGACACTAATCAGGTTCTCAAATGGGTAAGGTGTTCATGTTTGTTGGAAACACCAAAGAGGGGATGAGGTGCTGGTAGCCACCTACACCTGGATCCAGGTGGGGGCCACGCAGGAGTGCTTGCCTCATAAAGTACACTGAGCCCTGCATGTCAGAGCTGCTACTTTACAGGACAGATGTTATTTTTCAGTAGAAAAAAGTTTATTTTGTCCTGCACTGCCTTCTCCCCACCTGAAGCAAATCAATCATCCTACTTTCAGAAGGGTAAGGTCTAAATTTTATACAATAATTTTCATGTGAAATACTGTCTAAAAATCAGATTTTATGTGACATCACATAGTGTTAAGTGCAATCTGCCAAGTGAGGTCACTCAGTCATGTCCGACTGTTTGTGACCCCATGGACTATACAGTCCATGGAATTCTCCAGGCCAGAATACTGGAGAGGGTAGCCTTTCCCTTCTCCAGGGGATCTTTCCAACCCAGGGATCCAACCCAGGTCTCCCACATGGCAGGCAGATTCTTTACCAGCTGAGCCACAAGGGAAGCCCAAGAATACTGGAGTGGGTAGCCTATTCCTTCTCCAGCGGATCTTCCCAACCCAGGCATCGAACCAGGGTCTCCTGGATTGCAGGCAGATTCTTTACCAACTGAGCTACAAGGAAAGTAATCTGCCAAAACAAGCCCTTAGTCACAATATAACAAATCTAGTTATGTACAGAACTTGAACTTTTCTGAGTTTTACCCCCCAAAATATTTTTAACCAAAGAATTATAATGAAACTCTTATGCTAATAAACCTAAGGTTTGGGAAATCAGACTAGAAATTGGATAAACTGAGAAAATATCCATTTAACCTAATAAAAATATATGCTGCAGATTAAATATATTGAGTGAGATCAGCCCTGGGATTTCTTTGGAAGGAATGATGCTGAAGCTGAAACTCCAGTACTTTGGCCACCGCATGCGAAGAGTTGATTCATTGGAAAAGACTCTGATGCTGGGAGGGATTGGGGGCAGGAGGAGAAGGGGACGACCCAGGATGAGATGGCTGGATGGCATCACGGACACGATGGACGTGAGTCTGAGTGAACTCCGGGAGATGGTGATGGACAGGGAGGCCTGGCGTGCTGTGATTCATGGGGTCACAAAGAGTCGGACATGACTGAGCGACTGAACTGAACTGAACTGAACTCTATAAACTAAGTTATTTTTACATTATAATTTTGAATAAGCAATTCTTATAGGATGTGGTCATCTTACAAAGACCATATGGGTAACAGGTCAAATTCTATTAGGGAAATGGAATTACAATGAAAAACAATTAATGTCACAAATATTTTCAAATTCAAGACTTATTTCAATCAACATTTGACAAAACAATTAGAACATGCAGACAAAATTTATATAATAGTGAAATTTTATTAGTTATATTCTTTAGCCCCTTGAAAGAAAGTGAAGTCGCTTAGTTGTGTCTGACTCTTTGTGACCCCATGGACTGTAGCCTACCAGGCTCCTCCATCCATGGGATTTTTCCAGGCGAGAGTACTGGAGTGGGCTGCCATTTCCTTCTCCAGGGGATCGTCCCAACCCAAGGACTGAACCTGGGTGTCCTGCATGGCAGACAGATGCTTTACTGTCTGAGCTACCAGGAAAGCCTCTTGAAAAATATCCCAAATATTTTCAGTCATTATGAACATTTCTGATTAATGATAATTACATGACAATACAAATGAGTGTAAGCTTCATCTTGCCACATTAAAATTACACCAGCAAATGCAGGTACCTCCTTCAGCCCGATTCCATAGGTCTGAGGCTCGCAGTTGGCCCTTAAGTCGAACTTCCTGTACAGCTGCTTGGCCAGGTGTCCGTGGCAGCCCTCTGCAAAAATTGTGACTTTAGCATGTAGTTCCAGTCCCCGCTCGAAAGTTGTCTAAGAAATAAGAACACGTTAAATTGCAACATTTGACAGTTTTTAAAATGTTCACATTCTGGTTGGTTTTGAACTGAACTATGATTTAGATATAGAAGAGAAGGCACAAATATATAATTTTAGGAGTAAAACTAATTGCTGTTATAAGTGGAATTTAAATTTATAAGGCAGTCAATCAATATCTTGTGTCTTTATTATATTTACTTTTTCACTTCAAAAGTACTTGATTGAATGGTTAAGTTTGTAAGAATTAAAACAAACAAACAAACAAACAGAGCATGCTCCCTCTTCCCATTACCTACAAATGAATGTACCATGAGAAGTGAGGGGGAAGGGCAAAATGGATGAAGGAGGTCAACTGGTGACAGACAGTAACCAGGCTTGGGGTGGCTGTCACTCTCCAGTGTATACAGATGTTGAATGATAACACTGGATACCTGAAACTTCTATATTAAAGAACATTTTTGACCCCACACCAGTCAGCAGGGCCATCATCAAAAAGTCTGCAAATAATAAATGCTGGAGAGGGTGTGGGGAAAAGGAAACTCTCCTACACTGTTGATGGGACTGTAAACTGTGTAGCCACTATGGAGAACAGTATGGAGATTCCTTAAGAAACTAAAAACAGAGCGACCGTATGATCCAGCAATCCCACACTTGTGCATATATCTGGAGAAAACTCTTAATTCAAAAGGATGGAAGCACTCCTATACTCACTGCAGCACTGTTTACATTAGCCAAGACATGGAAGCAACTTCAGTGTCCCTCAACAGATGAAAGGATAAAGAAGATGCGGTGCATATACACAAAGAAACATTTCTCAGCCATAAAAAAGAATGAAGTAATACCATTTGCAGCAACATGGATGGACCCAGAGATAATCATTCTAAGTTCAGTAAGTCAGACAGAAAAACAACCATCACCTGGTGCTACTCATACCTGGAATCTAATTTTTAAAAAATGATACAAATGAACTTATTTACACAACAGAAATAGATTCACAGATTTTGAAGACAAACCTATGATTTACCAAAGGAGAAATGTGTGGGGAGGAGGGGAGGAATCAAGCAGGAACTTCCATTACTGGGGATGTGAACACTTTTCACATTTGCTGGTAACTCTGTGCTTGTCTTGTGCGTCATCCACACGAACACGCACCCTATAAATGACTCTGCTTAGTACCTCTGAATTTGCTTTTGTCTTCCTCTTAACACACTTCATCATCCATAAACCATGTTAAGAACCTAGCGTGCGGAGTGTTACCCAAATATATACACACACCTATGTACTGAGATCTTACATATACACCCAAACTTTTCTGGTTCTTGATGTCACAAAAATACGATCATATAATCCAACCTTTGTGCATCTTATTTTCTCACCATAGCCCTTCATGGAAATCTCCCAAGTGATTGTGTGGCTCAAATCTTTCCATGTGGGAACACCACAGGTTGGTGCTTCTGCTAACAGGTAACAGACATTCACTGTTTCCAGTTCATTTGTGATGAATAGCGTGTTATAAAACATACACCCTGTATACGTGCCCTTACAACGTTGGTGCTTCTGTTCCTGTAAGTTAGGTTTCCAGGAGTGGCACTGCTCCTCCTGGACACACCTACTTTAATTTTACTAGCTGTCCCAAGAATGTCTTCCCCAGAGTCTGAACAAGTCACATTCCTGCCCGCAGTGTTTAAGAAGACACTTTCCCTATTTCCAGCTCGTGACAGTATGTGTGTGTGTGCTCAGCTGTGCTTGACTCTTTGCGACCCCATGGACTGCAGCTCAGCAAGGCTTCTCCTGGCAAGAACACCGGAGTGGGTTGCCATTTCCCTCTCCAGGAATCGAACCTGCACCTCCTGTATTGGCAGGAGGATTCTTTACCACTGAACCACCTGGCAAGCCCATACCTTTTCTTCTTATGTTTTTGCTAAGGGTAGTACTAACGCATTGCTATGCTAATTTCCATTTTCCTGATTACTCTCCAGAATCTTTTTTCTTTTTGATTCAAGAACTATTAACTGAATGCATCCTGTGTACCAGGTGCTATGCTAGGCACTGGGGAAGAGAGGACAGAAAAGCACCATCCCTTCCCTGGGGTAAGGCCCAGGGCCAGGACTAAATACCAGTAACTACGTGGGTGTACACGGACTAAGTGTGACTGCTTGCATGGAGGAGAGCATGGTGGTGGCAGGGGTTCTAGGGAAGAGCCGTGTGACGGGGAGAGCAGGAAGGGTCTCTGTGAGGAGCTGGCCTGGGAGCCACAGACCCTGCACAAGAGACGTCTAAGGACCTGCCTCCTGGTGAGTGCTCACCTGGATCTGCTCTTCTGTCCATTGTTATTTTTTAAGATTCTGCCCGTTTTTCTAACGTGTTCTCTTTCTTTCTTGTCAATGCAGAAGTGCTCTTTGATATCACTGGCACTCAAACTGTTTTCCCCAATCTACTGCTTATCTGCAGACTTTTTGGTATTTTTGGTATACAAAAATACCAAAAATGTGCTTAATTTTTAAGTCATTAAAAAAGGCCTGTCTCTTCTAGGTTTCTAATTTCTGTTATAGGATGGCTTACCTTACACTTAGGTTGTAATTATAATCCAGGTTTCTTTCTAACTTTTTGTAAATTGTTTTAAGAAGTCATTAGAATTTTTATAAAATGAAGGTCTAACCCTATCTGCTTCCAGATAGACATGCAATTTATCCAGCTTAACTTATGCCACAACAATTCAATCTCAGTGAACTAAAGTACTCCTCAGTATATTTCCGCTTCCTCTTAGAGGCAACACACCTCTGCGTATGCAAGGGGCAGTCCTGGAGTCATACCGCCTCTATTCCAATCCCAGCCCCACTGCCTAACAGGGGTCTGACCCTGGGCAAGTCTCTTAACCTCTGAAATGTGAAAACACCGACATCAGAATTCTGACAAGGAGCTTCCCTGGTGGCTCAGCAGTAAAGAATCCATAAGCCAGTGCAGGAGATGCGGGTTCGATTCCTGGTCCGTGAGGATCCCACATGCTGTGTAACAACTAAGCTCATGTGCCACAACTACTGAGCCTCTGCTTTAGACCCTTCAGTAGCTACAGCTACTGAAGCCTGCGTGCCTTAGAGCCTGTGCTCCACAACAGAAGCCGCTGCAACGAGGGAAGCCCACGCACTGCAGTCAAGAAGCCCACCCACTTGCCGCAACTAGAGCAAAGTCCTCACGCAGCAACAAAGACCCAGAGCAGCCAGAAATACACAAACAAATAAAACTTAAAAAAAAAAAAGAATTGTGACAGTAAGAAGCCTGACAGATCTAAGATTAGAGCTTCTGAGTGAGCAGCTGGACAATAATTCTGGGACTTGGGGGAAAGGTGTTTAAAGTTGTGTCGCCAAAGGAGGCCACTAGGGAGAAAATATAGGCAGAGGATCCCACAGTGAAGCCTAGAGCCCAGATACTTGGAGGGTGGGCAGGGTGGGGGCGGCAGAGGATGAGCAGGCAAAGGCAGAAGGGGGCCCGTGAAATACCAGGAAGACCAGGAGAAGGTGGGGTGAAAAGCAGGAAGTGTTTCTGGAAGAAAGTTATTCAGCTGTGCCAGCATGCCCACCAGGAGCCGGGTGACAGGACAGAGAACTGGGTCTGCTCTGCGAGGTGTCTGTGAGCCATAAGAAGGGCAGGGGGAAGCCCAGCCATGCTGGAATAAATGAGCCGAACAGCAGAGGACACAGAGTCCACCCTTGGCTCTTCCCCTTCCACACAGCCATAAGAAGACAGACTGAAAAACTTAGACCCTGTAGCTCAAATTACTGACATTCCACTTACTCTTCTATGCTGTCACATCTATACATACACAATATATAAAATATAAAAATATTTTTACAATTACAAAGCACAGAACACAAAACTATACATTTGGACAAATATCACAAGAACACATACAAAAAGAAAGTATCAGAATGGAAGAATTTGTGTCCTTCACTGTTGTAATATTAAATGTAAAATTCTTTAAAGATTAACGGCAATTTATAATTAACTGACCATAACATAGAAAAGAATGGCCATAACACATGAAAGAATATAGGAAAACAATATTCTGTTGTTATTATTAAGTTCCCTTAAAACTAAGTTCCCCTTCTTACACTGTTAGTAGGAATGTAAGCTGGTGCAGCCACTATGGAGAACAGAATTGTGGATCCTTTACAAACTACACATAGAACTACCATATGATTGAATAACCCCATTCCTAGGCATATACCCAGAGAAAACCATAATTTGAAAAAAACACATGAACTTCAGCATTTACTGCAGCACTATTTACAACAGCCAGGACGTGGAGGCAACATAAAATGTCCACCAACAGAGAAACAGATAAAGACGATGTGGTACGTATACACAATGGAATACTACTCAGCCATAAAAAGGAATGTAACTGTGCCATTTGCAGAGACATGGATGGACCTAGGGACTGTCACACAGAGTGCAGTAAGTCAGAAACAGAAACAAAAATTGTATATTAATGCATATATGTGAAATCTAGAAAAATGGTACAGATGATCTCATCAATATTTGCAGAGCAGAAACAGAGAGAGACAGATGAAGTGAACAAACATATGGCCACCAAGGAGGTAAGGGGAGGTGAAATAAACTGGGAGATTGGGACTGGCATCTATGTACCACTGACACTGTGTATAACATAGATAACCAACGAGACCTAAGGTATAGCTCAGGGAGCTCTGCTCAGTGCTCTGTGGTGGCCTGAATGGGAAGGGAAGCCGAAAGAGAGGGGATATATGTAAACACACAGGGGATTCACTATGTTGCACAGCAGAAGCTAGCATTTTAAGCAACTGTACTCCCGTCTATGGGGTCGCACAGAGTCGGACACGACGGGAGCGACTTAACAGCAGCAGCAGCAGCGGTACTCAATAAAAATTAAAAAGGAAAAAGACAATAGCAGTCATTTCTCTATCAAACTACGTCTTGGACAAGGCTTACTCTCTTTTCAATAAGTCAATAAAAAATACTATGTACTACTTAAAAAAAAGTTGAAAATGTAAAAAAAACACAGAAAACTGAGTTCCCTAGAGCAAGTTTCTCGATCCAGAATTTTATTCCCTTTCTGTCGCCTCTGACCTCACCAATCAACCTACAGTGACTATAATGAAAATACCTTTAAGGTACTACAACTGCTGTTGCAGGCCCATCATTAACGTACAAACTCAGGCTGTTTCTCCAGTGCGAGATGAGCCCACAAACCCTGGAGGCACGGAGCACCTAGCCAGAGAGGCAGAAACCGGAGACATCCTGACTCCCCAGTCAGAGGAAGTGGTTAATCCCAGCTGCTTCTTTTTGCTCTGGGCCACACCATGTGGCTTGCGGGCTCTTAGTTCCCCAACTAGCAATTGAACCTGGGTCCTCAGCGTGAGACAGCCAAGTCTTAACCACTGGACCCCCAGGGAATTCCTAATCCTAATTTCCTCTGCTTTAAGACACCCTCAGCTCAAAGACCAAGCTGGGGTGGATCTGAGCGGGGGCTTCTTTCCCCATGCTGCTTGGTACCCTGGAATAAACCCTTACTTTGTCATAAACTCCTGTTCTCAGTTTCGGCTTTCTGTGCTACAGGTACATTCCACACTTCGAGGAGCAGGATGAAATGACAGTTGTCTGCAAACCTGGCTATGCATCAGAATCCATGGGGCCAGTTACAAGACAGCTCCTTGGCCTTGCCATAGGACAGGCTGAGTCCCACAACCTCACATGATTCTGTATGGCTAGGTAAGCCACGTAGAAGAACAGCGAGGCACTAAGACTTGAGAACTTGGGCACGTGCTTCTCTCTAAGCATGAAGGAGTGAGAAGCAGGAAGACCTTCTGGGGGAAATGCTAGACTAGAGGTGCAGTTCTGTTGTATAATGGGAGAAAAGGACTAACTAGGAGATGACCCATCTTTCCTGAGGCCCTGGCAGTACCTGGCACTGTGCCAGCCTTGGTGTAACCCTCCATGATGTCAGCCTTCAAGGAGCTTCTACTCTAGCTGAGAAATTAAGACAATATACAAACATGAATAGACTAGTTTGTTTATCAAGATGTTAATCTGTTTTTTCTTCTTGTTATAGGAAAGGAAGGTTATTTTTTCCTTGTCCTTTCCAAGGGACCTAACAGAGCCGAGATTCACGTATTAAGAGCTCTTCTTTGACAAATTCAAAAATAATGAGCTGTGAAACCTGGAAGGCCATTCAGGCATATTCTAAAAGCAAGAAAGGCAATCAGTCTTGTATTTACCAAAAGATGTCAAAGATTCAATCCACATTACTGACAGTAGTGATTCAAATGACTCTTGTCCACAGAAGTGGAGTACTGTGGAGGGGAGCTGAGCAGCTGACCCATGTGTGTATGTTTTTTGATTTTCCTTGAACTGGCTATAACATCTTACCAATTCCCTTATGAATAAATGAATGAAATAATATCTGTGACCTATGTTCATTTTATATTTATATGAATCATGTTTTTACCTTTTAAGAAAATTGTTCTTAAACATGTTATAGCCACTTATCTAAATTATATTTAATTCAAAGATGTTTATTTTTTAACAATGAGACAAAATTCCACATTAATAACTAAACACTAACATGCACTTAATTAATGTGCAGTCTGTAGCAAGAGTAGATCATTGAGTGTGAGTTAATTTCATATTTTACTGTCAGTCTGCTGAGCATGAACTGTCCACAGGCTCACCTTTGGTGCACCATCCTTCTGTATCCCTACGTCATTTGTGGCAATTCCTTTCACACTGCCATCTTCATGAAAAAGGACCTAAAACAAAAACACTTTTCATTATCACCTACAGACTCATAACTGCCTTGCAAAGAAACAACAAATGGCTTTTGGTTTTTAGAAGGTGAACTTATTCTCTAGATTAGAGAGACACAGGCTTAAGAATGTTCAAGCAAAAATAAGAGATGTGCTTTTAAGATACTCCCTTCAAGATCAAACAGAACTCAGCTCAAACAGCTGGAAATGGAGGAAATGTCCCAATCTGATGAGGAAGAATGGGAGAGCTACCGAGAAGACACCAAGGACCCAGGAAGATGCAATGTTTCAGAGGTCAAGGGCATATGTACAGAGCCTGGACGCAGGGCCTATGACACACTGGACTGTCAGCTGGGGGCGCTGAGGACAGTGTCAGGAAAGCCTCTTCCCCAGTGAGCCCAGACCCCAAAACCAAACACTCGAACAAGACAAAACAGAGTGGGGCTGAAGACAGCCCGGGGGTGATTAAAGCTTATTTCTGGGCCACGAAAAAAGAGGGAAAACTGGTCAAAAGTGTGATTGTGGAGATGAGGAGGAGCAATTCTCTCTCTTACTTGGTTTCTGTTTCTTCCAGAGGAAGATGCTCTTTGGACAGGAAAGAACTAGAACCTCATGCCAGGAAGCATGTGAGTGAAAAGGTAAGACGAGAACCAGCGGCAAGGCACATGACACCTTGAAAACGAACCCACGCTAGGACAGGGCTGTGGCCTGGACTTGCAGATGGCCTTGGCAAACAGGAAACTGTGGAGAAGAGCTGCTGGGGACTCTAAGAGTGTGTGTGTGTGTGTGTGTGTGTGTGTGTGTCTAAACCATGGATGCCACAAACCACCTACTTGTGGCTTGGACCCTGATTCCCATTAAGAACAGTTTATTCGGGAGAAATGCACACCCAAATCCACGTGTATGAACTGGGAACACAGAAATCAGTAGCAGGATGTGTAGCACCGAGGCCCGTGTGTTTTATTTGGCTTACATCTACTGTAATGGGAAAAACAAAGATGGTTTTCCTTTTACTGGTGACAAAAAGGACAACTCCCTCTCCTACCCAGATTCTTTCAGCATTTCCTTTAGAACACTCAACTGTAAATTCTTTCCGTCTCTCTTAGATATACGAGAATCATATAAAAGGCTAAGTAAGATTCCTGGTAGTGCAGCATCTTAGTGTTTCCTGGGTCCTCAGAGACATCTGACATATGACCACGGAGGATGGTGTCTAGTCTCCCTGTCTCTGGGGGACGGTCTGGGCTACGTGCCTGCCTCCACATCGTCACTTGCTGCCAGTCAAAAAGATATAGGACACTTTATTTTTTCCTTTGGAGAAAGATGATTAACATGTATGTAATGGACTGTATCTGTCTGGCTGAGTAAAAGGTTAAGAGTTCTCTCTGTCTTGGCAACGTCCCTAGCAGATGGCCTGTAATTGCACTGCAGTCTTGGTTTAATGCTCATTCAGTAATAAAACTGCTTCACTCTTATTTATAATTTATAGAGGTGATTTTTTTTCTGGCTTGGCAGGAGATTTTATTTTTAATAATTTTCCCAACAACAAGTAGTGAGACTCTATATAGTGAGATGTAGTTACCAGAGTTATTTTGAAGGAATTATTGGAAGCACAGTTTATAGAATGAAAATGGCAACCCGCCTTGCTGTAACCAGGCTTGAAGTAGTTGACTCACTCTGGGTGGCAATGAGAATACTGCAGCAACTCAAAATATGTAACATGGTGGTTGTAAGAATTGAGACTATTTAACCTGGAAAAAAAAAAATCACCAGTGAAGGTGGGGCAGGAGAGCAGGGCATAATAATTGGAAAGCTGTCCTTGAGGGAGGACAGATTTGTTCTACATACTGTAAGAAAGTAAAGAAACATCTACTCAATTTACAGAAGAGAGAATTACCAACAATCCATACATCAGAGGCTTTTTTCATTCTAGGTTGACCAGTCACCTGATGTGGAAAAATATGAGGACTTCAAGTACTCTTTGGATTGATCCTGCTAAGATTTCTTCTGATCTTACAACTCTAATATCCTATGGCTTTTTGAAAATATTTATCTATTTACTTCTGTATCATTCTTGGTTTAGTGTCAAAAGAAAAAGCGACCACTTCCTATCAGCATTAGGAAGAGAGAGGCACAAACCTCGGCAGCTGCGTAGCCAGGGTACACCTCCACACCCAAGGCTTCCGCCTGCTCCCCCATCCAGCTCACCAGATGGCCCAGGCGCACGATGTAATTGCCATGATTGTTCATTGGGAGACCTACAGACAGAGGCTGGATTCAGAAGTCTGACTTTTTAGTGGTAAGTCACAAAAACCTAAATACTAAATTTAGAAATTCTAAGGTCTAATTTCTGCATTATATACATGCATCATCTTCTGGCCATAATTTCAATTTGTTTTCTAACAATTTTGGTCTAGAGTTCAAACTATTACATTGAAAACAACATTACAGAACTAAATCAGAAATTCCTGGTTGCTTTACAAGACTATCTCAATGCACCTAGACTGGAAGACAAAAAAGCACTGGGTTCTGGTCCTGCTTTCTTTTCCACAAGCTAGCTGTGTAATTTTGGGCAAGTCCTTCAGGTCTCTGGGCCTTTGCTTTCTCATCTGCAAAAGGAAAGGATTTAACCAGATGAAATGTAGTTCCTTCCAGCTGTGGAATTCTATAAGTCCACAATATTTATCATTCTTTACCTGGAAGAATTGGCACAGGAATTCTGTATTTCTCTGTTAAAATTCCAAATCTATCTTCTGTTACAGGAGTGTTGAGAGGGGCCTGGAAACAAAAGGAGGAGAGAAAAGGGTGTTTTGAGTTCATATCTGTAAGGGTAAACACAAAATAGTAAAATAACATGTCAAAAAGGAAAGAGAACTGTCTTCCTCACTTTTCTTCCGTCACCTCCTTTGGAAAACCTGACACTGTAAACCCTTTGTCTCTTTGAGATGCATGGGAATCTTTTAAAAAACGAAACAAGCCAGTTTTCATCTCAGGACTGTCTTTACTGGGGGATCCAGAGCCACCTTTGAGTGAACCTCAAGGAGGCTGGCCTCCTGTCTCCCTGCCTCTGTGGAGGTCAAGCTAGACACTGACTCCAGTGCTCAATGGACACAGAAGAGAGGCTTTTTCTTTGGATAAAGACAATTAACAGGTGTGGAATGGATTGGATCTGCCTGGCTACATGAGGCTTTGATGTGAAAAATTTTTTCTATTAATATTAGAATTGCTTTTTTGTCAATACCAATTCAATGATGCCTATTTCTGAAATACACTGAAGAGAGAAATTAGGTATAATTACAGCATGTCAAGTTTCAAGGAGTTTGCTGCTTTAGAAGGAAGAGCACTGTCACTTGTGCAAAGCCCCAGGTCAGCACACCCAGCCTCAGCACTAACCTCCCAGCCTCGGCGCTAACCTCATTCCATCTCAGCCTCTCTGCCAGTCCTCGTGAGGTGTCCTCCTGGAGCCCCCGCCTGGGAGGCGGCAGAGCCTGAAACAGTGCTTTTGTTTATGACTCCCGTGCCCCAACCACGTTCTGTCTGTCAAAACCTCTCCTTTTCTGCTGCTCGTTGGAGCTCCTTTCTGTTTGCTAGATGGGGTGCTGCTCAGAATCACTGAATGAAGCCAATTTGACCTTTAGATTTACTCAGGTGAGCTGTGTTTGTTAACAGTTTTCACAACTGTTTATATAGAATATTTAGTATTCACAGATACTAAACATTCTAACCTTGAATACCTTGAACAGAAATGATATAGCTCATTTCACAGAAGAAAAAAGTGAGATACGCAGAGTCTAAGATTTTAACCGAGGTCATACAAACGATGAGCGCAGTAAGACTAGCACTGGGTTCTCTGTATAGCTCGCCAGCGACGTGTCTGCTTAGGTTATAAGTCTTACTAATGTATTTCTTTAGAAAATTAAATTACCCTCTTTGGCTTTAGGTATTAAAAAAAATAGGATAGTTATAGAACATTTTATTAAGAACAATGATATAAACACCTATGGAGTAAGTTAGGAAATACCCTCAAAATCAAAAAGCTGTATTTTATTCAAAGACATTCTCAAGATAATGTCTTCTCATAAATCCAGCACACAAACACAACGTGTATAAGGCATTATGTGAAAATGAGTTAATTTAAAAATTATTAACTATATTTGATGTTAGTCAGTTTTTTTGGCCCTTTTAAAATTAAAAACCTATCTACAGTTACCCTCTAAGAGCTAGAAGCAGGTGAAAAGGGTTCTCCATATTCCTTTCATCTGGACATAGAAATACAATCAAGGTAAGACTCGGTATAAATAACAACTTTTCATACTCCCTTCTCCTTCCAGTCTGGGAACAGCTCTTGTAAAGCTCGTGGATCCAGGCACGCCCCTGAGAGGGTGTGAGCGCCTATCTGAGCAGCTTTCTCCACCAGACACACGCGGATGTCCTTCTCGTGCTGGGCGGCCAGCTGCTTGAGCCGTGCGGCCGCGGAGAGCCCCGCGGGCCCGGCACCCACAATCACCACGTCCGCCTCCTCTGCAAACCGCTCCATGTTCACTCCTGGGAGTGAAGAGGATTTAAACATGCATGACAATTCTGGGATGACTACGACCTGATAAAATCACAAGGTTGGGTTATGAGCACTCACTATCCTTTACAGCATTATTATTTTTTTAAATAAACTTTTTGTTTTGTATTGGGGTATAGCTGATTAACAATGCTGTGACAGTTTCAGGTGAATAGCGAAGGGGCTCAGCCATACATATACACGTGTCCATTCTCCCCCAGACTCCCCTCCCATGCAGGCTGCCACAAGGCACTGAGCAGAGTTCCCTGTGCTATACAGTAGGTTCTTGTTGTCATCCATTTTAAATAGTGTACGTGACCATCCCAAACTCCCTAACTATCTGTCCCCCATTCTCCCCTCCCCGTCACAGCCCCCCAAACACAAGTTCATTCCTTAAGTCTGTGAGTTACAGCATTATTTATATAAATTGCCCCTCTGCTTCCTGCGAGAGCTATACAAAGTATATTATTGTTTCAGCAGAATATTCTCTTAGGTTCTGTTTGAGGGCATTATCGTACTTCAGCTTCCATAAATCAACTTTTATTACCGAGATCTATTAGTGTAAGTTTGCAAATATTTGCTTATCTAAATATTAGTATGTAACAGATTTATAAAGTTATAAAATATTAGGTGATTTTATGCTATCATGAAAAATATAATATCAATATTTACCTCTACAAAATGATACAAAGTTTCTAGAAAGATCTCAACTGTTTCACAAAAATGATGACTTACCTTCCCATCGCTTGTCTTGATCCCGGGGATAGACAGTATAGTGGGTAGTAATTCGAGGTACAACAGAAGTTGAAGACCATCGTATAGTGCACAGAGGTAGATAATTTTTCTTAATTTTTATGGCATGAAAGCACTGGTATACTGCACAAAAATTAGGAACAGTATTATTTTTTCGAATAGTTTTTCTCAGGAGTAGTTTGAAGAAAGTCTTAAAGTGCGTACACACACACAATCCAGGACTGGGGATCTGATCTGCTTTCTGTTTCTTGTTGTTTAGTCACTAAGTCATGTCCAACTCTTTTGCGACCCCACAGACTGTAACCTGCCAGGCTCCTCTGTCCATGGGATTTCTCATGCAAGAATACTGGAGTTTTCTGTTAATTAGCCCTAAAACCTTAAAGAATCACTCAACTGTTATAGGTTTCAGTTTCCTCATTCAAAAAAGTAAAGGGTTACCAGGTGATCACTAAGGTACCATTTTTTTTGTTTTTGTTTTTTTTTTTTAAGTCTTGCCACATAGCTTACAAGGTCTTAGCTCCCTGACCAGGGATTGAACCCAGGGCCACGGCAGTGAAAGTGCTGAGTCTTCACCACTGGATTGCCAGGAAACCCCCCCACTAAGGTAACTATGTGAGTCCACGTGACGCCTACTCTTTGGAAACCTGTTTATCTTATGGCCACATCAACACTGCATACATTCAGTCAGTGAACAGTTAAAGCTACACTGCTGAGCCCTTAGCTGGGAGAGAACTGAAGTGGACTGTCCTCTTTCCAAGGTAAACAATTCAGTTGGCTTTTCCTCATAAAGCAATGTTCACAAACTAGAACATTTTAAAAGCTTTTTAATAAGCTAATCTATTCAATTTACCTTATGTCAAGCTTCACCTATTAATTGGATGACTGTATAATTTACCACCTAAACCAGATACTTGGAGAGCACTACAGTGAAAGTGAAAGTCGCTTAGTCATGTCCGACTCTTTGCGACCCCACGGACTATACAGTCCATGGAATTCTCCAGGCCAGAATACTGGAGTGGGTAGCCTTTCCCTTCTCCAGGGGATCTTCCCAACCCAGGATCGAAGCCAGGTCTCCCACACTGTGCACAGATTCTTTACCAGCTGAGCCATCAGGGAAGACTTTCGTGGTCAGCGCCAAGGGAGGTGCTGGGTTACACCAATGGTTACACCGGGACCATGCAGGCAAACTGCGCTTCAGGGTTGGCTTCATTTTAAATTAAGGAGACCCACTTTCCAGGACTTCCCTGGTGGCTCAGAGGGTAAAGCGTCTGTCTACAATGTGAGAGACCTGGGTTCGATCCCTGAGTTGGGAAGATTCCCTGGAGAAGGAAATGGCAACCCACTCCAGGACTCTTGCCTTGAAAATCCCATGGGCAGAGGAGCTTGGTGCAGGCTACTGTCCATGGGGTCCCAAAGAGTCGGGCACGACTCAGCAACTTCACTTTCACTTTTCACCTTCCAGCTGAGTTAATGTATATATTCTTTGAGTTAGTAAATAAGAATTTTATGGAAATAAACACAAGTGTGCCAAGATTTATCTGCAAGAATGTTCATTAAACTTCCATTGTCCTTAAACCTGCACCTCTCTCTCCTCCGTGCCTTACTTGAAACCGAGAACAGCAGGCCTCACAAAAAGAGAGATCTAGTGAGGTGGGTAGTGTCTCAGTTCCCGGCAAGAAGTTCTAAAGTCATCTGTGTTGTGTCGGACCTTTGTTCATTCACTCAGGTTACAATAAAAAGAGGTCTTTTCTCTTCATGTAGATGAATCCTTCCACCTGGATGATGACGCTTTTCCTTCCCATCTTCTTAGAGATATTCCTACTTTAAATATTAATACCCTCCTTTAATCCTGGATCTTCAATTTCTTATCCCCTTCTCTAGTACTCCTCTCCACAGTGATCCTTCCGTTAATAATAACAAAAATAAAAAGACAGAATCCTTCCTTGGGAATAGCGCTGAATGCTCTCAAAGCTTACATATGGAGCTATGGGAGTCTGTCATGGGAGGAGGAGTAAAATCATCAAAGGAGCAGAATAGAGAGTTCATAAACAGGTAGAATACACATAAGGATTTGGTATATGATAAAGATGTTTTTTCAAAGCAGGAAGAAGAGATAGTTCTTCATTAAATGGTCAGATACTGGCAGAAAGTTAGCTCTTTAATATCAAAATGAATTTCATTTGATCAGTGATTTTAATAGAAAAAAGTGGAAGTATAAAGAATTACAGTGATAAATCCACTTTATTTGAGTCTCTGCTTTTGAGTGTGGTCTGAACTTCAGGATCAGCTTCCTGTGAGTAGAGTGTGGCAAGGAAAAATACTAACTTTACAGTGGAGAGCCATGACACTTTGACCAAGTGATCAAGTTTACCATTACTGCAATAAGATATATTAGTATCACATGATGTGATGTGATGAGAAAAGCTCCTCACCTCTGTGGCACACCTCCCCCAAGTCTACAGCCTTGATCTATTTGTGAGAAATCATCAGACAAACTCAGATCAAGGGACGTCCAACAAAATGCCTGACCAGTGCACGCTGAAGGTGTCAAGGTCATGAGACACAAGAAAAGACCGAGGAAGTGCCACACTGAAGTAGATGTGACAGGAGAGGACGTGACAACTAAAGCAAGGTGGGGACCAGGCCTGAGTCCTGAACAGAAAAAAAATCTGGATAAAGGCCACAGTTTAGTTAATACTGTTGTATCACTGTTAATTTCCTTTCATTTGATGATTATTTTATGGATGTGAAGTTAAGCTGGACGAAGGATATAATATCGAGAATTCCTCGTGCAGTCAGAAAAGATTTTAAAAGAGTGTGAATGCTTGTGACCTTGGATCAGGCAATAGTTTCTTAGCTATGACACTGAAGAACAAGCAACAAAAGAGAAAACAGATAAAATGTACTTCACCGAAATTAAAATCTTTTGTTTTCAAAAGATACCATCAAGAAGGAGAAAAGATAACTCATGGAAGGGGAGAAAATATGTGCAAATCATATCTCTGGTAAGGGGCTTGTATCTAACATATACAAAGAATTCATTTCTAGTAATAAAAAGACAAATAACATGATTAAAAACATACAAAGAACCTGAATAGCTGCTTCTCCAAAGGAGATAAACAAATGCCCAATATGCACATGAAAAGATGCTCAATATCATTAACCATCAGAGAAATACAAATCAAAACCACAATAAGATACCACTTGATATCCACTGGATGGTTATAATCAATAAGATAGATAACAACAAGTGTGTGTGAGGATGTGGAGAAACTGGAACCCTCCCCTGCACCGCTGGTGAGAATGTAAATGGTGCAGCCACTCTGGAAAATAGTCCATCATTTCCTCAAAATGTTAAGCATAGTTTCCATGTAATTCACTCTTAGGTATATACTCAAGATCAAAGGAAACATGTCCATACAAAAACTTCTGCACGAATGTTCATAGGTACATTATTTACAGCAGCTCCAAAGTGGAAATGACCAAATGTCCATTAGTGAATGGACAAATAAAAAGTGATACTGAAATGCTATTCAGCAATAGAAAGAAGTAAACATGGCCAGACCTTGCAAACATTAAGTTAAAGTGACTAGAAGCCAGCCACAAAAAGACCACATTAGGGACTTCCCTGGTGGCCTACTGGCTAAGACTCAGTGCTCCCCTTGCAGAGTGTCCAGATTCAATTCCTGGTCAGGGAACTAGATCCCATAATGCTACAACTAAGAGTTCACATTCCACAGTGAAAGCGTTCACATGCTGCAACTAAGGATCCTGCATGCCACAACTAAGACTCAGTGCAGTCAAATAAATCTGTATTTTTAAAAGACCACATATTATATGATTCTATGTATACAGAATATCCGGAATAGACTAATTTATAGAAATATAAACTAAATTAGTTACCTAGGGCTGGAGAGTTGGGATTGATTTCTAATGGGTATGAGATTTCTTCCTGGGATGATGAAAATGTTCTAACACTGTGTGATGGAACTTTGCAGAACTTTGTGGACACACTAAAAACCACTGAATGGTATACTTCAGATGATGTAATGACATGGTATATAACTTACATCTCAATAAAACTGTTATTATGGGAAAGACATTATGGGATTATGGGAAAAACATCTATAATTTTTAGAAAGAAACTTGGATTTGGAAAAATTTTTCTAACTATAGTTAAAAAAAATCTCAAAAATCATAAAATCATTTAACTAAAAATTTAAACATCTATATGACCAAAAAGTGACATAAATAGTGTCTTATTTGTATTCTCCAGTAGATAGCATACTCCCATTTATTTTCATTTTTGTGTGCTAAATCTCAGTGCTAGCCTATATATAGGTATAAATATTTGTTGATTGAGTATCAGTCCTTTTTATATTCCTTTTTATCAGAGTACTTATTTATGACTGACTCACGCTATTATGAAATAGGTTAGTCCTGTTTTATTGTAATTCTCTGTGAAAAGGCAGGCTAGAGTCATAAATGAGAAGGATTAAAAGGCCAACAAGAGGGAAAGAAAAGCTAAGCCATAGGCTGGGAGGAAATATCTGCAGAAAACATAGCTGATAAAGGGCTGACATACAATATACACAAAAAACTCATTTATCGATAATTCAACAAGAAAATAAACAGCTCAATTTAAAAACAGGCAAAGAGATCTGGACAGACACCTGGCCAAAACAGTTATTCAGATGGAAAATAAGTGTAGGAAAAGATGCTAAACACCCCGTTTCATTAGGGAGTTGCACATTAAAACAACTGCAAACTGAAACACCTATTAGAATGGCCAAAACTCAGAACATGGAGAACACCACTGAGGAGGTGGAGCCGCAGAACTCATTCCTTACTTTTGGGAACGCAAAACAGTATAGACACTGCGGAAGACAGTTTGGCAGTTTCTTTCAAAGCTAAAAATACTCTTTCCCCCCCTCCTTTAAACTCTTTTATTAAGTAAATACTTTATGATCCAATGTAAGTATTAAAATAACACAATGCTGAATAAAAGAGAAAGTGAAAATGCCCCTTCTCAAAATGTTTCAAGAATAAATGAATGCAGGACTTCCCTGGTGGTCCAGAGGTTAAGAATCTGCCTTGCAATGCAGGGATGTGGGTTTGCTTCCTGGTTTGGGAACTAAGATCCCACATGCCGCAGAGCAACTAAGCCCACGCACACCTACTGAGCCCATGTGCTCTGAAGCCCGTGTGCCACAACTACTGGAGTCCATGCACCACAACCAGAGGGCCTGCACGCCACAGCTGAGCCCATGTGCCACAGCGAGAGTCCACGCACCACAACCAAGGTCTTGCCTGCAGTAACTAGGATGCGGCTGCTGCTGCTGCTGCTAAGTCGCTTCAGTCGTGTCCGACTCTGTGCGACCCCAGAGACGGCAGCCCACCAGGCTCCCCGTCCCTGGGATTATCCAGACAAGAACACTGGAGTGGGTTGCCATTTCCTTCTCTAATGCATGAAAGTGAAAAGTGAAAGTGAAGTTGCTCAGTCGTGTCCGACTCTTCGCAACCCCATGGACTGCAGCCTACCAGGCTCCTCTGTCCATGGCATTTTCCAGGCAAGAGTACTGGAGTGGGTTGCCATTGCCTTCTCCGAACTAAGGCCCTACATAGCCAAATAAATAAATCTGAAAAGAAAGGAAAAATGAGGCCATGCTGCGGTCCCCCTGCCAGCCCTTCCTCCTCTACACGACCCAGGCCCTCTGTCCCTGAGAGGAAGCCGTATTCGGTCTCCTTCGCAGGCCCAAGGTGCAGCCATGGCAGACAGTGGGGACACCCATGCAATGGGCAGTGGCAGTGCGGGCCAGGCCTCCACAGGAGCTGTGATGGCACGATGGGCGTTGTCGGGAGCAGCGGCCCCATCAGCCCGGCCTCAGTGCTTCTCGGGGACCCCACACTCATCTTGGAGCAGTTCAAGAACCAGGGCCTGTTTGACAGCTTCTGCTAGGACTGCCTGGCCCAGATGGACATCAAGCCAGCGTACCAAAACCGGAGGCAGAAAGTGGATAATTTTGTTGTCAATACCTCTGGATAAGTTGGAATGGAATCCTTCTATGAACAAAAACCAGCTCTAAAATGGTCTGAGGCAGAGTGTGGTTCAGTCAGGGATGTTGGAAGCTGGAGTGGACAGAATTCTTTCTGAGATGGTGGATCCCAAACTAACCCATATCTTTTGGCCACAAACAGAATGAGCAATAAATGAATTCCTGGTGGCCCAGAAAAACGTTGTGCCAGTGCTGCCCTCCCCCGCCCCCACCCCAATCCCCCTGAGCCTGGAAGCCAAGACCCTCCAGCTCCATCCCAGGCTTCCCTAGAACATGCCTGACACATTTTGGAAGCTCCTTTGAATTAATGGTGAAGAACTGGATTCAGTTACTTCATTCAACTTCAGAATGAAGACAAGCCAAGGTCCTCACTGACTTCAGCGTTCAATGCTGACTGTGGGGTGTTCAGACAGGAGAGGGAGCAAGCAGGGCTGTAGGAAAGTGACTGTGTGGGCCCCTGCATGGTGCTGCAATCTGACCAGCCTCTCCTAGGGGATGACACCCAGCAGACACTACAGTTATATTAAGAAACACCACATCACCTTTGGGTTGTCCTGAAAGTAACCTTTGTTACTTAAGAGACTGTGTAAGCAGAAGCTACAATGAATTAACACAATGAGTCTCAAAGATGCAGTTTAAAAGAATGACAGTAAAGGTTGGACAGGAGTAGGTATTTGACAATGCTTATTTGATACTGTTTCTCAAAGTTGCAAATGAGAGTGTACAAGCTATTAGCACCAGATGGCTGTAAGATTGTTGCCACCCTCTTTACATAACTCTGTAGCTTCTACTTCCTTTCCACTGCAAAAGGGGTCAAAACTTGGGACCCTCCAATGGATGAGGAAATGCAGAGTTGGGTGTAGGGAAGAATATTTGCAGACTCTCTGTCCAGGGCTTCTTCCTATCCTGCAAGGGCTAGGAAGTCTTGGGTGTGTTTATTTTATTCTCATGTTTGTGTTTTTTAGAAGGTGAATAAGTAGCTTAAGTTTTATAATTAAATCATTTGATACTCTGAAAAAAAAATGAATACAAGATAAATTATTTACTCTTTAGAAGAGCATACAAAATCTCTTACTATCTGAACCCAGTTTATCTTTTGAAACTATTTCCCAGCATTAATCTATTAAACACACTCCCAAATATTGCATTTTTTCACACCACCGGGCCCTTTGCTTCCTATTTTGCTGTTGTTTTTTTTTTTAAAAAATTGTTATTATGGTCAAATATACATAACATAGGATTTATTATCTTAACCATTCTTAAGTGGACAACTTGTTATTTTCTTTGTCTGGAATATTAAGAAAAAAATTTTTCTTTTGGGCTGGGCAGCAAGGCATGTAGGATCCTAGATCCCAGACCAGAGATGGAACCCATGCCTCCTGCAGTGGAAACGCAGAGCTTTAACAACTGAACTGCTGGGAAATCCCCTCTTTGCCTTCACTTTTCTATACTGGTTAAACTTCCTTTGGAAATTTTGAAAACTCTTCTTGATAGTTCTAACCCCCTCCTTGCTCTTGTAACACATTGTACAGGATTGTCTTATCCTTCTCCTCTCAGCTCATGGGTTCCTCAAAGGCAGAGAGGGTCTGATTTATCCTGAAAACCTAGTGCCCATTGCAGGGGCTGAGCAAAGAAAGTGCTCCATCAGCTCTTCCTGCACTCCTCTGTATCTCTGATACTTGCTTCTGAAGCTAAACATACTCTTACCGTAGGATCTGGCAATTCCTATTGCATTTGGCATTCACCAAAATGAGTTGAAAATTAACATCCATTATAAAAATCCACAAACAAGATGAACAAACTCTAGAGATCTACTGTACAACACTACCTATAGTCAATAACATACATTTACAATTTTGTCCAAAGTGTGTATGTCATTTTGTGTTCTTATCACAATAAAATATCCAGAATTTAAAAGATTCACCTGAATGTTATAAGCATTGCTATAAGCAACTTTATTCATAACTATCGAAACGTGGGAGATGTCCTTTAATAGGCGAGTGGATAAACAGACTGTGGTGCACCCATACAATGGAATGTTAATCAGTGCTAAAAAGAAATGAAGAGACACTGGAGGAAATGAAAATGCATACTGAAAATGCTACATCCTTTATGCTTCCAACTCTGTGACATTCTGGAAAAGGGACAGTAAAAGATCAGTGGGTCAGGTGTTCAGAAAGACGGCAGAAGGGATGAATATACGGAAAAAAGGGGATCTGTGGGGCAGCAAGGCTATTCTGTATGACAATGTTATTAATGGAGGATATGTGTTATTACACATTTGTCAAAACCCACAGAATGTAGAACACACAGCGTGAACCTGATATAAACTCTGAACTTTAATGTATCAATACTGGCTCCCCAAGTGTGACCCATGTACCACACAAATGTAGGATGTTAGCAGGGAATGGGAGAAAGTTAGAAGGAAAGTCTGTGTACTTTCTGCTTGATTTTTTTTTTTAATCTAAAGCTGCTAAAAGAAATAACATTTATTAACTGAAGCAACAAACAAAAAAGATAGCACAGAATAAGGCAGCGGCTAAGTGAACAGACTCTGGAGTTTGTCTAGACTGTGTTTGAATTCAGCAAGTTATGAACTCTCCCCACTTCATCAGCTCTGAAGTTTATTGTCAACCTTTGTCTAGAAAACACTATTGTGCAGGACCCAGTACGTCTCACACAAAGCAAGTGGCTAATACACATCTGTTAACCTGATAGGTACCTTCCTAACTACAATTTTAACTGTCATCCAGCAATTTGCAAATCTCTGGTTTATTTTCCTAAAACTAATTCCTTGATTATAATGATAATGATGAGGCCTTTCTCAGTTTTTGTCTTTTATAGTGAAGCATCTGTCTGCGTGTGAATGAGTTTCTAAACATGGAACAATAAATAAACAGTAAATCTCAACAAAGGTTTTTGTATTTTGGATTTGGAGTATATAATAAATTTTATATTTTCATGGGCATATAGAACAGTTATGAATTTTCAATTTTATTACCACACGGTACTCTTTATGACTTTATGAGACATGTGGGGCAGCTACAATCCTCATTTACAGCAGAGAGAGAGAAATTCAGATGACCCCAGCCAACCCAGTCTCCATCCTTCCAACACCAGTCAAACTCTGACGCTACAACTGGACTTGACCTGGTCTCTGAAGTTATAGGACCTGAAACTAGCTGTTTCCTTCCTCCCTCCCTTCCTCCTCTCGCTTTCCTTGTTTCTGATTAAAAGATGTCAGCCTGGCAAAGGCTAATTATTTATATTCTTAAGCACTCAACTGCATAACTGCTTTATTTTTATGCTTCTTTCCAATAAAATGAATTTTTTAAAAAGTAAAACCTAGCATCAGACAATCAATTAGATTATGATGAATGCAGGAGGGGGAGACGTTTGAAGCACTGAACCCTAAAGCCTCTTAAACACTAGAAATCTGTTTTCTGAGAGTCACTCTTTTATTAAAAAAAAAGTCAATGTATTAATTTTCTCTACTTGCAAACAGCATACTAAAAACTGTAATTTGGGAATAACTTTTTAAAATCTACTTATCCCTTCACCTTTATTAAATCTTAAAAAAAACGGCAAATAAAGATATTATAGGAGAGCTCAGTTCCAGAGTTCAAATAGAGTATTATCATCATTTAAAAGAACACTTAGTTATTTATTATAAAAAACAATTTTTTTGATGCACTGTAATTGAGCATACAGAAGTTATCATTTGATTTTGAAATCTGATGATTTGGTCCCAGACAAAACTATAATTTCATTGCTTATATAGCTAACAATTTTCTTAAAAATATCTGGAACTGGGTAATCTAATTTCCTTCAGGGGGTTAAAGAAAGTCACAGCTTTTACTCCTTTTCTGAATACAAAACTGACACTTAACTTTAGAGATTTAAACACTTAGACACCTTGGCTAAATTTTGGTAGAGAGGTGAGGTCAAAAAGTTCAGAGAACTCATGATATCACCATACAAAATCACACTGATAGCAATTCTGTGTCCATCTCTTCGATGTCTGTAGTCCTAACACCAGGCCATGAAAACAGCAATGATTTAGCTGCTGCTGCTGCTAAGTCACTTCAGTCGTGTCTGACTCTCTGCGACCCCAGAGACTGCAGCCAACCAGGCTCCTCTGTCCATGGGATTCTCCAGGCAAGAATACTGGAGTGGGTTGCCATTTCCTTCTCCAATGCATGCCTGCATGCTAAGTCGCTTCAGTCGTGTCCAACTCTGTGCGATGCTATGGACAGTAGCCTATGAGGCTCCTCTGACTACGGGATTCTCTAGGCAAGAATACTGGAGTGGGTTGCCCTTTCCTTCTCCAGCAATGATTTAGAGATCCAATAAAAACAGAAATAGTAATTTTGGTGGGATTCGGATAGCACCTGACCCAAGAATGATTTCAATTAAATTAAGAGGAGGGCAGATTGCATCTGATTACTCTGAAATTTTGAAAAACATAAAGCATATTGTGGACAAAAAATGTCACCTGCTAATTTCAGTAAACGAAAGATGTTGTGGCCATCAAACGATCAGCCATAGCAGCTGCCTCCAACAGTACAACCCTGAGGGGATTCAGAATGGAGAAAAGCAAGGTGCTGGCCCTAGATAGTAAAGATGCTTGTCAAGGAATAACTGTAATGAGCGTAGACTCTGGCATCTTCCCATACAGAGAAAAGTGCTAAATTCATTAATTTGAGATGTCTAGTTTTCTCTAATTAGCAGTAACCTTTTGATGTTCCAGCTACCTGTTTTTTCTGTTTTTACTCCCCTGGCCCTAAACTCCTGTACATCCTGGCTATTCCCCTAACTCTCTGGAACAGTCCTTCAGAGCTATCTCAGAGGCTGTCTCCTGGGTTTAAGTCCTCAGCATTTCTGTTGATACCAGGCTTCCCTGGTGGTTCAGTGGTTAAGAATCTGACTGCCAATGCAGGAGACGTGGGTTCCATCCCTGAGTCAGGAAGATACCCTGGAGAAGGACATGGCAACCCACTCCAGTATTCTTTCCTGGGAAACCCCATGGACTGAGGAGCCTGGAGGGCTACAGCCCATGGGGTTGCAAAGAGTCAGACACGACTTAGCAACTGCACATGCACTCATGTCTGTTGAATAGAACATAACTCTCAACTTTTAGGTTTTGCTTCCCACCCTACACCCCTCACTAGCTGACCTGACTAGTTGGTGACCGCAAAAGGACCTAGAGCTGACTTCTCTCCTTCACCTGAACTCTACAAGGAATGAGAGTACCAGTAGTGGCCTCTTCTGCTCACCCACCTCCTTGGAGAGTCAAGATGAATCCAGGTGACTCTTCCCTGGTTCTAGGAGCTTCAGATTATTGGTTGATGATTCTGAGTTTTATCTAGTGAAGTATAATAGGTACCTAGCTCCCCAGCTGAAAGATGTTGAGTTGAAAGCTCCCTGGCTGTTTCAGCCACTGAGTGCTCCGGACTGGGTGATTAAGTGAGAGGCTGGCCTAATATCTGCCTCCAACTAACATTCCAGCTAGGTTTGCTACTGCTGCCGCTAAGTCGCTTCAGTCATGTCCACATACAAAACTTATACTTCTAAACATTTACTTAACTGGGAATTACAGGAAATCACGCCTTGAAAATGACTAAGATGGGGTTCTTTCATTGTGTACAGAGTTAAGTCGGAGAAAGCCAGCTTGATAAAACATCTTTTCAGAATTCCCTTAAAGAGATAAAAGTCCTCTAGGAGGAACTTGCATTTCTCTTTCTGTGTCTTCACCTACTTGCCTAAATGCCTACTTGATCTTTGGTGTTGTTTGGGGGGTGTGTGTGTCCTGAAACTTGGTCTCTGCCATTCAGAAGGTACACATACGTTGTATATCTGTCAGCCAATCGAACAGACTGAGATTCTGCAGTCTGTTGTCCACTGTGCCAACTCTCAGGAGCTTTGCAATCTTAACCTTTATTGTGTCAGCCTTCATTTTCTTAGACTATTTTGGGCAGTAAAGCTTCTGGATCTTGTTTAGGTGGCATTCTCCACACTCACTTGTGGGGAAGCCTCTTGCATCTTATAGGTTTGAGTCACTATTAATATATAGCTCATTAATGGCCAGATGATGATTTTTAATTGGAAAAACTTTTAAATTGGTAAATTTTTAGAGAGCTCTCATAACAAGCACTATTTTGGTACCCATGAAAAACGCAAATTAGAGGGTGTCAAAACACATATAATGATTAACCTAAGAACTCCTTTAAAACAAACAAAGAAAAAAAGTTTGGGAAGACTTATTTCTGGTCTCTGCTTCCCCTCAATGGGTCTTATAGATGCTAATAAAAGCATTAGAATAATTAATGTTAAGATGAAAGTTTAAAAAAAAAAACTGAAAGGGAAGTCTACAGACTTCTTCCCAACAAGGTGAAAATTTTTAAGGTACTTGTTTCCCAAAATAAAGAAATCTATAGATGGTTATTAATAAATGGGATGTTAATGGGATTAAAGCAGAAGGACTTGATGCAACACTAAGTAAAGATGGATGAACCAAAGGGACACCCTGTTTGTTTCCAATATTAATGAGCCCCAAACAAGTCTGCTCTATTCACCCAGTTAAAAAATATATACCCTTAAAAGGCTGGGAAAAAAATTACACTTAGCTACCTGACAAACTAGTTGCCAATTAGTTGGGGCAGCAGTTAGACCTATTAGTCAATTTACAAAACTGACAAGAGGGCTTGTGTCCCTTGGCTCAGTCCCTCACTAGGGATCTGAGAATTTTTTATACAAAATAGATAAAATGGTTGGAGAATAAAAGAAAGGAAAGCTTCTAGGACTCCTTTTAAGACCAAAGTTTGTTGACTGGGTTCCAATGGGAACCAAAGTTAAAGGTATAAAAGTTGACAGAATTGAGATGAAAGTTTATAAAAACTGGTACATTTAAATAGGCTTTATATAAGATGTTTACATCTCTTTTGCTGAATTATATTGTGGGATAGACATGTTTCACTGGGCTCCCTCTTTTTGGTATTATAAGATAGGGTATATAAATCTGGCTCTCAGGAAATATTATTTAAACATATGAAAGGAAACCAATAGGGTTACCTGAGCCAAGACAATATAAAGTAAAAACTGGGAACTAACATTCAGAGGCTAAAAAAATAATAATAGACATTTTGCTCTGGGTCTAACCTATGTACTCAGAAAGAGGGGCTTTGTAATGCATTATGCAAGTTTTTGAAGGCATGACAAATTAAATTCTAAAGTTCTATAACCCGGGACTCTTTTTTGATTTTCAGTTTAGCTGGAAATCTCTGATACAAAAGCAAATCAAAGTAAGTACAGTTGGACAAATCAGTCTTTTAATATCAGGACCTACTGTACCTTGCAAGTCTCTACAGATCAGAAATGTAAATACAGCTCCCAAAGAACTGAGACTGGGCCTAATTAGCTCAATCAAACAAAACCTGAAATGGAGGCGGGGAAAAGACCTTTTAAAACTCAAACTGTTGCAAAGGTTCCCTCACCCAAAATCTAATTCTTAGCCTCCTTAAGGGTTTGTCAGGGACAAATATAAATCTGAAGACCTTTCCACAAATAGTGAAGTATTAATCTGAGCAAACAAATTTATCTTATTCCAACTGTTACTTATAAACTTGTGGGTTTATATGGTAATACCTGATTCATAACTACGTTTTTAGAGTGAAGCTATGTTACCTCTAGTTTTGTCTGCTTATGTGTCTGGGTGTACATCACATATGAGATATCTCTAACTCTGGAAACTATGAACAAAATTAAACTTGTAAAAGAGCTCTATTTAATTGACTTAAAGTAAGTGCTTACAAACTAAATATTTCTAAATACAAAAGAAACTTGCTGGAGGGAATTTGGGGTTCACATGGTCTAGAAAATATTCAATATTAAATTAATAGCTGATATTAAAGTTATCTTAAGCTCACTGGTTTAGTCAATACAGACATGTCTTATTTTTATTGTACCTAAGTTTACTGAAGATCAGTAAGTTCATGTCATTTTTGTTACAGAGTTTGTCAATGTGAAAAAAAAAATTTAACTTGATATGACTTTAAGTCAACCAATAAAGGTAAATGAGGTAAGAATTTTCTGGTGAACTCTTTAGGAATTCTTTTGTTTGGGGTATGTTTATCTTAAAATAGTTTCTCAGATTTTTGGTAATTAGAATTTTGGTAAGTTAAATGATGGGAAATCCTTGAATATCCAGGTCATTTCAAATAAGATAAAATACTGGAACATTAATTGCTAAACAGGTCTAAATTGACCTTCTTTTGTTTCCTCACAAGAGGGAAACCACAGATCTTTGGCTTTATTGGACATATCTTGTATCACATAGAATAAATAAATTATGTTATGAGAAGATATTTGTTTCTAGAAGTTATAGAATATCCCAAATGGGAAATGCTGGTTTCACAAACAGTTCACAATCACTTGTTCCTTTTAGGTTTCTGCTAAAGATTAAGGTTTTTAAGGGTTAAAACTATAACATGTAATCAAAGCTACTAAAACTATCAAGGGAAGTAGTTCAGTGTATAAGCAAACTATGATGTATGTTTTCAGTGAAAGAAGATTGAAGAATAGAAATGAACCTGTTGGAACTGTAAGGGTGCTTATGTCCTAGAGTCAGTTATTTCTGGATAAAAAAAATTAAGGAACAAACTAATAAGAATAGAGAAAGTTGTGGAAGGTCTATAGGAAAAAAGCCCCGAAAAAGGAGTTTTGAAAATGGTCTGGCTAGGATTAGATTAAATTTAATAATGTAAATGGATTTTGTAATTAAAAGTAGGCTGGAGTAGGACTGGTCTTGGTTCCTCTCTCTGTTAAGAGAACAAAATTTTCCCTGCTTTTGATAACAGATTGAGTTTCTGTGCCTCTAAATGATCTGTTTTTGCTTTTGAAATATTTTGTCACTTTGGTTAAGTGAATAAGTGTTGTTTCACAATGACCTATGATCCTACTTGACCAGTGTTTTGAAAGCTTTTTGATATTTTTGACAAACTTCCCAAATAGCAAATTCTAACTAAAGTCCTTTTGACCTTCAATTAATTCTGGGATACTTCAAAGGAACCCTGATATCGCAAAGAGAGATATTAAACCAATTAGGTTTGTTTATTTATGTTAATGGTCATGGGAAACATTGTCACATAAGTGGTGGTAAAGCCATTTAGGGTTAGATGTCATTAATACAGATATTCTAAAATTTATAAAGAACTCCCAGAAGTCTGGTATGTCCTGTTATCAATATAATGCTATCAATCATAATTCTAGTTATTATCTTAAAATGCTGTGTGTCACAGAAATATCCAAGTTTCTTGTCAATTGCATTGTAATCAGATCTTTAACCATGTCATTTTAAGTATTTTGTCATTTATAGATAATCATTGCTTCACTCTGATGCTTTTGTAAAATGAAGATCTTCAAGATTTATAAAAATGACTTTTTGGCAAATGCAAATTCCTGATAACTTTCAGATCATATCACTGAACTGAAAAACCTTTCCTCTTACACTCACCTACAACAAGTTGATAAAGTATACCTTTGTAAATGAAGATGAAACATTATCTTTCTCTTTATGTGATCCCTCCAAAATTTGGCTTGTTCAGCTGGTTCTCCTGTGGATTGGATAGCTTATTTCAATCAGACTACAACTAGTTATACTGATCATTGTTTTAATTTGCCCTCTTGTTGGATTCAAATTACTTATGACTTGTCCCTCTCTCTGCTGCACTATGACCTTATTAATGTTATTAAGCTGAATTACTTATATCCTTTCTATTTCATCAGATTTCCTTTGGCATCATCCAATGTTTAACCAGGCCTCCAACAAAATTAATGTCTTAAGACAATTTACATATAGATTAACTCTACACATAATAATTGTTAACAGTGCAACTTCAGATATGGGAATAAACGACAAGGGAAAACATCTTCTGGATCATAATAAACTAGTGAGACAGGCACTCCAGAGAATTTTAGATTATCAACAGGGCCTGATCCCAAAATAACACATTGGGTGGCCTATCAACATAATCTTTGCCTGATCTAGGAATGAACCTTCCTAGCACCAAGGGACAAAAACTGGTCATGAAATGACTCCCAAACGTTGGTCAAATTTATGACTTAGAGGAGGCACTGTGGACAAAGAATATCACCTGCTGTATCAGTAAACAAAGGATGTTGTGGACATCAAGCTCTCAGCTACTGCAGCCGTCCCTGACTGTGTACTCTGAAGGGATTCAGGATGGAGAAAAGCAGGACACTGATAGATAGATAGATAGTGGAGATGCCTATCAGAGGAATGATTTCAATGAGCCCAAACTCTTACATCTTCCCATACACAGAAAAGCACTAAATTCATTAACTTGAGATATATTTTTTTTAATTAGCAGTAATCTTTTGATGTTCCAACTACCTATTTTGTGTGTTTCAGCTTGTTTGTTTTTGCAAAAACTCCTATATATCCTGGCTTCTACCTTACCTTTTTCAGAGCTATCCCTCAGAGCTATCTGAAGAGGCTGTCTCCTGGGCTAAGTGCTCCCTGTGCCTGCTGAGTAAAACATAATCCTCAACCTTTTAGGTTTTGCATTTTTTTTTCAGTCAACAGTATTTACACAATAGGTGTCATAAAACATGCACCAGTAACAGAAACTTTAAATTCCAATTATTTAATACATGGTAGACAAATGTGACAAAATTCTACTTTTGTGAAATTTACATAATACCCGTGAATTTGCAATATGTACACTTGTTTATTCTAGAACCAAAATTTAATTTAAATAAACTACAGGAAAAATTAAGTCAGTTTTGAGAGATATCTTGGAGTAAATTTTTTTTAACTGTTTTTAAGTAAAACAAAAAAACCGTCCAATGACATCATTCTACTTTTTTTCTAAGGTGAAAGGGGAGGTAATGAGGTATTTTACCAAATCATCACGATGGTTCTAGGGGCAACCATAACACGATACGCTGTAGAGTTAATTTTAGACAACACAGAAAAATTCCCGGCTCCAGAGATAACCTGATGACTTGGGTACCATATAAAAGTCAATGTGACACAACTGAGTTCAAATCCTTAAGAAAGGAGTAGGACGGCTGCAAGACGCAGGTCAGGAGAGGACCAAGGAGAAAACCTGTGTTAATAGCTAATTTACCCATTTTCCAACAAGGCTGTTGCAAGTCTAGGACAACATCTGGGCTTTGGGAAGAGGGTCAGCACCAGGGTTCGGGGAAGATTCCGCTCGGGAGCTGCGTTGACAAGTTTCCTCCACCCGTGACCTCTGCCCTAGTTGTCAACTTTTTCAACAGGGACAAGCCCGGGGAGGAAACCAGGATCCACCTGGCGCTGATCGCGCGCCCTTGCCCGAGTTCCTCCCTAGAGAGGCGAGCCCGGACTGCCCCGCGACCTTGCTCTGTCAACCCGCGCCCGCAGACCCCGCTCACCCGGGCAGGCCAATCTGGCCAGCAGCACCTGCATGTTCACAGCAGACAGACAGGACGCTGGCCGACGCCGGTGAGGAGGTTGGGCTTGGCTCGTATGGGCGCGGAACCTCTAAGCCACTGGGGGCGCCATCGCCGGCAGAGAAGCAAGCAGTCACCACCTGCCTGCTCCGCGGAACGCTCCAGCTTCACCAGGCTCCCGCCTGTCTTGCTGTGCGCGGGCGCCACGAGTGACGCGACGCGACGCCCGCAGCGTTTCCGGGTCACGGACCGAAGGGGCAAGGGAAGGGACTCAAAGTCCCAGCGCCGCCCGCGGCCGCAGGCTGCACGGCCTCTCACCCGGCGTGCGCTGAGAGCNACCTCAGAGTTTTACTTAAATCTTACAGAGGTAATAATATTAAGTCCTAAAACTATAGAGTGCTATAAATGAAATATTAATAATATCTTTATTAACCTATTACTAAATAATTCTACTTATTTTTATTGTAGAGAATTGACAATGCTGAACAAAAATCAACTGTCTTCTATAGAAATTTACTTAGCAGTTTTATGACATAGAATTTTTATTCCTAAGATTAGCACTGGAAGTTTTATTCTCTGTTGTTTCTGTTTGTTTTCTTACCAGGCAATATTACCAGAGCTTACCTAAGTTAAAATGGTAAATATTTAAAATCAAATAATAAAAATTTAAGATTTAGTCAGTGTTTAAACATCTAGATGATCAAAGAAATAGTATGAAATTATTCTTGCTATGATACTCAGTGGTCACTATGGATCCTAGTTTAGTAGAGACTGTTAGAGAGCAATCAAAGGCCAAAGAAATTAACAAGATTCATAAAGCCATCCTATATGTATTTTTCTTTTTTTTTTTTAAATTCCAATTATTTAATACATGGTAGACAAATGTGACAAAATTCTACTTTTGTGAAATTTACATAATACCCGTGAATTTGCAATATGTACACTTGTTTATTCTAGAACCAAAATTTAATTTAAATAAACTACAGGAAAAATTAAGTCAGTTTTGAGAGATATCTTGGAGTAAATTTTTTTTAACTGTTTTTAAGTAAAACAAAAAAACCGTCCAATGACATCATTCTACTTTTTTTCTAAGGTGAAAGGGGAGGTAATGTATTTTTCATAAGGCGTTTTGAATAGGCCACTAAAAAATCTCAGTAGAGGCTCTGGTCAAAACATTTACATAAATAATGCTGATTCTGGAACTGAATTTTTTAATGCATAATTTCTGTGAGATTGTTGAAGAAAAAAATTCCCCTTAATGAATGATATCATTCTGAATTCCATATATTATGCATATATTTTTAAGTATGAGATCCATTCATTTACTATTTATTATGTGGGTGTGTGTGTTTTGGTCTGATATCTATCCCTGGATGGATTTTTACAAGCCTCCTCATTTATCTTATCGAATTAACTACTCTTAAATGAAAACCTTCTGCCATCTGAATTACCTAATTATTAAGTGGCAGATATTCATCATTCTAAAGTTACTTAACATACTGATGCATGTAACAACTTCTAATGACTGTAACAACATCTCAAGGTCAATATGACAATTTACTTGCCAAGCATCAAGAGAAATGAAACACAAATATTCCTAAACTGGCACCAACTTCACTCATTTATCCCCTTCAACAAGCTAACAGGCAAAAGAGAAAAGGAATGGAAACAGAACAGATGATAAAAACTTCCTGGTCCATGTCTCCAGTGACATCTGTTTAGAGATAACTTAACCTTAACAAGGGATTTGAGCTGCCTTATGATAAGTGTATGGCACTCTGTAACCAGCTCAATACTCTGCTGGAACACATATGGGATTTGAGCTGCCTTATGATAAGTGTGTGGCACTCTGTAACCAGCTCAATACTCTGCTGGAACACATATGTTGAAAAGATATACATAGCCTATCTTAAAAAAAGAAAGTTAAAACCTTACCTTGTCACCTCCATGTTTTACTGTTTAGAATTCATATTTGATTTATATGATTCATTTCCTTAATGTTTTATATTTTCATGTTAGTCTTTGCATTAGAGTCCTATATATGTTGGTTTTCACAATGGAACTATAATGATACATTTACATTATTTATTGCTTTCACTTCTAGTATATTGCACATAATACATACACATGCAAGCTAGGGAATGGATTTAAAATGCACAAATACTCTCCTCCACCCTTCTGTGCCCCTCTTGAAAACACTTTATGGAAAAATAAAAACAAAAAAAATTAGCTTATAATAGCAAGAGGATTAAGAGAAAATAATCATTGAAGTAATTTTAATATATTTGTGGAAGAAGACAAGTGAATTAAAGTTGGTTTACAGGCAAATCTGAGCAAGGAAGCCAGAGCCCATGTCAGAGGTGATGGAAACCATTTCAAGCAGAATCCTAGTTATGAGCATGGTTTCAAGAGTGAGAAGAGGAACAAAAGGTAGTCATTAGTGGAAGGTCTTTCTGCATGACAGTTATATAAATCAGTTGCCACATCTTTCCTCCCCCCATCTCCATACCCTTATTACCAGACTCTCTTGTAGATTCACTTTTATCTTCAGAGGGAAAGCCTGAGGACTCTCTTTTAATGGCTTCTAATACGGATACTGGTACATTTCCAGAGAAAAATCCTTCCTCACTCTGCAATTCAGAAAGTGATGAGTCTCAAATTGTGCTCCAGGCATATGTACCCTTAAGGTAACTTTCCAAAGGAGAACTCTGCCATGGACTTAACTCTAGCTACACAACAGCAAGAGGAAATCATATCCGTTTTCAAGAATAATTATGCTATACTTTATCGTTAATATGAATAGATAATCAAGATCAATGGAGAGGAAGAGAATAATTTATGAGAAATAAAAAACAGGAATAAGAAGAATAACTATAAAGGGAAAACTGATTACTCAGGAGACAGGATTCTAGGACATACTTCAGTAATTAAGAATAACAGAATGTAAAGAAAAGGGAAGATCAAGAAATAAGAACAAATCACTGACAAAAAAATTAAACTCATTAAGAAGATGAATTCATAGAAAACACAGTGCAAGAATGTTAGAAGATCATTTTCACAAGCATAGGCATTTTTATCTGTTTTGCTTATTACCGTGTTCCCAATTTCTAAGGCAAGCCCTTAAAACTGAAGACATTTAATAACTATGTGTTGAAAACTAGTGGTTACCAGTGGGGAAAGGGAAGGAGGGTAGGACAATATAGAGGTAGGGGATTAAGAAGTACAACTCTTAGGTGTGAAGTAAGTTACAAGGATATATTGTACAACACAGGGAATATAGCAAACATTTTATAATAACTACAGATGGAGCATAACCAGTGAAAATTGTGAATCACTACACTGTACACCAGTAATTCATATAACAAGTACATATCAACCATATTTAATAATAAATAAATAAATACGTGTTGAGTAAATGAACAGATCATGCAAAGACACAACTATGCAAGAGAACAAACTGAGACTCAATCCTGGAATGCAAACAACCACTCGTTCAAAAAGGACAGAAAAGAAAGTCAGAGGCGAATACAGTGCTAATCAAGTGTAGAGATACAATTTCCAAAAAGTGAAGGAAAACACAAATCTGCAGATGAACAGAGTAAGATTAATGAAAAAAGATAAAAGACTCATCGGGGAGTTGCAAAGATGGCAGAATAGGTGGGCTCATCACCTCCCATGAGAACACCAAAATCAACTATTTATGGAGCAACTATCAATAAGAATGACCCCAAAACTAGCATAAGGATGATCTACAACTAAAGATATAAGGTAAGAATCACAAGAAGATAGGCAAGAAGGGTAGAGATGCAATATATTAATAGTAAAGGTCCATAATCCTGCAGTAGGTGACCCACAAAGTGGAGGACAAGCATGGAGTGAGGGATCCAAGGCCCACACTGGGCCCCCCAGCTTGGTAGTCCTACTCTGGGCTGACAAGCCCCCACAAGGCTTGGCTTTCAAGGCCAGTGGGAGAGCCAGAAAGCTATGGGAAACAGAAACTCTACTTAACACACACAAAGTCTCACATGATCTAGGATCCTGAGCATAAGCAGTAATTTGAAAGAATCCTGCATCAGATCCATTTGATGATCTTGGAAAGCCTCATGGAGATGCAGGAAACAAGGAAATACACATTGTGATGATAGCTGCTGGCAGCCATTATGGGGAGCTCATCCCACCATGAGAACCCCGGGGCTGGCAAACACTACTCTAGAATCCCCCCTCTAGCTTATTAGTTCTGGAACCTCACCCTGCCCACCAGATGCTCAGCACCAGTCCTGGGATAGCCAGCTAGGTTGGTGGGGACAAAGATCCACCTTCCAGCGAGCTGGCTACCATAAGGCACCTGAGCCTCTAGCCAACCCACAACCTAGCCCTGCCTACCGGAGAGACTAGGATACAGCCCCATCCACCAGTGGGTCTGCACTAGCCCTGGGTCCCACACCCAGGTGATGGAGCCAGCCTTACTCACCAGCAGACAGGCATAAGTTCCAGGACCTAGCCTCATCCTCTAGTGGGCAGATACCTGACCTGGAATACCATGGCCCAAGCCCCATACAACAGCAGGCCAAAACCAGGCCTGGGGATCACCACAAACCTGCAATCAGCTGTGTCTAAAACTGAACTGTCCACCAGCAGGCTGGGATCATCCTGAGCCCTCATCGTGCTAATAACAGGGCAACACCAGCTCCAGGACACTTTGGCTCCTTCAGCCAGGTGTCCTCAGATCCAACTCACTCACCAGTGGGCCAACAACAACACTCAGACACCCACAGTCCATGGTCTTGCCCACCAGCAGGCCAACACTAGCTCTAGGACCCTGGTCTCAGAGCAAGCCAACTCAGGACCCAGCTCTGCATACCAGTGGGCCCACACTAGTTCCAGGACCCCCTGGGGCTCTGTAGACAGCTACCACACATGATTCAGCTCCATTGAACAGCAGGCTACCACCAAGACCATGACTCCCTTATTTATTTCTTTTATATAGAAATAAATAAGAAATAAAAATAGAAATATATAGAAATAAAAATAGTGAATTACACAAAACGAAGTGATGGAGGAATATGTTTGAAATGAAAGAATGAAATAAAATCCCAAAAAGAGAATTAAGTGATGTGGAGATAAGCAATCTACCTGATTAAACACATAAGGTAATGATCATAAAGATGCTCAAGGAACTAGGGAGAAGAATGGATGAACAGAGTAAGAAGTTAGAAGCCTTTAACAAAATTGGAAAATATCAAGAGCCAAACGGCTGAATAATATAATAACTGAAGCCAAAAATACACTAGGATGAATCAACAGTAGATTAGATGATATAGATAAAGCAGCAAACTTGGAGACAGAGTAATGGAAATCACTTACTGAACAGAAAAAAAAAATTTATAAAAAAGAAGACAGTTTAAGAGACCTCTAGAACAATATCAAGCACACTAACATTATCATTACAGAAGTCTCAGGAGAAAAGAAAGGGGTAGAGAACATTTGCAGAGAAAAAGGCAATGGCACCCCACTCCAGTACTCTTGTCTGGAAAATCCTGTGGACAGAGGAGCCTGGTGGGCTGCAGTCCATGTGGTCACGAAGAGTTGGACACGACTGAGAAACTTCACTTTCACTTTTCACTTTCATGCATTGGAGAAGGAAATGGCAACCCACTCCAGAGTTCTTGCCTGGAGAATCCCAGGGACAGCAGAGCCTGGTGGGCTACCATCTATGGGGTCGCACAGAGCTGGGCATGACTGAAGTGACTTAGCAGCAGTAGCAGCAGCAACAATAGCTGAAAACTTCACTAACCTGGAACAGGAAACGGGCATCCAGGCCCAGGAAGCACAGATTCTCAAAGAGGATCGACCCAAAAAGGCCCAGACAAAGACACACGGTAATTAAAATGTCAAAAATTAAAGATAAACAGAGAACATTAAAAGCACAAAGGGGAAAAGCACAAGCTACCTAAAAAGAAATTCCCATTAGGCTATCAGCTGACTTTTCAGCAGATACACTGAAGACCAGACAGAGTGGGACTATCTATTTAAAGTGATGAAACAGAAAACCTACAATCAAGAATAGTGTACCTGGCAAGGCTTTCTGGAAAACTGGGACAGCTACATGCAAAAAATGAAAGTGGATTGCTTTTTCACACCACATACAAGAGTAAACTCAGAATGGATTAATGACTTAAATGTCAGACCTGAAACCACATAACTTCTAGAAGGGAACACAGTTAATATGCTGTTTGACACTGGCCTTGGTAACACTGTTTGGATATCTCTCCTCATTGGAGGAAAACGAAAATAGAAATAAACAAATGAGACTGCATAAAATGAAAATGCTTTTGTATAATGAAAGAAACTATCAATAAAACAAAAAGGCTGTCTACTGAATGGGAAAAGGTATTTGCAAATGATGTATCTGATAAGGAGTTAATATCCAAATATATAAAGAACTGATACAACTCAACATAAAAAAGCAAATAATCCAATTAAAAATGGATAAAGGATCTGAATATATAAATTTTCAAAAAAGACTCACAGATAGCTAACAGGCACATGAAAAGATGCTGTCACTAACCATCAGGAATATGTAAATACCCTGATACCACAATAAGGTATCATCTCACATCTGTCAGAATGGCTATTAGCAAAAGGACAACAAATAACAAGTTCTTACAAAGATGTGGAGAAAAGGGAATGGCACGGTTTGGGTGGGGATGTAAATTGGTGTAAGCACTATGGAAAACACTATGGAGGTTTCCCCATAAAATAAAAACAGAACCACTACACCATCCAGCAATTCAAATCCTGGGTATTTATATTAAGGAAATGAAAACACTAATTCAAAAAGATATATGCACCCCTGTGCTCACTGCAGCATTGTTTACCAAAGCCAAGATAGGGAAACAACCTAAATGCCCATCAACAGATGAATGGATAAAGAGGATGTGGTGCGTATACACCATGGACTACTACTCAGCCGTAAACTGGAGTGAAATCTTGCCGTTTGGGACAAGATGGATGAACCTAGAGGGCATTATGGTAAATGAAATAAGTCAAGCAGAGTAAGAGAAATACTGTACGATTTCACTTTTAGGTGGAATCTAAAAACAAAACAAGAAAATAGAAAACAGAAAGAGACTTAGAAAAACAGAGAATAAACGTGTAGTTGCCAGAGAGGAAAGGGATTGGAGGAGGAGAGACATGGGTGAGGGAGATTAAGAAGTACCAGCTTTTGGTTACAAAGTAAATGATTTACAGGTATGAATTGTACATTATGGGGAATACAGCCAATATTTATGTAATATCTTTGTTAGTGATAGATGACAACCAGACTTACCATGCTGATCATTTTGAAATGTATAAAAATATTGAAAGACTGTGTTGTGTTCCAGTAACCAACATAGTATTGTAGTTCAATTATACTTCAAAAACAAGCAAACTCATAGAATGAAAAATCAGACTTTTTGTTACCAATGGTGGGCTTTGGGGAAGGATAATTGGTTGAAGGTACTCAAAAGGTTTAAACTTCCAGTTATAAGATAAATAATTATTAGGGATATAATGTACAACATGATAAATAAAATTAACATTGATGTACATTATATATGAAAGTTGCTTAGAAAATCCTAAGAGTTCTTATCACAGGAAAAATATTTATTTTTATATTTCTTTAATGCTATACCTACATGATAGATTATGGATGCTCACTAAACCTATTATGGTAATCATTTCATAACGTATACACATCAAATCATTACGTTGTACATCTTAAATCTACACAGTGTCATATGTCAATTACATCTCAATAAAACTGGAAGTCAATTCTAAAGGAAATCAATTCATTGGAGGGACTGATGTTGAGGCTGACACTCCAATACTTTGGCCATTTGATGCAAAGAGCCAACTCATTGGAAAAGACCCTGGTGCTGGAAAAGATTGCAGGCAGGAGGAGAAAGGGATGACAGAGGACAAAATAGCTGGATGGCATCACCGACTCAATGGACATGAGTTTGAGCAAGCTCCGGGAGATGGTGAAGAAAGAACAAGGATGCTGCAGTCCATGGGGTCGCAAAGAGTCAGACACGACTGAGTGACTGAACAACAACAACAACACTGGAAGAGGATAAAAGACACTCAAATAAATTCTCCAGATATTTAATAACACCAGAGGTGCACAGAATGTGTATCCTCCAGAAAAAAAATCATATTAACTACAAAACATTAAAGTTATGCTACAGGCTTGTACCTCCTGCTATAATCTGCACATGTTCCTTTCCCTGAAAAAGGGAAAAAAGGGTTTTTAAACTTCTGACAATAAAAAAAATTAAAACCAGTACAATATCATCATTTAAATACAAACTTAATTCAGACTGCAACAGTCTTCCGGTGGGGTAAAGAATCCGCCTGCAATGCTGGAGATGCAAGAGATGTCAGGAAGATCCCCTGGAGGAGGGCATGGCAACCCTCTCCAGTACTCTTGCTTGGAGAATCCCATGGACAGAGGAGCCTGGCAGGCTCCGTGGGGTCACAAAGAGTCGGACACGACAAGTAACTGAGCACAGCAGAGCATAGCCGTTTCTACTAACGTCATTTCTGTTTCCAGATCCAATTCGGGATCCCCCATGGCATTTAGTTACATCTCCTTCCTTAGTTTCCCTCAATTTGTGATAGTTACTGAGTCTTCCCTTATTTTTTTGGTGACACTTTTGAAACATACTGATTAGTTATTTTGTAGCACATTCTTTAATTTTTGTTTGATGCTTTCTCATTATTTGCTTGAAGGTATGTGTTCTTAACAAGAGTATTATAGAAATGTTGGTGTAGAAAAACACTCAAACAGACACTTGAGTTATTACAGATCCAACAGTGTAATCCTTGTAGAGGCAAGGAGAATCTTTTTAATAAATTTTGTTGGTTCAACTCAATAAATATATGGAGGGAACTTTAGCCCTTTCACTTTATAACATACATGGGAATCAATTTTACAGGAGTATAGATCTAAAAGTAAAAGGTAAAACAGTAATGTTATTGAAAGGAAACACTGATTGTGTTTGGGAGTTATTTTTAAAACATAGGACATAAAGACAACTAAGCAAGTAGGAAACACAATTTGGACTACATTGAATTTAAGAACCTATGTTTTTAATGAACTTGTTAGCAAAAGATACTCTTAACAGAGTGAAAAGCCAAACCACAGGGTGGATAAAGATGTCTGAATTATTTATTATATCAAGAATATGCAAAATGATGGACATCAGTAAGTTAAAATATTCAGTAGGAAAAAGTCTGAAATAGACATTTTACAAAAGAACATATTCAAATGGCAATAAACACATGAAAAGTGTTTGCTGTCTTTAGTTACAAACCAAACCAAAATTTAAACTACAATGTGATACAAATGTATAACCATCAGGATGGCTAAACTGAAAAAGACATACAATACCAAGTTTTGAGAAACAGAAATTGCCTATGGATAGGAATTGTTTTCTACTCGTTTTCTTTCCAACAGTAATTAGCAAAGTCAGCCTGCAGATAACATTCAGACTAATTAGGCTTTTTCAATCACCTCAGATATGCAGATGACATCACCCTTATGGCAGAAAGTGAAGAAGAACTAAAGAATCTCTTGATGAAAGTGAAAGAGGAGAGTGAAAAAGGCAGCTTAAAGCTCAGCATTCAGAAAACTACAATCATGGCATCCAGTCCTATCACTTCATGGCAAATAGATGGGAAAACAGTAGAAACAGTGGCTGACTTTATTTCTGGGGGCTCCAAAATCACTGCAGATGGTGATTGCAGCCATGAAATTAAAAGACGTTTGCTCCTTGGAAGGAAAGTTATGACCAACCTAGACAGCATATTAAAAAACAGAGGCATTACTTTGCCAACAAAGATCCATCTAGTCAAGATTATGGTTTTTCCAGTAGTCATGTATGGATGTGAGAGTTGGACTATAAAGGAAGATGAGCGCAAAAGAATTGATGCTTTTGAAGTGTGGTGTTGGAGAAGACCCTTGAGAGTCCCTTGGACTGCCAGGAGATCCAACTCCATCCTAAAGGAGATCAGTCCTGGGTGTTCATTGGAAGGATTGATGTTGAAGCTGAAACTCCAATACTTTGGCCACCTGATACGAAGAGCTGACTCATTGGAAAAGACCCTGATGCTGGGAAAGATTGAGGGCAGGAGGAGAAGGGGATGACAGAGGATGAGATGGCTGGATGGCATCACCTACTCAATGGACATGAGTTTGGGTAAATCCGGGAGTTGGTGATGGACAGGGAGGCCTGGGGTGCTGCAGTCCATGGCGTTGCAAAGAGTTGGACACAACCGAGTGACTGAACTGAACTGAATTAGGCTTTTGGAAGCTGAAGTTTAGAAAATGAGTAACTCTTCTAAGTTCGAAAGGGTAAACTAGAATCAATAATTTATAGATCATAAACAGTTGCTGTCATATACTGTAGCTGTTCTTTAACTAAGAAGAGTATGGGTTACGCATGCGTGCTAAGTCACTTCAGTCTTGTCCAACTCTTTGTGCCCCTATGGACTGTAGCCTGCCAGGTTCCTCTGTCCATGGGATTCTCCAGGCAAAAATACTGGAGTGGGTCCTCCTCCAGGAGATTTTCCTGACCCAGGGATTGAACCCACATCTCACGTCTCCTGTATTGGCAGGCAGATTACTTACCAACAGTGGCACCTGCGAAGCCCACAGTTTAGGCATAGTGGTGGCAAGGATCATTGCTGTACCTGTGATAAAGGACATTAGTGATGCTGCGTCACATTAAGTTATAAACTGAAGAGATTCTACTGAACCAACTTAAGGATATTGACTTCAGACCTGTGGCCAAAATATATGACAACGGATGGGAGATAAGGGAGTCAAACACATCAAAAGAAAAGATCTGCAGCACTTTTTTTCCTTGTGAAAATAAAATCTACTAATTACTATCTTGGACATCAGAATCACAGAATCAGGTGAAAAGAAAACCACATATTTTTTGCCACAAGAAAGTTACCCATCCACAGTTTTGTATCTCACTTAAACTCAGCTCTATCACCTATGCTACCCTGAACAAGTAAGTTCATCCCTCTGTGTCTGTTTCTTCACTTACAAAGGAGGAAATAATTACACTTATTTCATAAGGTTGCTGGGAGGGTTAAGTGAGAGAATGAGATTTATAGTACATATAAAGCACTTATAAAAATGTTTATTAACAGAATGCTATGAATCTCTAATAAATATTTATACATCCAGATAAAAGTTGAAACAATATGTGGAAAAAATAGGGGTGGCAAAAAAAAAATAGAGGTGAGGACAGGAAAGGGAATGGAGAGAGAAAAGGAGTAAAGATATGTTTTTTTTTTAATTGTGGGAGGGATACACATATTGGATAGCCAGAAGAAGAGGATACTGTGAAGAAAACTAATATGGTTTGACAATAAGACAAAAGAACCAAGATCAAGCAAAGCCAAAAAAATCAAGGGAAGAACAATTTCTGAAGGAGCAAATGGTTGACTAGTTTTGAACAGATGCATACATACAAACCAAGTAATTGTGATATTCCTAATAAATGGGCTAAGTTCTTTTTTAATATTCAGTTTCTAATGCTGGACAATTTTCCAGAATAAGAAAACGTAAATATATGTCACGTCTTCTAGTGACTCACACTGACTTTGTCAAAAAGTAGCTTTATTTTTGTCTATTGTCCAGCTCTATTTCTCAGGATTATGGAGCTTTAGTATGAAATAAGTATGGTCTGAATGCTCATAGAACAGCAGTTTGCTATTGCCTTAAAATAGCTTCTTCAGCATTGCTGGTCATTCATTATACCAGTGGCTCCCAGCTGTGATTACACAGTTCATTACAGCTGGTTAGTCATCGAGTAGGAGTCTTCATTTCAACGACAGTTTTTTTTTTTAAAAACTCTACCACAGAGTACCAGTGCCTAGTTTCTGCTCAATATAAGTGGTTCTCTGTTCTAGAAGATGAACTTTCCATTACTTACACTAATTATGTTTTGTAATGAACACGTCATATATTTTGTTGCTAATCTGGGACATCATTTCACAGATGAACATCTGGATCACACTTGATGAGTCTGAATCATACAACTCTTCCCCCACAATAATATGCTCTAATTAGCTTGATGATTTTATATAATTTATAATAAAAAAGTTAAAAAAATTAACAGTAATAAGACTTTATGTTGTATAGACAGGACTTAGAATTTTAAACACATTTTTGAATATATAAAAAGAAAGAACAAAATTTTATAAAGAAGGGGAAAAGTACTTATGATCCTATGAACTGAAGGTTAATCTAGTAAGTACTCAGGCCTATTTCCTTTTTATTTTTTATCTATAACTTTTAAATATTTAGATCATGTATTTGCTAATTTTTATGTTTGAATATTGCAAGTATTTTCCCTGTATTAAAAACTATCCTTA